>SZWC01000973.1:95654-173040 GCA_023375785.1 Penium margaritaceum
TGGGACTCCTCCAAACTCGCGGGTGACGCACTCCGAGATGGACGGACACAGTTCCTGATTTTTCGGGTGAGCGTCGAGCGGCGTGTCTGCCCCGGTGTGTCGACTTCGGCGGCCGACTCGCACACCCAGCGGCTGGTACGCAGCCGGCAATTTTTGTCGTGCCGTCTGAAAGAAGAAAGCGTCGATTCGACCGTAGATGGCGCTCCAGATTTCGTAAATCAAAGTCCTAAATCACGTTTTACAATATAATCGACATCATAGGCATTTCGTCTGATTCTAGCTATTTCCGCCGATAAGACGTTACCCAGATTGTGGGAGCGATGCCACATAGGCAAAAATCACCTCCAAAACATCAGAAATCGGCGGGTCGCATTTGATTCTTGGAATTGTTTCGCCACTTCCTTTGGCGGATTCGGCAACGGTTGCGGGCTCTCGCGAACGACTTCGTCGCGCCGCGTCCCGCCCCCGACACACAGAATCAGAATCAAAATCAGAGCGTCGGTTCAAGGCCTAAGGGGAGGAGACCGCACATGGATCATGCGCGGCACATGCGACGGCGCTTGGGACCACATGTGACCATGCGCCGGGTGCCATCTGGGGGACCACCGAGCGGCGGGGGGCAGGGCAGCCGGAGATGCCAGCACGTGACTCGACTGGCCGAAGATTGGTCATCGGTTTTCGGTTTTGATGGTTGAGGCTAGTTTCCCACGCGAACCGGATACGGTAACTTTGAGCCATGAGTGGGATTGGGCTGGAAAGTTGCTTCAAGGAACAGTCTCCAGATCTATCACTTCCAACACGATATCGACGAGCATCGCTATGATAACATGCGACAAATACAAGGATCGACGAACAATCTCAGGAAACAGCGGCCCGAAGTCTTTACGGAAGGGTTGAACTTGGTTCTTCTGTCCCCTGGCCGTAACCCAAAGGAACGAACGGCATCTCGGATCTAGCGAGAGGAGCACATGGACTGAACCTGGCTGTCAAAACTGTCGGCATTTTTACAGGCTTCATGCTCTCCACCAGAAGTAAAAATTTGGTTAAATTACTATTTTAAATATTTACATGGCTCCATTTAATAAATTCACGCTTTGATTCACATTATTCCTTCAGGAACCTATTCAGAAGTACGTGATTTTGTACATTGCAAGCGTTAAAAACATTCAAATAAATCTGTGGTGGTTTCTGTGAGGGTTTTATTATGTTCATATTCACATTTTTACATCCTCCTCTACTTGTGAAGAGCAGCACATCAAATCCTATCATGTACATGTGCTACACGATTTATTTTTTCAGTCTCACAAAATTTGCACCACAGACATACACGGTCCCAAAAATTCAAACATTTTCATGTTAATAGAATCAAGTAAAATATTCTCCTCAATTTTGCTCGATGTGGATGTTGCACAGGCAGGGCACTTGAATGGATTTCATGTTTATGAAGACATTAGAACAATGAATGTGGCGTAATCTTAGGTTATCGGTGAATACAACGGGTGTGAATTCACAGTTTCAATGATCTCTTCAACAAACATTGTGACGATATTTGAGGGGCGGGCGGGGGGGGGGGGGGGGGGGGGGGGGTAGATATACAAATGATACTCAAAGGTGTGTCTTTTGAAGAGTAAAACAGTGTGAAGTTGTCCGAACAATATGAGTGCATCGATAGCATTCGTAACACGAAATTCAGTATTTGTGAAAGTTTTCTACCATGTCCCTAAGAAGTGACATGGAAGCTTCCTCGAGCTTCTGTAGCTTATGTGGCACCGCAGGCATAGTGAGCAATCATGCCGACTCTGCAAGGCAAACGAAACAACAAGGATCTGGCTAGGGGGTCAGGCATGGCATTTGAAGCAACCATAATGCAAAGAGGACTGGCAAATACCACGCACACATCATAAATATCTGCCATGTGCGTCAGTCAAACTATGTGCCGCGATAGGTTGGTTCACCCTAGACTGGCCCAAACCCATAGTTGTGGCCGTATCTCGGTGTACACACTTCCAAATGAGGCAGCTTTTGGTCTTAAGAACCGTAAGCTGGGTGTATTTTCTACAAACATGCCCTAGTCGGGCAGTGCTCGGTGGTTAGGGAATGCAAAACATGTTTTTCTCTTCTTTTTGGGCCGAAGGCTAGTCAATCAACCCCCACAGCTTGTGGGAGAAAACAAGAAAGGGCCATGGCAACTCTCTGGTATGTAGCCACAGTTGTTCAACAGTTGCGGATGGGCGGAGGACCAGGCGACAACAACCGGGCAATACGTCAATCCGCATCAAGAGGTTGCACGAGCATGGACACATGCCAGTTGTCATAGAGAGTTGTGCACACATATGGGAATGGCTGACATCACACCACTGCCCCATGACCCCATGGTACAAATGTCCATATACTTGCAAAATTAATGTGAGTGCGCAACGAGATGTTTAATAGTGTTCTCTCTCTCTCTCTCTCTCTCTCTCTCTCCCTCTCTCTCTATCTCTCTCTCTCTCTCTCTCTCTCTCTCTCTCTCTCTCTCTCTCTCTCTCTCTCTCTCTCTCTCTCTCTCTCTCTCTCTCTCTCTCTCTCTCTTTCTCTACTCTCACGCAACCTGAGGCAAAACACAACGAATGGTTGACCCAGCATGCTATACGTATATACGTTAGCATGCCATACGCATGTACTCACCTTAAGGATGGAAATGACATGTCACTCCACCAAGTAAGGCACAAAATGGTGCTCAAGAACAATGTGCTTTCTATGTGTAGGCCACACACCAGATTTGTCCGCAGTTGCAAGAGTGTTTTGGATGTTACAACACAGAATGATGGAAGGCACAGACAAATGGAAGCAAGCGTGGTATCTACATGACTTTAGTTGTTGTAGCTCCCAGTGCAACATAATCTACCTCTCACAAGCTACGTGCAATGTAATCTTGCTTGCAACTACACAAAAAAACAATTGATGGAGTTCCTCAGTTACAACTTTGAATACGAAATTGAAAACTGACTTGAAAAAATAATATAATGGATGCTCAATTCCAGTGACCAGATCTTCTGGCCGAGATGAGTACGCTCCTCATCTACTGAGACCCAGACTGTGCGAGGCAAATTGTGTCATGTCATGAGGAGTTTGATGGGTACAACAAGACTAGGTTTTGGTTAGATGAGCCATGTTGGAGACAGTTATTCACTCTCCAAGTCTTCATACCACACAACGACAAGTGGCATCACAACCTATTGAGAGAGTGCTACAACACCTGTTCAGGTGGAGACTTTGGCAAGGCCAGGACACTTGAAAGTTCATGAAGTTTTGAGCATAGGAAAAGATACAAACTCATGTAAAAAACAATATCCATATGGGATGTGAGCCGACACCATGAATCGAGATGAATCAAACTGTAACGAGGTGCCCTTACTTTTCAGGCATACACAGGGCTTGTCGAAGTTTTGGGAGCACACGGGTCATTTCCCATTTTTTCAGAAATTCAGGTCACAGTCGAGGTAAATGGAAACGCTAGGCAGCAAGTTGGGGCAGCAGCGTTCTTGATGCAGCGTGCATGCTTCCACGCTCGTTGCTTAAGTCTGCTACCCCCTCAGTCTGCTGCTCTAGAGATTAAGTCTGGAAGCTCTGGGTTTGTTACTCAGAAATGCACGCGCCAGTGTTTGCGCCAGAAAGCAGCTGGAAATTGAAAGTGACTGATTAGGAATGAAGAATAAGCAACAAGGGGGGACCCCTCCAAGTTCTAGCTCCCCCCCACTAGTGTAGAACTTGTTACTCAGCTAACCAGCCAATCAGAAAATAGTCCTAGACCTATTTTCTAGCAGGCAGGGTTTTCTCGGCGAGCCCTGCCAGACGCCCAACAGCCCAAAACCCGGGCGTCATCCGTTTTGCCTGAAAACTGGACCATACCATAATATCGATGTTGCAAACGCAGTCCTGCTGTCAGAATCAGTTAGAAAAATAGCAGCAAATAGTTATGGCTGCCCGAACCCGGGCAGTGCCTACGACAATTAGTGATGCCAGGCAGTGCCACACAGCAAGATACATGGATCCTAGGCACAACATGATGCTACAGACGCAATGGCACAACCCGAAATAGCGCTAGGTGCATGTAGACAACATCTGCAATGGCAGTTACCGCCGGCGGCCCGACCGCCGAGGAGGCCTGCCGATGGAGCCGAGCGCGTCGCGGGAGGGAAGAGGCTCCAGCGAACTGTGAGTAGGCCTCACCGTGTGTCGGCTCCACCGAACGACACTCTAGCAGCGTCGAGTCTCGCCGTCAGTCATCTGCACGCCGATGTACGCAAGCCGGGAGGACACGACAGAGTATAATGAGAGATGCATGAAAACCAACACTCCCCTATGACTCACAGGCATAGTGCACATGTACAGGCAGAGACATAGTCAACAACCAGACTCCCCCAGGGCACGTAGAGACACAGGCAAGGACGAAGAGAGTCACTCACGGACGCACGCCAACCGGACTCACAGCCTTCTTGAACGAGTCGCGCTTTAGTGCCTTGGTCAAGAAGTCAGCTAGCTATTGTGCTGTCTCAACCCACACGATGCTGATGCTGCCGTCATGGAACAACGAAGGCACATAGTGATACTCAACGTTGATGTGCTTTGTGTGTGTGTGATTCACGCTGTCATTGTCGGCGATGGCCATAGCACTCTCATTGTATCAATGCAACTTGATGGATGCGACAGACTAACACAACTCGGACAACAGACGACACAACTTCACACTCTCACACGCGCCTGAGCCAAGGGCCACGTACTCAACCTTCTCAATGATGCGTACAATGCACCCCTGCTTGCCACTACGCCAGGACGGAGTTGTGCCGCCAATCAGAAAGATCCAGCCTGTGCTACTCTTAGCGTTCGGACTGCCGGCCCAGTCGGTGTAGCCTACCGCGACAACAGACGGCTGGCGGCGGAACATGAGACCTCGCCGAGGAGTTGAGACGACATAGCATAATACTCAGATCGCGGCCTTGAAGTGGAGGTGACGCGGCTCCTAAGAAAACTGGGCCAGGAGGTTGACGGCAAACGCGATGTTTGGGCGCGTCGTCGTCGCCAGGAACATCAGTGACCCGATGACTCGCAAATACGTGGTCACATCAACTAGCTCCCCAACAGCAGCTGGGTCAGGACTCTTCAGCTTCACCTGGCCATCAGGTGACATGGGTGAAGAAGTGCTCGGCACGAGTGGCAGGTCCTCCGCAAAGCGGGTGGACAGAGTGTGTACATCGGCAGCCTGGTGAATGTGCAGGACGTTCTGGGAGCGATCATGCTCGAGCTCCATGCCCAGAAGGACTCGGGCAGATCCGAGATCCTTCATCTGGTACGCGGTGTGCAGCAAGTCCTTGACACGCTGGATCGCAGCCGTGTCTGGCGACGTGATAAACCAGAACATCAGCAAAATTCTGGCCTCGCGGACGTGATGAGGAGACTGACAAACAATGCGGGGTCAGCGGTGCTGCGCTGGAGCCCGCCGCGAAGGAGCGTGCTGCTGATCTCCTGGTTCCAGCACCGAGGCGACTGCTTCAGGCCGTAGAGGGCCTTTCACAGCCGCAAGACTCTCCCAGTGCCATCGTCAAAGCCTGGGGGCTGCACCATGTAGAGCTCCCCACCCTCCAGTGAACCATGAAGAAAGGCATTGCTCATGTCCATCTGATGCAGCTCCCACCCATGCTGAGCAACCAAGCTGAAGAGCGCCTGACTAGTGGAGAACCGGCCAATTGGGGCAAAGATCTGGTCATAATCGACCCCAGGGATCTGGGCAAACCCCGTGGCTATGAGGCGGGCCTTGTATATGTCGAAGGACCGGTCGGGCTTCCACTTGTGCCGATAGACCACTTGGCGCCAATGGCCTTCCGACCTGGAGGATGGTCAATAGGGTCGTACACGTGGTGCTGTCGGATGGAAGCGAGCTCATCGGTGCAGGCAGTGTCCCAGTGTACGGCCTCAGGAGAGGCTCGTGCCTCGCGTAGGGTGGCTGGGTCCTCCGGGCGTGCTGTGGAGCGAGCTGAGAGAGCGTGTGCATCTCGAGCTCCATGTGGGATGCACGCGAGTGTAGCCACGACAGCGTGTCGATGCTTGTGATGAAGCATGATGTAGCCCAGTGCGGAGCCCGGGTGAAGATCTGCAATGATGGTCAAAGTGGTCAGGCCGAGGGCCTTCGTGCCAGGATCCCCACTCACGACCGTCGGAGTGGAGGAGACACGTGGAGCCACAGGGGGTCGAGGGGCCATGGAGCGCGGTGCGACGGTGTGCGCACTCACCGACGGCCTGGGTCGGAGGTTGCCGCCCGGACCACGTGTGAAGCGTGGCAGGGCAGGAGATGGCACTGAGTCCGACGGGCCAACGGAGGTGGACGGGACTGCTTGCCCGGAGGGGCCAGCGGATGCAACCGGGGCTGCTGGCCTAGGGGGGCCAGTAACTACGACTGGGACTGTCGGCCCGGAGGGGCCAGTGGACGCAACTGAGGCTGCCGGCCCGGTGGGGCCAGTGGACGCGACTAGGGCTACCGGCCCGGAGGGGCCAATGGAGGCGACTGGGGCTGCCGACCTGGAGGGGCCAGTGGACGCGACTGGGGTTATCGGTCCAAAGGGGCCAGTGGACGCGACTAGGGCTGCCGGCCCGGAGGGGCTAGTGGACGCGACTGGGGCTGCCGGCCCGGGGGCGTTAGTGGACGTGACTGGGGCTGTCGGCCCGAAGGAGCCAGTGGACGCGACTGGGACTGCCGGCCCAGAGGGGCCAGTGGACGCGACTAGGGCTGCCGGCCCAGAGGGGCCGGTGGACGCGACTGGGGCTGCTGGCTCGGAGGGGCCAGCAGGTGCGATTGGGACTGTCGGCCCCGAGGGGCCAGTGGACGCGACTGGGGCTGCTGGCCCGGAGGGGCCAGCGGATGCGACCGGGGCTACGAGCTCAGAGGGACTGAGGGATGTGTCACCCGGAAGCAACAGGATGGAGGACGACCTCACAACTCCCCCACGCAACGGGATAGACACGGACGAGCCGGAGCAAATGAGGTCGCGGGGAAACAGGTCCTTGAAGAAGAGGGCATTGCGGGACTCGACGATGCAGTGCCGGGATGGATCCCAGAAGCGCCAGGCCTTGGACTGATGAGAGACACCGAGGAAGGTGCAGGGACGTCCGCAGGGGGCGAGCTTGCCGCCCTGCATCGGGGTGGGCAGCCACACAATGGCCACGCAGCCCCAGACGCGAGCCGGACGGAGGTCAGCGCGCTAACCGTAGCAATGCTGGTACGGCGTGGATTGGCGGGGAAGGGGATTGTGGGGAATCCGGTTCCAGACCCATGTTATGTAGGCCATGGCTTCAAAATAGAAGCCATCGGAGAGACCAGACTCGACCCGCATGGTACGGATGGCGTCGGCCATGGTACGGTTCCACCGTTCGGAGACACCGTTCTCGGCGGGCGTGTAGGGCGTAGATGTCTCATGGTGGATACCGCGAGAGGTGAGAAAGGTCGTGGTCTCACGCATGTACTCACCACCACGATCGGAGCAAAAGCGGCGAAGAGAGCGACCACATTCGCGCTCCGCAAGGACAAGCCAGTCTTGGATGGCTCGGGCGACATCGCTCTTCTGCCGAAGGCAGAAGACTGAGCGGTAGCGAGAATAGTCGTCAGTGAGGGTGAGGACATAGCGGCCATGCTTTCTTACGGACTCGGTGGGGAGAGGGTCCATGATATTTGAATGGACCAGGTCGAGAGGGACGGATGCACGGGAGGAAGAAAAAGGGTATGTGGACCGGTGCATCTTGTCCTGAGCACAATCAATACACTTTGTGGGGCACGGGAGAGGGAAAGTCTCCTGGTCAAGGCCGTTGGCCGGCTAGGTGCGGAGCATGCTATCTACGGTAGCAGAGTGGACGTGGCAAAGGCGGCAATGTAAGAGGCGGGTGTGCTGAGGAGAGAGTATGCTGGTGACAAAAACATGGCTTGTGGCGGCCGACGGGGAGGAGACGGAAGGAGAGGAGGACAGACGAGGTACATGTCACGGGTTGCCAGGGGCGGTGGCGTGCAGTACGACAAGACTGGACGGAAGCAACGACACAGTGCCAACACCACGCGAGTGCACAACGTCCATGCTCATGCGGTCAAGGGCAGTGATGGACAGGAGGCTGAGCTCGAGACCAGGGACGAAGAGGACATCGGTCAGAAAAACATCACTGGCAGGACCACGGAAACGAACGACACCGACACCGCAGACAGGCAACACTTGTCTAGAGCCCGTCCGGACATCGGAGAGATTTCTTACAGGACCGAGCATAATAAAGGCCTCACGGGAGGCCGTCATGTGATGCATGACCCCGGAGTTGATGATCCAGGTCTCAACTGGATCCTGGACTGGGGTCGCCAGATCGCTAACGGTCACATGGGAGCAAGCAAGAGATGCCGACACGGTGGAAGGGGGCGCAAACCGAGACTGCCAATCATCATGCCATGCAACGTCGTCATGGAGGGGGGTAGAGGAGACCACGGAAGACGACGAGAGACACGAGGAAACCAGACACAACCGCAGCTTAGTCTCAGTCATGCTGGGCTGGGCAGGAGGGCAGGAGGTGACGCAACTCGCACTTCTTGAGGGGGAAGGGCGAGGCAGGCCGAGCTAGAGCGCGATGAACTGCTCTAGCTGACGCTCACGGGAGGACGGCCCGGGAGTGTAAACCGAGTGCGGAGTGATGGCACCGGAGTCCGGGTAGGAGGAGGACTGTGCTGGTGAAGGAAACGGAGGCGTCGATGGCTGCGGATGGTGCTGCTGCGACGCCGGTGTTGGCTAGACTGGTGGAGCTCTCGGAGTGGTGGAGCTGCTGGACGAGGCCGAGATGTCAGGTCCGGCAACAGCAACGGTGGCAAAGGCGAGCCGACGCTCCCACTGGCGTCGCATGGTGGCGCTGACACTCGCCTCGTCCGTCGGTAGAGGGCACGTGTACCATCCGTGCCTGGGCTGGCCACAGTTGTGGCAGACCGAGCCACCACCGCTGGACCCGGTTGATGGCTGCTTCTGCTGCTGCTGCTGACCCTTGCCTTTCTTCTTCTGACGTTTCTTCTTCCCTGACGACGATGAGGTAGCTGCGGTGGGAAAAGCGACGGCCACGGAGGTGACGGCAGGGGAGGCAAGAGCCTTCGTGCGCTGGAGTTGGGACTCCAGACGAGCTTCCTCAATCCGAAGGAAGAGCTCGTATGTCCAAGGCATGAGGGTGCCCTGGGCCGCCATGGTGGAGAGGACGTCCTGGGAGTAGTTCACAAAGACGTCTGCGTACGCGTCGGTGGCACCGCACTTGATGGTGAGGAGCGCGGTGAGAGGGGGTGGGGCAGAGGTGCTAAGGCGACGCAGGATGTCCTCCGCCCGCTGCCAGTAGGCGGTGACCGTCTCGGTCTCCCCCATGTGCAGGGAGTTGAACTCCCGCAGCAGACGGATGGTCTCAGCCTCACTGGACAGGCGATGAGGACGAGTGAGGACGTGCCATGTGGCTGCAGGGTCTGTGGTGGCACCAGCAGTGAAGTCGCCGAGGAAAGGCTCTAGGGCCAGGCGGGAAGCCGAAGGGGCGACGGGGACGAGGACACGTATGGCGCAACCAGCGTCATACCACTGTTCGGCCTGGATGGGGTCATACGGGAGGGTGTTGTATGCCCACACGCCCTCACCTTGCGCCCAGATCCGGAAGCTGAGCTCCCAGCTATGGAGCTGCTCGCCGACTTGAAGTGGCGAGGGTGGCGTCTCAAAGTCCTTCTGCTTACGGCCGGCTCCCAGAGTGGGGCCAAGGACAAAGGTCATCGTGTGTCGCTTGCGCTGAGTCTGCTGCTGCACCAGGTAATGCGTGGTGGCAGACACAACGGGGATGGCATGCCCTGGAGGAATAAATGGTGGCAGCGCATTGGTGGCAGTTTGGGAGACCAATGGCTTCAACGCTGCAAGCTGCTCCGTCAAGGCGGCAAGCTGTTGCTGAAGAACAGCCAGGGGGTCAAGGTTGCCGCCAACGACGCTGGAGGCCTACTGCTGTTGTTGCTGCTACCACTGCTCATGCTACTGCTGCTGCAGCTGCTACAGAAAAGGGGGGCTGGGGGTCCCACCCAACAGAGGAGGAACCCTCCCCAGATGGACTGTTAGCCATAGTGGATTATGGTGCCCCTCTTCTTTTGTTTTTTTCTCTTTTGTGTGCTGCTGATGTCAGCAGTGACGTCAGCTGAGGATGGCTGACCTCAGCAGATGCTACTGCTGTGTGTGCAGGCCTACTGCTTTGTTTTTTTGTGTTGTTGATGACGTCAGTAGTGAGATCGGCAGTGACGTCAGCGGACAGCCGCTGACGTCAACAGCGGTCGATGTAGTCGCTGTTGCGCGGCTACAGCTGCTGCTGCTACTACTACTGCTGCTACTACCGTTGCTGCTACTGCTGCTGCTCTTGCGGCTGCTAGCGGGGTGGGGATCTTGTTTTTTTTTATCTTTTCGCTCGTCATGGCGAGCTCGCTGCTTGCTGCGAGCAGCGAGCTCGCTGCTCGTTGCTCCCTGCTCGCTGCTTACTGCGAGTAGTGAGCTTGTTGCCAGTAGCTTGCTACTCGTAGCGGGCAGCAGGCTGCGGGCAGCTGCGGCTGCTGCTATTGCAAGCTGTTGCGAGCTACTGCTGTTGCCGGTTGCTACTCGCTGCTGCTGCCACTGCTCACTACTACTGCAAGCTGCTGCTGTTGCTCTGGGCTACTGCTGTCAGTCACACCTGGATGACGTCGCCGCGTGTGTCTTTGCCAGCAAGCGCCTGATGTGGCCTGCCGCTCACCTCCTCGCGTTAAGCGTGGGGGCCAGTGCTATCGGAAAAAATCCAGCAGCATTTCCCCTAGCCTAGTGGCCATGGGAAAAATTCTGACGCCGCCACCAGGCGTCAATGTTACTGGGAAAAATCCAGCAGCATTTCCCCTGCACTGGCGCATATGGAGGTCCCCCGGCGTTGTCTGGCACCTGTACGTCAGTCTTCTGCTGCTGCTGCTACGCTCTAGCTCTGATACCAAAATGGAAATGCCAGGTAGCAAGTTGGGGCAGCAACGTTGTTGATGCAGCGTGCGGGCTTCCACGCTCGTTGCTTAAGCCTGTTGCCCCCTCAGTCTGCTGCTCTAGAGACTAAGTCTAGAAGCTTTGGGTTTGTTATTGAGAAATGCGCGCACCAGTGATTGCTCCAGAAAGCAGCTGGAAACTGAAAGTGACTGATTAGGAATGAAGACTAAGCAACAATGGGAGACCCCTCCAAGTTCTAGCTCCCCCCCACTAGTGTAGAACTTGTTACTCAGCTAACCAGCCAATCAGAAAATAGTCCTAGACCTATTTTCTAGCAGGCAGGGTTTTCTCGGTGAGCGCTGCCTGACGCCCGACAGCACAAAACCCGGTCGTTGTCCGTTTTTCCTGAAAACTGGACCATACCATAATACCGATGCTGCGAACGCAGTCGTGCAGTGAGAATCAGCTAGAAAAATAGCAGCAAAGATTTATGGCTGCCCGAACCCAGGCAGTGCCTATGACAGTCAATGACGCGAAGCAGTGCCGCACAACAAGAGAAATGGACCCTAGGCACAACATGATGCTATAGACACAATGGCACAACCAGAAACATCGCTGGATGCATGTAGACAGCATCTACAGTGGCAGTGACAGCCGGCGGCCCGACTGCCGAGGAGGCCTGCCGATGGAGCTGAGCGCAGCGCCGGAGGGAAGAGGCTCCAGCAAACTGTGAGTAGGCCTCAGCGTGCGTCGGCTCGACCGAACGACACTCCAGCAGCGTCGAGTCTCGCCGTCAGTCATCTGCACACCGATGTACTCAAGCCAGGAGGACACAACAGAGTACAACGAGAGATGCACGGAAACCAACAGAGGTCAATACCGCTCGACCGTGCGAGCGTGCATGTGAACGGGTGCTCCTCACACCAGGGGCGTGTTTCACTCGTACCTTTGCATGGCGCTCCATACACACCATGCGAAGGTGGATTTCATCCTCTCGAGGAGTAGCGTAACAATTACACTACCCGCCGAGGGGCTTTCTTAGAGGTGAGCCCCCGACAACGTATGCGCACGATAATGGGAGCAAACTGGTGAGTTTGACCGTACGACGGTCGCAACCCGGTGGCGTGCACAACAAGGCAACTGCACCCACCGCCGTGAGACATACGTAACCAACAATGCCTCTTGCCGAAGCAAAGTGTCCAAGGAGGACCGTTGATCTTAATAGATTGATGGCTAGGCACTTCTCTCACCAGGCACTAGGTGCAAGTAGGGCACCGAGTAATGGTGCAAGTAGCTTGTTGTCGCAAGCTAGGATAGTAGTAGGCTGAGGCCAGGGCTAGCCGGTGGGAAAGTACAAATGCACTCTACTCAGTTCATTGTGATTAACCTATCGTTTCTTATGATTTCCAAATCTGGCTTCTGGACTATCTCCAAGTCTATCTTTCCATTTTGACCGTGCTCTCCACACACCAAGCCTAATCTCCAAAGAGCACACACTTCCACATCTGGTATCACAGCCAGATTCGTGCGTTGGATGGAAGCGCTACTGGAGCTCTACATTCCTCACAAAGCCTAAGACATGAACTACACCGGACAACGTCGAGGCTGATTGAGAAGGAGATTGTTGGACCAGACTCCAAAGCCAACGCACAAGCCAACCTTTGAAAATACTTTCTATATTTCCAAGGCATTCGCACCGCCTGCCATGTATGCGCGGAATACAAAGGGTAACTCCCACACACTTTGAAGATGTCAGATTTTCATCCCAAACTGCCGAATTGCTCCCAATTTTTTATTTCTGCTAAAACGATGACAGATTTTTCTTGAGATATCTACAGTAAAAAAAATCACGTGATCCATGGAGCAAGCACTAAAGAAGATCATAGAGCAGTTTGGAGCCCTCAAGCTGGAGAATGAGGGACCTTAATTGGCAGATGGCTGACCTGCAGGAAGGAACTGATGCTAGATAGGTTCGGCCGACCTGGTCAAGGAGTCCGCGAAGACCAAAGCCAAAGGCTTTAGAACAGTTCAATCATTCCAAGGGTGGGAGCGTACGGACTTGGTTGTTTGTGATGAACAGTTTCTTTTAGGCTCTAGATCACCCTCCAGAGGACAATGTTGTTTGTGTGTCATTCGTTGTGACGCTTCTATGTGGAGCACCATTGGAGTGGTGGAGGCACCAGAATATGCTGGCCACTCAAGATATAGGTGGGAACGTAGCTGTGCAGCATGCCGTGTTGTGGCAGCTAGGCGCAGGGCAAGCTAAAGTGCACATACCGACAACATGGGAGTAGTTTCAGCAAGCAATAAGACATCGGTTTGATCTCATGAATGCTTCCATGGTCGCATATAACAAGATAAAGCAAATGAAGCCGATCGGCTCGGTGAAGGAGTACAAATGTCATTTTTTGGCATTGTGCTCGGAGATTAATGACATGAACGAGCCAGAGATGGCGGACAAGAACCATGACAGCTTGAAGGAAGAGATTTAGCGCACACTGGCACTAAGTCAAATCATGGAGTTCCAGGCAATGGTGGCCATTGCTGAGTGCGTTGACGTGATATGCTACCATCAAGGGGGTTTACGTGAGTAGGAGAGTGTCTAGCGTCGAGCACATCACCAACAGCTGATCCTATGGAGATCGACGTAGTGCAAGGAGACCAGGAACAGAGTAAGCGGCTTTGTAGTAACTGTTGGATTTGTAGAAATCCTGCACACCACAAGAGGGACTGCAATAAGAAGAATCAAGGGAAGAGTAACCAGCAGTGAGTGGCGGATGGCCAACTGCTAGGAAAACTTCATCCGCATTAGCAAACACCAGCTCCCAAAGTCCTTTGACAAGTAGGGAGCTGCCGAGTGTATTGGTGTGGAGCAAAAGGAGCGGGAGCATTTCGAGAATCCTCCTAAAAGCCGAAATATCATTGGTTGGTTCTGTGGATGGCGACAAGCTCGCAAAGGCTGGGACTTGCATGGCTTCCAAGAAAGCCAACAAAGGCCAAGTTGGTGCAAGGGGAGTTGGAGTGCAGGTTGCCTTTGAAACCTTTGAGGGTCTGTCTGGGTAAGCTGTCGTTCAAGGTGAACTTCTGTAGGTGCCCGATGGATGCCTATGATGCCATTTTATAGCGTGGGTGGCTGCACCGGTCGAATCCTCTTATGGATTGGGTGTGTAACCAGGTGAAGGTGGAAAAAACCAGGGAGCAAATAGTTTTGCTATTGTGGGCTGAGGAGGACTCTAAGGCAAGCAAGGGAATGCAGTTGAGTTACGTGCAACTGACGCGCTATCAGCGCAAGGGGGACCAAGTGTACCTCATGTGGGTATGGCAAAAGGAAGCGACTGAAGAGGTAGAACCCTTGGCAGCGGAGAGAAATCTACAAGAGGGAGATAAAAAAAGCACCAGTAGTAGAGCTATCAAAAGGCATCAAGGGGGTATTAGGTAGCTACAATGACGTGTTTCCTACTAAGTTGCCAAAGGAATTACCACCGAAGGGGGACATTGACCATGAAATTGAGCTTGTTCCCGGAGGAACTCCAATGGTACATGCTATGTATTGCATGAGCGACAATGAGTTTGGTGAGCTGAAGAAACAGTTGGAGGAGCTGACTGAGCAAGAGTTCATAAGACCATCGGTGTCACCCTATGCTGCATTTGTGAAGAAGAAGACAGGGGAGCTGTGGATGTGTGTGGATTATCATGCACTAAACAACGTAATGATACAAAACTGGTATCCGCTACCAAGGGTCGAGGAGCTGTTTGACCAGCTGAGGGGAGCACAATACTTTATCAAGATTGACTTCCGCTCAGGGTACCATCAGATCCGGGTTGCAGAGCAAGATGGAGAAAAGGGCAATTCGGACACGGTATGGCCATTGTGAGGACCTCGTCATGCCGTTTGGATTGACCAACACTCCTGCAACGTTTATGAGTCTCATGAACAGGATCTTTCACCCTCACTTAGACCAGTGTGTAGTGGTGTTCCTTGATATTATCCTCATTTATTCCCAAACTCTGGAAGAGCATCAACAACATCTGCGGTAGGTTTTGGATATTCTTTGAAAAGAGAAGTTGTTTGTTAAGCTCTCCAAGTGTGGGTTTGAGAAGAGGGAAGTGGAGTTCCTCAGGCACATCATGAGCTCCAAGGGTCTCCACATAGATCAAAAGAAGGTGGAAGCATTGAATTAGTGGCCGACGCCAAAGTGTGTGCATGACATCCAGGTCTTTCTGGGATTTTTCAACTACCACTAGAAGTTCATCCGGGGTGCACAGAGAAGGATGCACTACTGGCCCATATTCTAAGGAATGTTCACCAGTGGAAATGGGATGAGAAGGAGAAGAAGAGCTTTGAGGAGCTGAAGTATGCAATGTGTGAAGCTCCAGTCTGTAGTGTGTGCATCTGATTCATCCGAGGAGTACGTCATGTGGATGGACGCAAGCGACTACGCCATTGGAGAAGTGCTGATGCAGGATCATGGCAAAGGGTCGTAAGCAATCGCATATGTATCTCGGAAGCTACGAGGTGTAGAGCTGAAATACACAATCCATGAGAAGGAAATATTGACTGCGATCCATGCCTTCAAGCATTGGCGGTGTTACACTTAGTCTCGACACTACGTGGTCTTCATGGATCACTATGCCCCGAAGTCCCTAAAGATGCAGCCAAACCTCAGTCACCCGATAGACTCGCTGGGTGGAGTTTTTTAGAAGGAAATTTTGACTACAAGATTCAGTACAAGCCTAGGAAGGTGAATCAGGCAGATTCTCAATCAAGGAGGCAAGACTTCAGCCTCAACGCCATCTCAGTGCTTATGGGATCTCCCGTCATGTATATCCTCTTGAAGAATGGCCATGGCATGGACGGGGATTTTACAAGGGATGCTGAAGGATGCAACGTGCGATGGATTGTATTCGTGAAGGGGACAAGAATAGAAGATTATTGTGTCGAACTATGTGCCATTGAAACTGTTGTTGCTGGAGGAGGTGTATGAAACCCACTACTCCGGTCACTACGATTTCGACGAGATGCTCAAAGCCGTGCAATGCCAATACCAGTGATCTTCAATGGCGGCTGAATATCAGAGGTTTGTGAGCAATTGTGATGTGTGCCAATTCATCAGGGTGCGGAGGACCAAGCCACCAGGGTACCTGCAACCGTTTCCTGTTCTTGAGAGGCCATGGAAAGACATCTTGCTCGACTTCATGGGCGTGTTACTGGTGAGATAAGATGATAGCAACATGGTATTAGTGGTGGTAGATTGGTTCTCTGAGATGACCCACTTCATCGCATGTCTTGAGAGCATTACGTCTACTGGAACAACTCAACTCCTCCACAATCATGTCATCAATCTGGATGGAGTGCCACAGTTGCTGGTCTGAGATCATGATCCACACTTAACTTCGTGATCTTGGAGAGATTTCATGGGGAAACTGGGCACACGGTTGCAGCTGACTGTTGCATACCACCCACAGAGTGATAGAAAGACAGAGCACACGAACCAGACTTTGGAGCATCTGTTACGAAGCATGGTCCCACCGGATGGAGAAGGTTGGGAGGAGAAGCTTGGAGTGGCAAAGTTTGCCTACAAATCCAGCGGTGTTAGCTTCAACAGGGAAGTCACCATTTGAGGTGGTTTATGGCCACCAGCTACTGAGCCTAGCCACCCTTGCTACGGAAACATCTCTTCCGGCCGTGCTACAGATTATTGATGGGTTTGCTACTACATGGGACGTGGTGCGGCAACAAAGATTGAAGGCATAAAAGCAACAGAAGCAGCAGGCTCATAAGCATTAATCTGTGGAGGAGTTCCAAGTGGGAGATTAGGTGATGCTGAATCATGCCAACCTGTAGCTGATGGGAGCTAGGAGCCTGAAGCTCAAGACATGATGGGTGGGTTTGTTCCGTATTTTGGAAAAGAGGTTGGCTGTGCCTTACAAGTTGTCACTGCCAGCTCACCACACCATCCATCCAGTGTTCCACATGTCCATGCTTTGTGCCTATCGCGACCCCAACATCATCTTCCAGGGTCGTGAAATTGCTCACCTCCTACTGTCCAGGTTGAAAAAAGTGAGGATTTTGAGGTGGAGAATATTCTAGCAAACCGCTAAAAGTGACGTCGGTGTGAGTTTCTGGTGTGGTGGAAGGGATGCTCAGCTGAGTAAAAATCATGGAAACCAGAAGTCAACTTCAACATTGGAGGTACGAACACTGTCTTCTAGGAGTATTGCAGGCACACCAGGACGTTGCGCCTCCGAGGGGAGGGGGGGGGTGAATGTAATGAGGTGCCCCTACATTCTTGGCATACTCGGGACGTGTCTGAGTTTCGGGGACATGCGGGTCATTTTTCATTTCTCCGGAAATTCAAGTCGAGGTCAAGCTCGACTCCGCTCGACCGTGGATGTGAGGAGGAGGAGGAGCGAGCGAGCGTGCGCGTGAACGCGTGCTCCACATACCTGGAGCGTGTTTTTCTCTCACCTTCATATGTCATTCCATACACATCACGCAAAGGTGGCTTTCACCCTGTCGGCAAGTAGCGTAACAATTCTTGGATTTCTTGGAGGCGAGCTCTCAACAACGTATGTGGTCAACGGTGGGAGCAAATTGGTGACTATGACCGTACGACGGTCGCAGTACCTCCGGTGGAGTGCGCAACAAGGAAGCTGCACCCACCGTCGGGAGACATATGCGACAAACAATGCGGCTCGCCAGAGCACAGGGTCCAAGGAGGACGGTCGATCTAGATATATCAATGGCCCGTCACTTCTCGCACTAGGCACAAGGTGCAAGTCGGACACCGAGTCTAGGTACAAGTAGGGCACCGAGTAATAGTGCAAGCAGCTTGTTTTAGCAAGCTAGACGAGTAGTAGGCTGAGGCCAGGGCTAGCCGGCGGGACAATATGAATACCCTATACTCAGTTCATTCTCATTAACCTGTGAGCTTGTAATTTCTCAGGATTTATAGTTCTGGGTTCCAGACTATCTCCAAGTATATATTTCCGTTGCGACTGTGCTCTTCACACAAAAGTGCTAAATCTCCAGAGAGCACACACTCTCACACAATCCACTACTGGTACCAAGAACCATGGTCGCAAATTTCTATGGAATTCGGTCAGGTTCTTCCTTCACATTGAAGGGGTTTGGTACAATCCTCATGGTGGTCAACCGGTTGTCAAAGATGTTGTACTTCATTGTGTCAACGACAACAATCACTACCAAAGGAGCAGCACGATTGTTTGTCAGGAATTTCTTCCAAATACTCTACGTTCCCATCTCCCACACAAGTGATGGAGATGGAAGATTCAATGGTAGATTTTGGCAGGAGCTCATGACTTGCTCTTACATTTGGATCTAGCTATTGATGGCCTCCCAAGTCTAGACTGACGGGCTACCAAGCGCACCAATCACATGCTCAAATAACTCTTCCAAACAAGGCACATGGCACTGAATGTGCATTCAGGCTACTGACTGCTAAACTCGCATACAACTCTACAACCTCCCGATGATGAGTTGAATTCTTTTAGAAATTGTTAACTTCAAACTACCTACAATCTTGGTAGGTTTAAAGATTTTAAGAAACAAACCAATAGCTCACATCCATTGGCAAGATTTTCGGAGCATCTAGGAGGAGACTTGCAAGACACTTGCTAAGACTCGAAGCAAGTGGCTGTGAAGTAAGTAGCTGAAATGCATCAGATGGAAACCTAGTTTCGCGTCAGTGATTTCTTCCTGCTTTGCTAAGCAAACATCGGTATGTGGTGAAATGGCTACACGAAGCTCAAACGTTAAGTGGTTGGAATTGTTCAAAATCAAGTAGATGATAACACCTACCATTGCAAAGCTACGCCTCCATAACAGCATGGCTATCCATCCGATGTTCCACACCAGTCAACTCAATGTCTACTAGGATCCATGCGTCTCCTTTTCCGGAAGCGACATGGCTCTGCCACCACTTGTGAAAGCGAACAAGGGCACGTTGGGAGAGGTCAAGAGGATCCTTGTACACCGCTCATAAGAAAATGTGACGGAGTATCTTTCCAAATGACAGGGCTACAGTGCTTCTCACAAAAGTTGGGATTTCTGTGTTGATTTATGGGATGTCAATCAACAGTTTGACGGGTTTTTAAGATGACATCTACCTATATCTTACAAAGCTCTGGGACATCATAACAAAAGGGACAAAAGCATTACATTCATGAAGTACAAGAATCCCTAAACTATGCACGTGGGCATTTCTGTCCTCACATGGCCCATCACATGCCAGCCTCTGATTTTAACGCAGTTTGGCCAAGGGTATTTTCGCCAGCTACGCTAGCCTCCACCATTCCGTTCCAAAAGTTTCTGAAAGCTTTTTTTTTATGTCCCCCAAACTTTAATGTAGCTATTGCAAACAAAATCGATCTTTTGATACTATTCAGTTGACTTCTTTTTGGCGCTAGAATTTTATGAAGATGCACCTTGATACTCTTGGAACTCCTTGACTTCTCGACGGAGTTTCTTGAAGTAGCCTCTCATAAGATGGCATCGTGCGTATCCAGTACTCAAAGTATGCCTCATCCTTGTTTCTACTCTTGTATATATGCGCTTGACTGTTCCAACACTTGCCATGTAAGTGCAATCCCGCTTATTACAATTTACCCAATTTTCCCAATTCCTCGTATTATTGTAATTTGCAACTTCTACCTATAACTATCTACATTCCCCTCAGTGGAACACTAATGGCCCATGCCTGATCCTTTCCAGGAAACCTAGTATTGTTTCAGTTATTCAGGTGACATGTTTTGCTTGATGGCTTTCGAGACATATATGAGACCTTGAACTTGGAACATTGTTGGAATCGTCTTGTTTTAGTTTGTTTTCACCCATCTCAAAATTCCGTATGACAGCTCGGTTAGAACGGCATGCATTTCTGGATTTTATGGTGAATCTTCTCTTGTGTGGATATTCACGCTAGCGAGTGCAGTGGTGCCACCGACCAACGGGTGAGACCGCACACCTAATAGGGAATATCATGTTACTCCTTGACTTGTACATTGTTTTCATTAGATTAACCAGGGTTTGAACTACCAGTGATGGAATCATAGCAACGTTCTTACAGAATCCCACATGCATGGACCTTGAACCAAAGGAGGCAGTAAGGCCTCCCAGGATACCAGGACATATCCAAGAGTGCTTAGGTCTCAACCGACCATGGCTACGAAAAACATAGGAGAATCTCGAAGTATTCCTTGAAGGGAATGATGCACAAGAGCAATAGGATTGGAAATAAAAGAAAAAAACCAATAATACACGGAGACAGGATGCCACAAATTATGGTTGTAAAGTTTCCGGCCAAGGGGTCAACCTCCAGGTTGGTATCCCTGAACGTAAGTGTCCTCTACGAGGGGGGACAATGATTCGAGGGAAACCAACCTTGTGCCATTTTTTTTAACTCTGGTTTGGACCTCGGTGCTCATCTTTCGGCAAGCTTGTTGATTGATGGGCTTGTCAGTCTTCGGGCTCGTTGACTTATGGGCTTGTCGACAGACGAGTTCGTCGTCTGACAACGTAATGATGTTGTGAAGCAGCTATCAAATATAAGACCAGTTGGGCTGCTACCGTAACTACTGCTATTGCTGCTGCGGCTGCTCCTTGTTGTTGCTACTATAGTTGTATCTGTTGTTGTTGCTACTGCTGCATCCACTGCAGTTGAGTCAATTGCTTTGCTACACAGATGTTTCTCCAACTCTTGCTGGTCTTGCAATGTTGGCTGCTACTACTGCGACTGCTGCGTTTGAAATGTTGGTTGCTTGTTGCCACCTACAATGCTACTGCCTGTGTGGTTATGGCTACAACACGGCCGTTGTTGTTCCAGTATTATAGCTACTACTACTACTGTTGCGGCTGTTTCTGCTATTGCAATGGCGGCTGCTGAAGCTACTATCCCTACATTTTCAAAGGTGGCTACACGTGTCCCTCTCGCCATTGCCGGTACTCGCGGCCGATTTGAATGTTAGATTCACCAAAGTGACATTCGCATGCACGCACGTACGAACACACACAGAAACACAACAGAGATTTAAAGTGTGCATGATGAAGGCTTGCAACGCTTGATATTTGAACCCGTGTATACACCAAAAGAAATTTCTACCCACACACTTTAAATTCGTATAATCAACAGAACAATAATTTATGTGCTCCTGTAAATTCGTTGAATGAAAAAATGGTAAAATTTCAACTATCCCGTGAAACATTAAATTCGAATTTAAGAATCACCGGGGTACGTCCTGCGAGGCCAACGAAAGCTGCCAAATTCAGTGACCAGCGTGGCGGCTACTCACACTAGCTGAAATTCATAATAATCCATGACCTCTGTGGACATCAGCATCAACATCATTACTATCGTTAGCAGCAACGGGAGTAACACTGGTGAAAGTAGAAGTAGTAGTAGCAATAACAGTGGCAAGAGCACCAACAGTAGTAGCAATAGTAGTAACAATGGCTATAGCAGCAGCCATAGCAGTAGCTTCAGAGAATTATCCAAGGCACCCATTCCTCGCAATGGGAAGGGGCCAGCTGACTCAGTCAGCTCCTCATCAAGGGAGGTGACGATATAACACTCGTAGGTAGTTGTTGATCTTCAGGAGTAGGAGGAATATATCCAATAACAACAGCGTCAAGAGAGCGATGCGCTCAAGAAGATCAGATAGCTATTGTTTTTGTGTGTGGATGTTTCCCAGTAGCCGACACACGCAGCCAATATCGTCGCATCTGTAGCAATTCAATAGCATCCATTTTTGTGCATCATGGCCACCCAACAACCTGTCCTCAAGCAAGAGTGCCTCAATTTTGGAGATCCAATCATGGACTAGTGGTAGAGGTATGTGTTCTCGAGGAGCGCCATAGCCAATTACGCCTCCTTCACCCCGGTACACTAGCACAAAATGCAGTAGGTGGCGACCTATTCAGAGGGGTCCCTCTTGACGGCTGTCTTCTGCCGCTACATCCCTCTAATCCACAGCTTTAGGTTTCCTCTCCAATATGTGAGCGAGGCTGGCTTCACTTCCTGATATGTGTTTTTCTAGGTGTGGGCAGATGCAGAGGGAGAACCCGTACCAGATGCAATTCCCCTGTCAGGTCAAAGAACCTGCACAAGCAGTGCGAGGCCTTCTCTACGCCAAAAGGCACAAGACCTCAACAGACCTCGCCATTTTTCCTTGTAAAATGTTTAACGACAGTGTAGTTTAAATGTTCTGACGAGACAATAAACCAAAACGGTGAAAGCTTCTTTGCAAAAATGGACAAGTCAAAATTCAAGAACGGATTGCACTCTGCATTATGTCCCACTTGATGGCTCTACGTCTTGTTGGTTGGTCCCATTAGAAGCTAGATTGAAACATTAGAATGTGCTCCCGAATATATGAGATGGAATTTAGAGTCACGACTGAACATATTTCATGTATCGTCATCAGCCATGCACAACCATTTGACTGACATCGCACAAATATGGAACTTAGCACTTACATGCAAAATATCAAGACTAGTTTCCTTTAGCGCTGTCCGGCCCCTCCTCATGGCTTGAACGGGTCCTGACCTGTGGGTGGTTGGACGGGATGGACTGAGGGTCGGAGACCCTCAATCACCTCGGTTTTGGCCCAATGGGTCAAGCTTCTCGTACCAATTTGTTACATTTCCCCTCGATGTTAGAAGACACAATCGAAAGTGATCAAATAGGAACGGCAGTAAATTATCTTCTTTCGAGAAAGTCCTTTGGCACCCGTACACCGATGAAAAATTTCTGATTCCCGAGCAAACAACGAACATACACATGCACGTACAATTGCCAGAAACACCTTACTCCCCCCCCTCCCCGACCAACGATAGCCGCATGCGATCCAGACTGCGGCTGAAGAGAAATCGTTTGCGAAGGACTTCAAGAGTATGTTTGCAGAGTATCAGCGAGCAAGGTGCTCACCAATCCTTTTTGTGGATGCCATAAGTCCACAAACCCGAGAAGCCTGACGGGAGGTAGAAAAAACACGTCATTTAGTCAAGCAGGATTACCAAATCAGACGGTTCTTTTGAATAACTACAAAAAATAATCTGTTAAGACATCATCAACATTTACCAAGGAATATACATCACATGGATATCACTTTAAACAATATCAACATTGACTCAAAAAGATTATAAATGACAATCTCAGTGATTATTTTAGCTCGATAAAATTTTTCTCAGATAGCTTTGCATACCTCATGAAGTGTACAAAAGAAGAAAAACTTTAAAAGCCTTCTCAGAAGATTCCTATAGGGAACCATGTATGTACACATGCTTTGATGTCTATAAAAGACATATGACTAACTCTAACTCCTTCTTGGACACGATTGAGACTATTATTGGAAAGGATTCTAGTCACAGCTGGTTGTTTAGTTCAACACTCTTCATGAGGGAGTCTGTGTTATGCGGAATGGAGCGTAGATGGTGAACATATAGAGGTTTTGAGGCAGAACACGGTTTAAGAATTCTGGAACACTTGAGCAATTTATAATTAGCGGTGAGTGTACTTCGATGACAAGTGTTGAAATTATCGAACACATATATTCAAGTGTCGAGTTACAAATGAGACGTAGTCGGAGTCACTGAGTCGATTGTCGAGCGACTCGAGTGGAGTCGCGTAGTGAGTGGTCTGATTGAGAAGCTCTGCCAAGGAATCAGTGGGCTTCGAAGACCGACGACATATGCGAGATACATCTTCATACATCTCGACATTTCTCGATGTGTCAAGAGGTCGACCAAAAGGTCATGGCACTTCTGACGTCGATTCTCGAAGTTGGTCGAAGTTGTCAGAAAGTGGAAGAAGGATTGCCGGAGGATGAGGGCAGTTGGCCAAGGCTCCCTTGACCATCGGAGTGAAAACCGGGTTCTTGTTGCACAGTGGGCTACTTGTGTTATGACAAAAATACCCACTCAGAAAGATTAGGGACTCGTGTACGTCTGGTATGTCATAGTGTCTGAGCTCTTAGGTGACTACAAGCTGCATGCCATGTGCATCTACACCCGCCTGGGGACAAGTGGCGGTTTGGAGCTCTGGGCTCATGGTACCATTTTTTTGGGGGCACCGATGGACCACAACAACATGTTCTTATATTTTGACCATGTCGCACTCAAGGACCTGTCTGCACATATCAAACTCATTCCTTTGGTCCACTGCTACTATCTCACGAAGAATGCGGCTTAGGAGGCAGCCCAGGCAAACCAGTTGAGCCCGCTCATTTCACTTACCATAGTGACACCCTCGACAACTTCCTACTCCAGCTGTGTCTCTTCATCTCTCTCTCTCTCCTCCTCTCCGTCTCCACAGACCGGCCAGGCCTAGGTTTTTGTAGTAGCTCAGGGGAATAAGGGAAAGGAATGGCATGGTAAGGGGCAAAAGTAGATGGCGCCGTTGAGCTGTGGTGGTGGACGATCTGTCCAATGCTACAATTATAGAGGCACCAAATGCAACACAAAGTTTCAACAACCCCTTGACTGGAGAAGGATTGCAAGTGGGCTTCATGTGACACACGTGTAGCAGACTGCCTCCAGCACCATGCAGAAGAGTTGCATAGAAATGACGACAACAGTTGTGATGTTGTCTCATTGCTCGTGATGGTGCCTTTGGGAGGAGCCAATGTGTTCATCATGAGCCCAATACGACTGCATAGATGAATCAATCCCATGCCCGTATTGTGTGTTGCTATTGTGATGCACGTACTGAGCATCCAATAGATTCTCGATACTATGTGGCGAATTGCTTGATAACGACGACAGGTTGTGAGACAAGTGCCACCTGGATCATTGACTTTGGCGCCACTCATCATGCAGACTTCCTCGTCCTTGGTCTTGTTGTTTCTGTTGGTATTTCTGTACATGGTCGAGGCAAACCCTACCTGTTCAGGGTGTTTGGATTATGCACATGATATTCCTCCTGCCCCCCTGTACATCTGCAACGTGCCCTTTGTCCCTGTCCTCAAGCGCAACTTGCTCTTGATTCGTACCTATATTTAGATGAATCTTGCTATTGAGGAACTTTTTGACTCTGCTAGAGTGTATGCTATTCACATCCATGTTGTTGTGCTACGTGTCTCTCTTGTAGATGACTTGTACTGTGTCACTCGTTGCGCTCTCCTGTCTCCTTTGCTCTATCCTTCCTTGCTATACGTATGCTTGTAACTGGCTTACTCTCACCTAAGCACCGGCGTGTGTTGCACTGCAGTTGATACCATGTTAGCATGGATACTAGGTCCAAGCTCATCTAGACACAGCCTGCCCTCAGTCTTCATTTGCATTCCTTTGAGAATCCACCTATGTCTAACTGTCTCTTTTACGTGTAGGATAAGATGCATTGCTGCGCATATTTTGAATCCTTCTCCCAGGTCAAGCGCCCGTTCACCCGCACCCACTCAGTCATTTGCCACTCAAGCTCCTGTCTGACTACGGTCGGTGTGACGTCACCCTAGTTAAAGACTTCGCAGGATGCACTGGGTCTACCATCTCCATTACAAGTGCAACGTCGTCACAACAGTCTGCCAATGGGTGGTCATGACTAAGTGTCAGTCACTTTATATCCTCCACAAGTTTTGTTTGGACTGTGTTAGAGGGGCTCGGCAACATGGATACCTTATTTGCAGGACATGTTGTTTTCCATCAGTCCTTCACCCCAATCACACTCAAGTCGAATGTTGTATCAGGGTGCTGCAACCACACCATGGAGGATGCGGCCCGCACCATGCGCGTTGAGTGTGACTTTCAACTCATTTGCCTTTGAGGATTTTTCTTAACTAACATGGGTTCAGAACGGCCTCCTACATGGTCCTCTACTGGACCATATTTCACAGCATGAGCTCTGGTTCCACCACTGTGCTAAATTTTGACTCGCGCATGTTTGCGGCTTCTTGGCTTGTGTGTGACACACCCAGGGACCAACATGGCTCCAAGGTCTTCGCACAGGGTTGCATGTATGCCTTTCTTGGCAATCTCCCATGTTCAAAAGCTTGGTACTTCGGGGGTCATGCTCATCACCACATCGTCAAGTTTCGAGGTACTCCCTTATTTAGGCTCTTAATTACAGGGACCTCTCTTGCATCCTCCCAGTGGCTTCCAACTATGCTCCCAGCTGTGCAAATTCTCAATGGATTGGAGAGTTTAGGCCGGTTCATGGGCTCGTACTGGTCTTCCCACTTCCTGATCAATTTTGATCGACAATGATCCTGCCATTGTGGCAGTGGGACCTGTGGCCTCATTGGCCCTAGTGGACACACCTGCATGTGTTTCCACAGCGGTCACTATAACATCCCCTATGTTGCTTCCTACTTCTACAACTTCATCTTTCCTTGTGCCTGTGCTTGGTTATGTACCTGTAGCTTTCATTTCACATTTGCCTGTGTCTTCACCTACAATTTCCCCATTGCTTGTGCCTCTATCTGCACCTACAACCTTCCTTGAGCATGTGCCTATGTTTACATTTGTAGCTTCTCCTATGCCTATACCTACTTCTCTACCTACATCTTCTCCTATGCATGTACCCGTGTCTACAGTTGAAGTTTCCCCTATTCCTATGCCTATGTCTCTAATTGCAACCTTCTCTGTATCTACACTTCCATCTTTTGCGACTGCACCCCCTTTTGAACCTAGATCTTTTCTTGTCTACGAGCCCATAGCCACTTCTTCTATGTCTTGAATTTCCTCTGCATCCATTCACAGCTCTCCTCCCACTCCCCACCCCGAGGTGAGCACATCGTTCACCTGCGAGCCTGGTGGTCATCTCCTTCCGCCATTCTCTAGTGCTTAGCAGCCGGCCTAGTGTCCAAGAATCCTAGATGATGGGTCCGCAACATTGAGAGCGGTGATCCTGACACAAAGACCCTCGGGGTTTGTGTCCAAGAAGCCCACACTGAAGTACACCTAGTGTATCCAGTCGGCTAGGAACTGGTCACACGTTAATTCTTTGTCTCATGCAATGATGCAGCTGACCATGTCATAGTGAGGCCCATATCATTTGCGTATGTCCTGGCCTCTTGGGGCTCTCCATCGACGTTGCCTATTCGGAGGAAATTGAAGGAGGCTCTCTTGGCAGAGGATACGGTGGTTTGAAACGCGGCCTGTAAGGATGGGCTCTGCGCCATCCAAGAGTATGATACTAACAAGGTTGTCGACCTCCCACTGGGGCGGAAGGCCATAGAGGCCAAGTGGGTCTTTTAGAAGGTGAAGCCAGATGGCCCACTGGATTGCTACAAGGTCCGCTTGATGGTCAAGGGATTCAAACAGGTCAAGGATGCCGCCTTCACTGAAACCTTTGCACTTGTTGGTCATACAACCACAGCTCATGCTCTGATGAGGGTCATAGCTCAGCACAATTGGGAGAAGCATGATGTAGATTTGAACAATGTGTTCCTCCATGGCACTCTGGAGGAGGAAATTAACATGGTGCAGCTACTGGACCTTGAGGTCAATGACAAGCTCTGGTGCTTGCGTAAGGCCTTGTATGGTCTGACGAAGTCGTCACAGTGCTAGAACCAACAGACAATCGGCACACTGATTAGCACAGGCTATGTGCAGAGTGAAACCAAAATTTCCCTCTTCTTTTGAAGTAAAGTTGATCATTTTACATCTATCCTGGTCTATGTTGAAAACCTCCTGATTGTGTCACTTTTGATGGAGGTCCTAAAGGAATCCAAGGCTGTCCTCCATGCTGCCTACAAGATGAAGGACCTTGGTCCTCCAACTGTATTTCTCATGATATGGATCACACGTGACAGCCGGCGACAGATACTCTTGCTTCATCAGGTGCACTGCGCTCAAGTTGTGGGGGAGCAGTTTGTCGACCTGTTGGGTGTAGTTCCTACATCCTCCACGCCCATTATACCGGACGGGCATGATTCCCTCAAGGCTGATGATCAAACATAGCTGAGACGTGACCTGATTTTTTCCTCATTGAATCTCTCACGTATTTGACACAACCACTCATCTTGATATTGCCCTTGTCATAGACATCATGCAGTTCTCATAGTGCCCGTGGGCAAGAACCCTACATGCGCTTGTGCAAGGGGGACAGTGCGTGATCTCCACAACGTACCGTACTGGAACTCACTTTCGTGCTAATTAATTATTTTCATTCGCCCATGTGCTCTTAAAAAAATCATCACCTGGCTTTTCTGATCACTCTCAAAATTTCTGGACCCGTTTGTTAAAATTCCGCCTTATGTGCTTCCACCTTAACTGTGTAAAATCCCGGGGTTATTTGAGACATTATGTAGCTTTAGGTGCAAGACATGATTTATTTTGAAAAAAAAAGGCTTGCGTTCACGTCCCTCCAATGCACACCATCGGCGGATTTGGTTCCAAGCGCTCGCGGACTGCCCTCCGCGAGAGGTGTTTCCACTTTTCGCGTTCAGCCGTGAGATTGTGACATGCGATCTGACGGCTCTTGAGGTCCTAAAGTCGAACGCTCGTACTTCGCAAATCGAAGTTCGAGCGTTCGAGCGAGAAGCGGACAACCTGTGCTTGAACCGTGGGCGAAACTAAGTACCCGGGTATTTATCCGAGACAAGGATGGGCGACCACCCTGGAAATACAAAAATGCCATTTTTTGGGTGAAAGTAAGAAGCACTTAAATCGGTTTAAAAAATTGAACGAAAGTGAAGGAAAGTACGGTACCTCTAGTTCTGCCTTTGTCCACAAAGCTCCATGGTGGTTTATGACCAAAAAAAGAGCGACTAGGTTCGGAGTTTTGATGGACAGAGATGCATTGGCTATGTGTTTCTACTGTGTGGCACTATTGTATCATGGCAGGGTGGAAAGCAAGGTTGTATTGCGCATAGCTCATTAGAGGAAAAGTCCGTCACACTAGGGGTTGAAATTGCAGAGGCGGCGTGATAACATATTTGTTTCGTGAGTTGTGTCAGCCTCTGCCTTCCATTGTTCGGTGTTGTGACAATCATAGTGCACTTTCCATTGTAGAGAACTCTGGTATGTTCCCAAATGCACACATCACATTTCTATAGGGTACCACTTTGTGCGTGATAGTGATAATCCAGTTGCAAGCTCTGAAACAACTATTTTGAACCTGGCAACCGTATTTGTCTGGTTGACCAAATGAAAAACCAGGAGAAGCACTAGTTACAAGAATGAAAGCCCTACACAACTGAAACAAGAAAAATCAAGGACAATGTAGTGAAAATTTTGGCCTCCGGGAGCTAATAAGTGAGAGAACTCCAGTTAGCATGTTAGGGCATCCTAGTTGAGGCTGATACTATTGAAGTAGGTATTGAAGGCCATGCCCTCCCAAAAAATGAGTGGAGACTGTGGCAGACACAACACTCGGATTAGTTCAAATTAACTAGACTCTATTTGGCGTGCCACATATTCGTATCGGTCTTCGGTTCGACTGAGGTGAAATTTGAATCCAAACTAATCCGAAGGTGTGCAAGTGATGGCCGAGTCAACCATGCCATCCCACCAAGCATGCGTGGTTGACAATAAGGCCTATGTGATATGCGTCTACCATCAATCACTTATCAAACAACAGGACCTTTGGTGGCTTGGGCAAAATCATGTCTCTAGCTTGTATGGAGTCAAGCTTGCTAGGACATGGGATGTGACACACATGAGACACAACCCATGAACGAGGCCCGAGAATGGAGAAACAATCTTGTACTTACTTGTAATAAGCTTGGCATGTTACTAACGAGTAACAAGTCGACAGTTGATATAGGATGGTTAACCGGAACACCCAGGTGAAAGGCTTGACGTGGGGCCCGGACACCATCCAAGGACTGAATCAAGACCGGTCGACGAACGAGCCGCCGGTGGTTTCTCACATTCCCTGACAATGTGGTCGTTTGGTCCCAAACGATGAGCAGCACCACGCATCCATGACTAAAATCAACGTCAACCACATCAACCATGAGCATATGTGGATGCATGCTCCTGACCATGTTTGCTCCATGTCATGCTAAGTAGTAAACAATCATTTTACGCTGATCACAACAATCAAGCTCTTAAGTTGATGCAGAATGGGTGTTGTTGTTGTAATGTGAGCTTTCCGTGTTTACTTGTATAGCATACTGTGACCACTTAGTCTTGTCCATGCTTGTGCAGATCCCAGATGTGGACCCAGCTGGCACCGGAGCACCGACCAGTAGTGGCTCCACCCACCAGCAGCTGCCAGACAGCTGCCACATCATCCCGGGTGCTTCCTGGGGTGTGATGCAGTTTTTTTTACAGTTGCTAGATTTTTCTTGATTGATTGGCTCTTGAGCCTGATTTACATGTTTTTACATTGTGTCTCCACCAATCAATGCCAAACTTGTGCATGTTACTAGTCGTAGCATCCAGCTTAGTATTATGCATCTCTGGGTTCAGACGGTATAGCATTTGGATGACTATATGCAGGGTTATGGTAAAAACAATGGGTTTGGGTCTATTTAGGACAAACTGACATTGATGTGTGTGTCACCCGCCGTGCATCATGGCAGGCATTAATACTGGGAGAAGCAGGTTGTAGTAGAAGTAGCTCTAGCAACGGCTATGAGCAGCAGCAGAGCATAGCGGTAGTAGCAATAAGCAGTGGCATCGGTAGCAATTGCCATAGATAGCAGCAGTAGCCCATCTACAACAACAACAATATTACAGTTATAGCAATGCCAGGAACAACAACAGTGACAGCTGAGTTTGAATGAGCTTGGTCACTCTGTCCAAGATCATAGTGTCTGGCGATCTAGCAAGCACTGGTACTGAGGAGAGAGAACACCAGTGAGAAACACACGTGTTGAAGAGGGAGTGGAAGAAGAAGCAGAGGGAGTACAACAAGAAAATACAGTTCACCAACAACGGAGGCACAAAGAAAAATAGTATGGGTGTCCAGAGCATTCAATCTGGCAAAATCAATAGAATGCTCAACGGTGAGGCCCATCCTAGTGCATGCATGAACAAAGAACATGCTTAGCTCAAGATCAGGGACAAATAGCACATCATAAATGAACAAGGAGCCAGACGGACCATCAAACCGTACAACCACAACTCCCTTGACAGGCAACGACTGATCAGATCCTATACAAACGAACAGAATGGACGCAGCAGGACCGAGCACAACAAAATCACTACGACATGTCATTTGATGGGTGGCACCGGAGTCAATGGTCTAGGTGTAACTCGGCTCACGGCCAGTTTTCGACACAAAACAACATGCCACGTAACACTTTGCCTCTTCTTGGCATGTAGCATAGGAATCAGGACAGCGAAAAACAGTACAGACATGCGACTCCTCAAGGTTTTCTATACTGACAGGTCCATCCTCAACACAAGCCGGACGAACTCCCCCAAAAGCATCATCACGGGCAACAGACACAGAAAGAAAAGCTTTCTGGGGACCACCCGGCTGTGACAACACACTTGAACCTCCCTGAGTACATAGTACCATCAGTTTTCAAAGCCCCGTGATCATGCGATCTTGAGGATCTAGATCACCGCTGCTACCTGGTGAAGCGGCTACGTCTACTATAGTGGTGGCCGAAACACGATCCATCCGCATGTCATTGGAGGACATCCGTTGTACGTGTGCCACCTGAAGGCCGCGCGTGATCCGAGGCCAATCAAAGGGTTGCTCACACTTTGTGTAGCGGTAAAAACTGTAGAAACTTTTTACTGCCTCTAATTGTCGGCTGTTGCTGCTCTTGTCCATTGCCGTGCCTCTCTTTTCCCTTCTTCTCCTGTGTGGCTGTAACAACGCCCTAATGCGCGCCGCTCAGGGAAGAGAAGGACAAGGAGGAGGAAGTGGGACTGGCAAACTAGGACAGAGGCATAGTAGGGCCCGCGGTCAATACTATAATAAATGGACTATGATGATAGGCGATGGCAGACTCATAAGCTGATGTCCCCTGGAGAAAGTAGTGATGAGCGCAAGGAATTAGCTGTTGTGACTCCGATAATTCAGAGAGGACCACACTTTCAAAGCCCGCAAAGAGCTTCCCGTGGTCCATGTGCACCCCCATTATGATGGCATTGGGTGTCCACAGATGCGTCCCGCCAGCAGTCCCAAGGCACGTGCAAAGGCGCATGGCGTGCCTCTAGTAGTCTATTGCATACTTCATGGAACCCTGGCAGAAATAGTGGAACTCACACGGTCGAGCCGCCCTCGTGGCATACTCTCCGTAGTCAGTAGTTTCAGAGCATTACTCCACTTCATGGGAACTCTCTCCACAAGAGTTGGTCCACGCGAACCTCCTTGGCCCTCTCCCAGTCAACTCTCTCTCCTACTGGGGTCGATATATTCTCGCCCTGACTGATGAATTCACCCGTATGCAGCGGTTCTACAGCCTTCGCCACAAGAGTGATGCCGCCCTGGCGGTCTGTCTATGGCTGGTGATGGATGAGCGCCGGTGTTGTCACACCCTTCAAACGCTCCGCCCAGATCGTGGTGGCTAGTCTTAGGCGAGATGGATGCCTACTTTGTTGAGCACGGTGTCTTTCACCAGCTCTACGCTACCACAGCACCATAACAAACCGGTATTTCTAAGTGTTGGAACCGTACCATGGAGGATGCAGTCCGTGCCATGCCGTCTGAGTGCGGTATTCCGAAGTCCTTTACATTTGAGAGCTTCTCCTACAATACATGGGTCCGGAACCGCCTGCGGCATGGTCCTCTTATAGACCACATCACATGATATGAGCTATGATTTTGTTGTTGTACCGATCTCCATCTCGCTTGCATTTGGGGGTCTCTTGTCTACGTCTAGCACACCGAGGACCAGTAGGGGTACAATATCTCACCTTGGGATTGCATGTGTGCCTTCCTTAGTATCTCCCAAGGGTAAAGGGCTAAGCGCTTTTGGGATCTCACTCGCCATCACATTGTTGAGTCTTGAGACACTCTGTTAATTGAGGCTCTTACCTGCCGCAGCCTGTCCAGTATTGTATCCCTAGCTGCTAACTATGGTCCCACCTGTTTGGCTTCTCTACGGATGGGGGGGTCTAGCCCTGCAGATTGGTCGGTCCAGGCCTCCTTTCCTATGATCCATTCTCCGGCTACTGTCAATCCGGCCATCCTGTCTTTGGCTCCAATAGTCTCATCAGTCCCCTCTTGCACAACTGATCCCGTGCCATTGTCAGTCCCCTCTGGCAAACCGGATCTGGTGCCAGCGTCATTCCTATTTGGCACACATGATCCCGTGTCAACGCCAATTCCCTATGTCATAGCTGATCCCACGCCAGTGATAGCATCTCCAGTCACACCTACTCATGTGCCTGTACACCCTATGTGCGAGCCAACACCTGTCCATATTTCTCCCGCACCTTCTTCCCTTCCCTAAAAGTCCACAACACTTGTGGCTGTGGCTCAGCAGCGTGCTCCATAGCCCGAGGTGAGCACCTCAGCATTTGGCTACTCCTGCGAACCTCGTGGTCGTCTCCGGTCACTCGCCTGTAGGGCTCAGCGTGGTGCTCACTCGGCACCTAGGCGCTTGAATCTTAATGTTAAGCGAGGCGAGTCTGGCACAATGGCCCTTGGCCTGGGTGTACAGGCGAACTACATTGAGGTGCACCCAGTGTGCCCTTCAGGTCACCAGTTGGTCTCTTGGGAGTTCTCGGTTGCTTACAATGTTGCAGCCAACATGGTCATGGTCACCCTGAATCCGGTGGCTTGTGTCTTAGCCACCTAGAAATCTCCCTCAAAGATGCCTGGTCTAGGCACGATGAAGGAGGCACTCTCGGCTAAGGACGCAGAGTTGTGGCATGTTGCTTGTGAGAGGAACAGATTACCATCCGTGAACACGATGTCTGTGAACTGTCGATCTCCCGCGTGGACGGAAGGCTATATAGGCCAAGTGGGTCTTTTGCAAGAAGGTGAAGCCTGATGATACACTGGATCGCTACAAGGCTCACTTGATAGCGAATGGGTTCTTAGAGGTTGAGAGTGTGAATTTCATGAACACTTTCATACCCGTTGGCCGCATGACTACCGCTCGCGCTCTGTTTGGAATTGTAGCTCACCATGACTGGGATCTACACTAGGTGGATGTGAACAACGCGTCCCTCCATGGCAATCTAAAGGAGGCAATGTACATGGTCCAATCACCAAGTTTTTTTAGGTCGATGACAAGGTCTAGCGCTTGCGGAAGGCCTTGTACGACCTGAAGTTGTCATCTCGGTACTAGAACCAAGAGGTCACAGGCACAGTGACACATGCCAGGTATGTGCAGAGTGACGCCGACCCGTCCCTCTTTCTCAAACATACAGTTAAGAGGTTCACTTCCATCCTGTTGTTCGTGGATGAACTCCTAATTGCGTCTCCTTTGATGGAGGCCATAAAGGAGGTCAAGGCAGTCGTTCAGGCTACTGACATGATGAAGGACCTTGGAGGTACAACTGTGTTTCTCGAGATGGAGATCGTATGTAATCGTCAGTGGCGTACACTCTTGCTGCATCAGGCACATTACGCCCGCATGCTAGGGGAGAAGTTTGTTGACCTCCTTGGAGCAGTTACCATAGCCCCCACCCCCATCACACCTGAAGGACAGGATGCCTTCAAGGTGGATGATCTAGCATAAGTAGGGGAGACAATGGACGTGACCCTGTACTTGTGCCTCATTGGCTCTCTAATGTACTTGGCCACTACCACACGACCCCAGGTTGCTTTCGCCATCTACCTCCTTGCATAGTTTTCACAACGTCCTTGGGTGACAATCCTTCATATGGCTGTGTAAGTGGTAGGGGACGTGGTCTCCACATCGTAACTCTAGCCCTACTTTCCATGGCAAAGTTCAATGGTAGTTGATGGCTACATAGACACCGACGAGGTATCGAGCCATGATGGACGCAATTGGATAGTCTATGTGTTCTTGATGGGTGGCACCACTACCCTACTGATATTTAATTTCGATCATTGCAAAAACGTGAATTATGTGATCTTTAATTTCGTTCAACTTTTTTTTCGAGGAAGTTATTTAGGTAGCACATAAACATTCGTTGAACGAAAAAACGTGATCCTTAAATTCGCCGTCGAAGTAGTTCAGGCCCGACACTTGCGGCCAGCCGCGTCATCTGACGATGGACAGCAGCGTCAGAGGACGCGGCTGGCCGCGTCTGAAACGTTTGCCGCTCACGACACGTCAGTCCCAGGCACCAGAACTGTTGATTCGCACAGGGACTGACGTGCAAGGCTGAATAGATTGCTCTGACACCGCCAGTCCACCGTGCACATCCGGTCCGCGAGCCGGATGTGCACCGCGACTGCGAAAAAATGGTTGACATGACACCTGCTTTCAGAATAATTTCGATGATATGGCATCTTCAAAATAATTAGGGTGGTACCATAACTTTAGATGAAGAAATTAAATTCGTTGAAAAAAAAGGGCCATAAATATTTAAAATCGAAATTAAAGATCAGTAGGGTATTTCATGGCATAGCGACAAGTAGGGATGTATTACACATACCTCATCATAGGCTAAGTATGTCGTGCTCAGAGCTGGGACTACCGACGCGGTGTGGCTGTATCGCTATTTCATGAGTTGTGTCAGTCTGTGCCTTGCATCATTTTCTGTTGTGACATACAGAGTGCTCTTGCAATTTCAGACAACTCTAGTGTGTTTCATGCATGCACGAAGCACATTTCTGGATTGAGCATTACTTTGTGCATAGAGCGATAGGTGATCTCCATCATCTAGGTCAGCACGGACATGCAGCGGGCTCACTTCATGACCAAGGCACTAGAATTTTGAAAGTTCAAGGTGACCATTCGTTCTGTGGGGCTTCGCCCCTTACCTAAGAGTGGAGTGTGTGAGTATGGACTGTTGAGCATCTCGTTGTACAACTCTATCAGTTATGCACGTCTATAGACATGTATACCACCGGGTCATGGGGGAGTGTTGCAATGTGAGCCGTCCCCATCTGTTTGTATAGCTTACCGTGACCACTCGGCCATGTCCATGCTCGTGCAGATCCCTGATGCAAACATAGTTGGAATCTGAGCACTGAAGGGTGGTGGGCTGCACCAACCAGCAACTGCAAGATAGCTGCCACAACGCCCTGGATGCTTGGTGGGGTGTTCCTCGGTTTTTCTGCAGTCGCTAGAGTTTTCTCAGTGGACTAGCTATTGACCCCGATTTACATATTTTGCATTGTGTGTCAATCAATCGACATCAGACCTGTGCTTGCTTCCAATCGTAGCGTCTAGCTCAAATATCAGCATCTTTAGCTTTAGACGGTGTAGTGTTGGATGACTGCACGGAGTTTTGGTAAAAACACTGGTTTTGGGCCAGTTTTAGGACAAACTAACATTGCCGCGTGCATCACCAGTCGTATGCCGCAAGTACTTATGTTGTGTGCTTGTCAGTTGTCATGTCTCTCTGCACTACTAATTTATTGAAGGATATGAGACATAACGCATCTCCCTCTGTTGGTTTTTTTTTCAAACATCTCTCACTTCCACTCTGTTGTGTCCTCCCGGCTTGTGTACATCAGCGTGCAGATGACTGACAGCGAGACGCGACACTACTGGAGTGTCAACCGGTGGAGCCGATGCACACTGAGGCCTACACGTTGTTTGCTGGAGCCTCCTCCCTCAAACGTGCTCAGCTCCATCGGCAGACCTCCTTGGCATTCGTGCCGCCGGCAGGCACTGTCACTGCATATGTTGTCTGCACATTTCCAGCGCCGTGATTGACTGCTCTGTTGCATTCGTAGCACTATACCATGCCTAGGGTCCAAGCTTCATGATTTTCTGGCACTATTGGTACCGGGGATTAGCGTAGAAGATGCCTGGGTTTAGGTAGCCATAACCCCTCACTGCTATTTTTCTAGCTGATTCTGACCGCACGACTGCGTTCACAGCGTGGGTATTATAGTATGGTCCAGTTTTCAGGCAAAACGGACGACGTCCGGGTTTTGGGCTGTCGCCCATTTGGCAGGGCTCACCGAGGAAACCCTGCCTGCCAGAAAATAGGTCTATTTTCTGATTGGCTTAGAAACTGAGTAACAAGCTCTACAGAGCTGGGGGGAGATAGAATTTGGAGGGATCTCCCATTGTTGCTCATTCTCAGTTCTTAATGAGTCATTTCCAGTTCTCAACTGCTTTCTGGCGCTAACACTGGCGTGCGCGTATCTGAGTAACAAACCCAGATCACTCACACTTAGCCTCTGGAGTGGCAGACTGAGGGGGCAACAGACTAAGCAACAAGCGTGGAAGCCCGCACGCTGCATCAACAATGCAGCTGCCCCAACCTGCGCACTAGAACAATTTCTAGCTTGGTATAAGAGCCAGAGCAAAGCAGCAGGAGCAACAGAAAACTGGAGTACAGGTTCCTGAGTATGCCCGCGGACCTGCATACGTGCCAGGGCAGGGGAAATGCTGCCGGATTTTTCCCGGCAGCATTGACCCGCCTGGTGGCGGCATCAGATTTTTCCCCATGGCCACTGGGCCAGGGGAAATGCTGTCGGATTTTTCCAACAGCACGGACCCCCACGTGTGACGCAAGGAGGTGAGCGGCAACCCACGTCAGGCACCTGCTGGCGGCGACGCACGTGGCGACGTCAACCAGGTACAGTGACTGGGAGCAGCAACAAGCATCAGCAACAGGCTACAGCAGTAGTAGCAACTTGCAGCAGCAGCGAGCAGTGGTAGCAGCAGCCAACAACAGCCAGCAGCAACAGCGTGTAATAGTAGCAGCTGGCAGGAGCAGCAGCTTGTGGCAGCTTGCAACAGTAGCAGCAAGCAGCAACGATTAGCAGCAGCAGCCAGCAGCAGCAGCTTGCAGCAGTAGCAATGCGTAGGAGCAGCAGCCAGCAATAGCAGGGAGTAGCAGCAGCAGCCGGCTGCAACAGCAGTAGCGAGCAGGAGCCAGTAGCAGCCATCAACAGTAGCTGCAGTAGTTGCCAGCAGCAGTAGTACTAGCAGCTGCTCGCAGCTCACTGCTTGTAGCTCGCAATGAGCTGCGAGTAGAGACGAACGAGAAAAAAAAACACGCAAAAAATTCCCCCATCACCACTGGTGGCCCTGCTGCAGAAGGAGCAGCCACCACAGCCACTGTAGTACTTGTAGCAGCTAAAAGAGCACCAGCAACACGCAAGAGCTTAGTAGTAGCAACGGCAACAGTTGCAACAACAAAAGTAGCAACAACAACAACATCACCAGCAGCCATAACACCACCACCACCAGCAGCAGCAGCAGCAGTAACAACACCTGCAGTAGCATCAGCAACAGCAACAACAACAACAACAACAACAAAAACAACAACAACAACAACAACAACAACAGCTATAGTAGCAATATTTGCTGCTACAACACTAGTAGCAGCAGTAGTAGCAGCAACAGTAACAACAGTAACAGCAGCAGCTCTATAGCTGACACATCAATGGGTATAACAACAGTGCGATAGCCGTGACGTCAAACATAGTTGGCTGACGCCACTACTAATGTCAGTACTGGTGTCAGCAACAACCAAAAAATCAAAAACAAAAGTCTACAACAACATCCCTGCAGATAACGAATCAGCAGTTGCTGATGTTAGCCATCCTAGGATGACGTCACTGTTGACATCAGCAGCATACAGGTAAGGAGGGGAAACAAAGGACACCATGGCAAAGGATGGTGAGAGGTCCTCCTTAGTTGGAGGGTTTCCCTTCCTCCAGCATTTTTGGTAGTTGTAGCAACAACAACTGCCGCCGCTACAACAGAAGCTATCGCCGCTACAACAGCAATAGGAACAACAGTAGTAGCAGTAGTAGCAAAAACATCCACAACAACTGCAACAGCACCAGTAGTAGTAGCAGTAGCAGTAGCCATAGCAGTAGCAACAGCAATAGCAGTAGCCACATGAGCAGTAGCAGCAAAAGTAGCAACAACAACTGCAAAAGCAGCCACAACAGCAGCCACAGCAGCAACAACAACAGCAGCACCCTGCAGGCTCTATCCTCGGTAATGTTGGCTTGATAGATCCGCTTGCCGCGTTGCGTCAACAAATCAAAATGCGGACACAATAGCTAGCGACTCTGCAGCCGCCAACATAGTTGCCGTAGCAGTAGCCGTAACAATAGCATCAGCAGCCAACATAGCAGTAGCAGTAGCGTTAGTGAGCACCCTTTTTCCCACCCGGTACGTGAGGCCTGCAGTATCCTATGCCACGCAGTACCTGGCGTAGCACACACCCAGTGCCAACAGTAAACGGTGACGTCATTCCTAGGCCCCACTCTGGGTGCCAGCTGTAGGTCGAAGGACATCAAAATGCCACAACCGCCGCTTCAGGCTGGCCAGCAGTTCCGGAGCTAGGAGCTCAACGTCTGGATTTGGGCACAGGACGAGGGCTTGTGGCCCTACTATGTCCTATCCTTTGACTCCACCCAGGCCGACCAGGTAAATGACGCCGGTCATACCGTGCGTGCCCTTGTCCCTGTTGCCCCTCCGGCTGCACGTCTAGCCCTCAAGCCCTTCCTCGCCGAACTCACCACTGGTGCACTCCCTGACCCCAAAACAACGTGACACATACTCACTCGCCCTCATCGTCTGTTTATTGACGCTGAGACCATCCGCCTGATCGGGAGTTCAACTCCCTCCACATGGGGAAGACCGAGATGGTCATCTCCTGTTGGCAGCATGTTGAGGACATCCTATGCCGCCTCGAAGATTCCACGCCACCCCGACTCTCCACGCTCCTGACCATCAAGAGTGACACCAATAACACCTTCTGCGATGTCTTTGTGTACTACTCTTAGGAGGTCCTCGCCGTGATGGCTGCCTAGGGTACCCCCATGCCCTGGACATACGAGCTCTTCCACCACATTGAGGAGGATTGTCAGGAGTCACACATCCATCGCATGGAGTCCCTTGCCTCACTTGTCACCGCTTCAGTGGCTGTTGCCATCCCAGTAGTAGCAGCATCTTCCAACGCCTCATTATCCAGCAAGAAGAAGAAAAGGGGTAAGAAGGGCAAGGACTCACAGCAGCAGTCTAGTGGATCCGATAGCGGCAGCCTTGTCTGCCACAACTGTGGCCAATGAGGACATGGATGGTACACATCTCTGCTCCCGACTGACTAGGCTTGCGTCATTGCCACCATGCGTCGCTAGTGTGAGCATCGCCTTGCCACCGCTATATTGACTGTTGCTACTCCTGTTGCATCTGCGCTGCTCGTGACGGCTCCACCGCAGTATCCCTGTAGCCGTCCGCACCCGCTCCTCCATCACCGGCACCTCCAATAGTCTCTTCCTCCTCCTTCCTAGACTTCGGCACCGTTACACCGCAGTCGGTCTACTCCGTCAGACCCTCCACTCGCGAGTGCCACTAGGAGCAGTTCATCGCACTCCAGCTTGGCCTTCCTCTCCCTCCTCCCTAGGGAAGTAGGAGTTGCGTTGTTTCTCATTCCACCCTATCCTACATGACTGAGTCTATGTTGTGTCCGTGCCCTGTACCTTCGTCCACCCTATCCTCTGCAGTGCCCTTCCCACGTGCTCCTCTTTGTGATGATGTCCCCTGGCTTGATGACTGGCAGTCCCGGTTCACACCTCCGTCCATCGCATCTGCGTCGCTCGCCCATTGCCATGTGACTGTCACTGACCTGGCCACACCTGTCCAGAATCCGTCACAAACTTGGATCATCGAGTCTGGGACCACGCATCACATGAAAGCCTCGTGTGAGGCCTTCAATGTCCTCGGTCCCATCACCGATGTCACCAGGGTTCGGGCAGGCTCTGGTAAGGTTTTACCAATTCGTGGTGTTAGAATCGTTCGTTTCCACGGTCCTACTGACGATCTCTTCGTGACTGATGTACTCTTCATCCCCGGCCTTGAGCATAGCCTCCTATCTTTCACCGCCCTTGATCGCATGAGCATGGACGTTCTGCACTCATGTGGTGTGGGCACTGTGTTGTTGCATCCATTTGGTCGTGTCGTTTTTCATGCCACCGTCCATGGTAACTTGTGGCACATACCACGCCTGTCCTCTTCCACATCTGTCCCCTCCTCATCGGCCGACACTGGCCACGTATTTGTTACTAGCACACTGTCTCTGCAACACACACGTCTCATGCATCGCCGCCTCTATCACGTCCACTCTGCCGCCGTTGACAGCATGCTTCGCACGCTGCCTGCCACAGGACTTGATCCAGCCTCCTTTCCCCTGTTGTGTCCCACCAAGTGCATTGATTGTGCTTAGGGGAATATGCACCATTCCACCTACCCCCTGTCTACCTCTCTTGCAACCGCCCCACTTGCCTTGGTACACTCGGATGTCATGGGTCCCTTCCTGACAAAGTCAGTCGAAGAGCGCGGTCATTATTTCTTGACACTTTCGGATGACTACTCTTGCTATTTCTTGGTCTTCTGCCTTCTGCATAAGAGGGACGTCGCTCCCACCATTCGGGACTGAATGGTCTGTGCGGAACGTGAGTGTGGTCGCCCTCTCCTTCGCTTCTATTCTGATCGCGGGGGTGAGTTTCTGGGGGAGACAACACTCTTCCTCGCCTCTCGTGGCATCCATCATGAGATGTCGGCGCCTTACACGCCAGCCCAGACCAACGTCTTTGACCGATGGAAGCGCACCATGGCTGACACCGTCCGCACCATGCGGGTCAAGTCCGGTCTCTCTAGAGGTTTCTACTTTGAGGCCATGACCTACATGACGTGGGTCTGGAACCGCATTCCCCACGGACCCATTCCCCGTCAGTCCACACCATACCGGCATTGGTATGTAGAGCGGGCCGACCTGCGACCGGCCCATGTCTGGGGATGCGTTGCTGTTGTGTGGTTGCCTATCCCACACCAGGGTGGCAAGCTCGAGCCTCGCGGCCGTCCCCGCACCTTCCTTTGCGTCTCACGTTAGTCAAAGGCATGGCCTTTCTGGGATCCCACCCGACACTGCATCGTCGAGTCCCAGGATGGCATCTTCTTTGAGGATCTGTTTCCCCACTACCTCATTCGCTCTCGCGTGTCGATGTTCCTCCCATGCGTGGGGGAGTGGTTTGTCCATCCTTCGTCCAGCCACGTCTGGACGTCTCATCGTCTGCGTCTGCGGGTCCTTCTACACCGGCTGCCTCGTGAGCGTCCATCAACACCTCAGGGCCAGCTGCCCCGTCTGTGTCCATGAGCCCCTCTGGGCCGGCTGCCCCGTCCATGTCCACTAGCCTGTCAGGGCCAGCTGCCCCATCCGTGTCCGCCTGTCCCTCATGGTCAGCTGTCCCGTTCGTGTCCGCCAGTCCCTCAGAGCCGTCCACCCCATCCGTGTCCGTCAGCCCCTCAAAGCCGGCTACCCCGTCTATGTCGATCAGTCCATTAGGGCCGGCTACCCCGTCCGTGCCTGCCAATCCCTCAGGGCCGACTGCCCCGTTCGTGCCTGCCTGCCCCTGAGGACCGGCTGTCCCGTCCATGTCCGTCAGCCCCTCAGGGCCGGCTGTCCCATCTGTGTCCGTCAACCCCTCAGGACCGGCCGCCCCGTCCGTGTCTGCCAGTCCCTCAGGGCCTGTTGTCCCATCCGTGCCTGCCAGTCCCTCAGGGCCGGCTGTCCCATCCATGTCTGTGAGCCCTTTAGAGCCGGCTGCCCCGTCCGTGTCGGCGCACTACACACGTGGTCCAGGCGGGAGCCTTTGATCCAGGCCGACTGTGAGTACTCAAGCCGCCTCCTCACGTCCTCTTGTGCCACGACCTTCTGTTATCCCACGAGGCTCCTTACCTCCTGTCAGACCCACTTCCACAGTCATGAGCAGGGACCCTTACACCAAGGCACTTGGCTTGGCCACACTATCCGACATCACTGACCTACATCCATGGTCAGCTCTGGGCTATGTCTTTCTCCATCAGGAGCACCGGTTATTCACGGCCACGCTCACACGTATGCCACCAGGGGCACGGGACGCGCACGTCCTTACTATCAGTCTGACAGAGCGACAAGAAGACCCATCCACCCTACGTGAGGCTCAGGCCTCTTGCGAGGCTGCTAACTGGGAGGCTACATGAGGCGACGAGCTTGTCGCCATTTGACAACATCACATCTATGAGCTCGTCTACCTCCCCCCAGGCCGTAAGGTCTTCGGCGCCAAGTGGGTTCTCTAATGAAAGTGGAAACCGGACGGGTCCCTGGACAAGTACAAGGCCCGTCTTAAAGCCAAGGGGTTTGCTCAGGTCCCTGGGATTGACTCTGACTAGATCTTTGCCCTGGTCGGTCGGTTCTCCACTAGCTTAGCGTTGTTCAGCCTGGTTGTCCAGCATGGGTGGGAACTGCATCAGATGGATGTGAGCAACGCCTTTTTGCATGGCTAACTGGAGGGCAAGGAGCTCTACATGGTGCAGTCTCCAGGCTTTGACGATGGCTTCGACAAGGTCTGGAAGCTACGAAAGGCCCTCTATGGCCTGAAGCAATCACTGCGCTACTAGAACCAGTAGATCAGCCGCACGCTTCTCTGCGTCAGCCTCCTTTGCAGCTATGCCGACCCCTTGTTGTTTATCACTCCTCGAGGTCAATCCCTTGTCGCTGGCCTCGTCTATGTCAACGACCTGCTCATTGCATTGCCAGACGCAACTGCTATCCAGCAGGTCAAAGACCTGCTGCATGCAGCCTACCAGATGAAGGACCTCGGGTTAGCACGAGTCTTTCTGGGCATGGAGCTTGAGCATGATCACTCTATGGGCATCCTGCATGACCATCAGGCTGCCTACGTCCAGACCTTGTCCGGGCGCTTCACTGAGGACCTATCCCTCATGTCGAGAGCGTCCTCACCCATGTTGCCCAATGGGCAGAAAATGCTCAACAGCTCTGATCCAGCCATGGTGGGAGAGCCAGTAGACGTGACCACATATTTACGCGTCATCGGGTCACTGATGTTCCTGGCAACAACGACGTGTGTAGACATTGCGTTCACCGTCAAACTCCTGGCACAGTTCTCTCAGGAGCCACGTCACCTTCATTTTGAGGTCGCGATCTGAGTACTGCGCTATGTCGTCTCCAAGGACGGCGAGGCCTCATATTCCGGCGACAACTGTCTGTTGTTGCAACACGATACACCGACAGTGACTGGGCCAACAGTCCAGACTGTAAGAGTCGCACTAGCTAGATCTTTCTTGTTTGCAGGACGGCCGTGCCCTGGCACTATGTCAAGCAAGATTGCATTGCACGCAGCACTGCTAAGGCTGAGTATGTGGCCCTTGGTTATGGCGCTTGTGAGAGCGTGTGGTTGTGCCGCCTGCTGTCCAAGTTGCGTCAATCATTCCCGTCCATCACGCTGCACTGTGACAATGAAAGTTCCATGTCCATTGCTGACAATGATGGCGTGCATCACACTCAAACAAAGCACATCAATGTCGAGTATGACTATGTGCGTTCGTTGTTGCATGACAACATCATCAACATTGTGTGGGTTGAGAGAGCACGACAGTTGGCTGACTTTTTTTCCAAGGCACTGAAGCGTGATTCGTTCAGGATGACTGTGAGTGCGGTTGGTGTGCGTCCGTGAGATTCTCTCCCTCTATCCACTTGGTCTCTGTACTCTCTACCCGTATATGTGCACTGCGCCTGTGAGTCATGGGAGAGGGTTGGTTTTTTTCACACATCTCTCACTTGTACTCTGTTGTGTCCTCCCGGCTTGTATACATCGGCATGCAGATGACTGACGGTGAGACGGGACGGTGCTGGAGTGTCGTCTGGTGGAGCTGACACATGCTGAGGCCTACACGTAGTTTGCCGAAGCCTCCTACCTCCAACGTGCTCAGCTCCATCGGCAGACCTCCTCGGCAGTCGTGCCGCCGGCAGGCATAGTCACTGCATATGCTGTCAGCACATGTCCAGCATCGTGTTTGACTGCACTGTTGCGTTTCCAGCACTATATCATGCCTAGGATCTAAGTTTCATAATTTTCCGGCACTGTTGGTACCAGGGATTAGCGTAGACGCTACCTGGGTTTAGGCAGCCATAACTCCTCACTACTATTTTTCTAGCTGATTCTGGCCACAAGAGTGCATTCGCAACATGCGTATTATGGTATGGTCCAGTTTTCAGGAAAAACGGACGACGCCCGGGTTTTGGGCTCTCCGCCGTCTGGCAGGGCTCACCAACAAATCCCTGCCTGTCAGCAAATAGGTCTATTTTCTGATTGGCTTAGAAACTGAGTAACAAGCTCTACCGAGCTGGGGGGGGGAGCTAGAATTCGGAGGGGTCTCCCATGAATGCTCATTCTCAGTTATTAATCAATCATTTCCAATTCTTAGCTGCCTTTTGGCGCCAACACTAGCGCGCGCATCTCTAAGTGACAAACCCAGAGCACTCAGAACTAGACTCTGAAGCAGCAGACTGAGGGGGCAGCAGACTAAGCAACGAGCGTGTTGTGATTTGTGACGTTCCCATCAACCTGTACAGTTTACTGTGACCACTCGGCCGTGTCCATGCCCGTGTAGATCCCTGATGTGGACCCAGGTGGCGTTGGTGTGTTGTTTGTTGATAGATCACCTACTCGGAGCTGGCCAACGACCACCCTAGAGTCCTGGATGCTGTCTGGGACCTTCTGCATTTTTTCTGTAGCGTGTAGGATTTTATCGGTGGATTGGCCGTGGGCCTGATTTGCATGTTTTGCATTGTGTGTCCACCGTTCGATGCCGGATGCATGCATGTGACCATTCACATCATCCGTCTTGAGATCCTACACGTTTAGGTTCAGATGGCGCAGCGTTCTGACTTGTCAGCGCAGAGTTACGGCCAAAACACTTTTTTTGGGCTGGTTTTAGGACAGACCTTGCACTGTCACGTGCGACACCCGCCGTGTGCCGCGGTAGGCATTTATGCTGTGGACCTGTCATTTGTTATTTCACTCTGCAAATGAAATTGAAGCATTCGGACACTCTGACTTGTGTCTCCTAGCCAAACTCTTGTCGTTGTGTGTACGACCAGTGACTGTCGTCACCGTCTGACAAGGCACTGACGCCTAGTCAGTGGCTGTGTTGCTAGGAAGCTTCCACGCATCTTCTCACTCATACTTAGACTCTGGAGCGGGAGGCAGAGGGGGCAACAAAATGAGCAACAAGTGTAAAAGCCTACACGCTGCATCAACAACGCAGCTGCCCCAACCTGCACACTAGAACAATTTCTAGCTCCCTAGCCTAACCCTTGTTGTTTATCGCACGTGCTTGCTTGCTAGTGCGTGAGCTGGCTGGACTCTCTTGTGTCCTCCCGACTTGTGTACATCGACGTGCAGATGACCGACAGTGAGACGCTACGCTGATGGAGTGTCGTCTGGTGGAGCCGACGCACGCTGAGGTCTACACGTAATTTGCTGGAGCCTCCTCACTCCTTCATGCTCAGCTCCAGGCACTGACGCCTAGTCAGCGGCTGTGTTTTGAGGAAGCTTCCATGCATCTTCTCATGGTATTAGAGTGGCGAGACATTTCTCGACGAGCTGTGCAGCAGAGACACAACAGAGTAGCAACAATGAGCATCATCACTGCAGCCAATTCATTGGGACCTGTCGATGTCACCCGCCTGCCGTCGATGTCATCCATCTTTAGCACGTGAGAGTGCAGCAGCAGCAGCCACAAGCAGCAGCTATAGCAGGCGGCAACCGCTAGCAGCTACTGGCACTGGCGCCAATAGCAGCATTAGCAAGCGGCAGCTACAGAAGGCAGTAGTGGGCAGCAGCAGCAGTAGTAAGCAGCGAGCAGCGGACGGCGAGCGGTGAGCTGTGAGCAGCGAGAAACCAGCAGGGCAGCAAGCAACAGTGCGCAGTAGTAGCAGCATTGAGCAACAACAGCAGCAAACATCAGTAGTAGTAGTAGTAGTACAACAGAGCAACAACATAGTAGTAGTGCGCTATAGTAGGAGAGTGGAGCAGTAACAGCGTGTAGCAGCAGTAGTGTGCAGCAGTAGCAGCGCGCAACTACTGCCAAAGCTACGCAAGCAGCTATGCGGCTGCTGCTACAGGCTTAGACGTAACAGGAGCAGTAGCCACACAGAAGCTGCTACGGAGCTTCCGCGCAGGCTCCGCGCGGCTGCCGCGGAGCAGTTAACCCCTGTGCAGCGAGGGGCAACAGTCGCGAGGACTGTAAAAAAACGTGACGAGGTCAGCATTTTTCCTTGCTGACGCTATCAGGTCCGTGCTGACGTCATCAAACCCCTACTGATGTCAACACTTGCCTTAGTCAATGTTTTGGGTCAGAAGGTAAAAAATTTAAAGTGTTTTGACTCCTCGAGAAACGCTGAAGTTCTGTGCAATCGGAAAAGTTTTACATCCCAACCCATACTGAGCGCTGACATTGCTCCAGCCGGTGACAAGGGCAAAGGACCACTAGCTCCCTCCTCCTACTCCTCGGGGATCATGAGCCCACGCTCATAGGCTATTGAGGATCTACGGAGTCAACAAGATGAGATGCGTCGCCGGTAGCAGTAGCAGACTGACGCCATCCGTACACTCATTGAGCTCCTTCGAGGTTAGTCCGCGGCCCCACAGCAGACCTCGGAGGGAGTTGGTGGTGCCATACCTTCTACAAAACAATCAGCACCTTCATTGATGACAGGAGCAGGACGTGTCCCGCCGCCTATTGATCCTCGGGATGAGGATCCTGAATTGCCAGGTATGGAGGATGACGCTCACGAGAGCGAGATTCGCGTGCTTCAGGATCATTTTTGCCAGCTTCAGACGAGTTCTCGGCCCCCACAGACATCTAGCTCCCATTTCCCGGAGACCCAATCCTTGCCTGATCCCTACATTGGCGACTTTCCTCGTCCCGACGTCTTCCCCATCCCTCGTCCTTCTCAACCTGTGGTTGCTCTCCCTACAGAGTGGCAACCCAAGGATTTTGAGACACCGCCTCCATGATATGTGAGCGAGGACGGCTGTGACTCTGGGCCACTTCAGCGCGGGTGTGGCCATACTATCACAATCCATACCAGGTTATGGATTGTGCTCAGGTGCTAGCATTGGCCAAGGCAATGTGCAGACTCATTTACGCCATGTCGCGCGAGATAGTCGTGTTTTTTTGCCCTTTCCTTGGAGAGGCTTGCACAGGCACAGGTACTGATCCATGTCGGGGCTGGGATCTGGTATTGTCCCTCCTCACTGCAGAGACGCACGCCACCCGCACGGTTCACATCTGCACCTTCCACTCCCTTCATCAGGGACATGCCGCACACGCACCGGATTACTGGCGGCGGGCCATGCGCATCTTCACGCGCCTTGGGACCTCAGGAGGTACACAGCGGTGGGCGCTTTGCATGCTCCTGATTAGGAGTTCCTCTTGAGCATGCACACATCTTCTCAGGGTACAGCAATGCTGTGCTCGAGCCCTTCCTCACCTCTCTTCAGCTACTTCCTTGGGCACATCAGCTTTTCCTCCAGGTGACTTCCACCCGTGAGGCAGCCATGGTCCATCAGGAGAGTTTTCTTGCTGCAACAATTGCAGTCCAATCCTCCATCCTCTAGCACATCCTCCTCTTCCCCTTCCACCCCAATTACCCTGACTCAGACACAGGGTGTGGTAGCAACGTCACAGGGAAAAAAGGGGAAACGGAGGCGTGGTTCGAGCCAGCAGTATTTGTAGCAGTAGCAGACACCGAGCGGTAGTAGTGGACGTACCATCCACTACTACAACTATAAAGGCACTCATCGCTACACCAAGTGCCAGCAACCACTTGATTGGACACAGATCACTCACGGTCTTCAGGCTGAACATGCACAGCGGTCTGTATCGAGCAGCACAGCCTCTGGTCGCACGGCGACCACGAGTGGGCAGTGGTGGCCTGGACCCAAATGAATGCACAAACGCCGAGCTCCGTCACCTTCCGGCGCTTTGTTTTCAGGGAGGTGCGAGTGTGTCTTCACACCCGAGTGGTTCATAGGATGTTTTTTCTTCTGTTCTCGTAGCTCGTGATGACTCGTGTTGGGGAGCACAACTGGCATGTGATGATGATGGGCCTGAGAGTACCGATTGGATTCATGAGTCTTACCTTTGTGCCCTCCTTCGTACCTCCTCACATGTTGCTCAACACCCGATTGAGGCCGAGTGTTCCATTGCCCGTTACACAGTGACGTCCTCCAAACCTGATCCTGGTGGCACTTGGATCATCGATTCTGGCGCCACTCACCACATGACCTGTCGTCATAGTGAATTTGTGGTTCTCGGTCCTGATGCGTCGGTTTTCTCCGTTCGCACAGGCTCTGGTCACCCACTACCGGTCCAGGGTGTTGGGATTGTGTTCTTTGATGGTCCATCTGGCTCCCTATATCTTTCCGAGGTGCTTTTGTGCCTGACCTTGAGCTCAGCTTGATTTCTGTGCGTGCCTGCACATTGATGGGACTCTTTGTGGAGCACACTGTAGACTCCGTGACTGTGACCTCTGTTGATGCTCGTACCATTGTTCTCCATGCCTCCACTGTGGATGATGTGTATCGTGTTTCTCTGATCTCTCCTTCTCCTTGCTCCCCTGCCCCTCCTGCTCGTGTGTTTTTCACAAGTGTTCTCTCTGCTGAGTACCAACGATTGTTGCATTGTTGCGTGTGTCACGTGGGCTCTGACACTGTGTCGAAACTCATTTGGAAACAGCCCGCACTCGGTCTTGACGCGGCCTCTTTCAAGAAGCCGTCCAAGACCGATTCTTTGATTTGCGCTCAGGGTAAAATGCATCACTGCACCTACTCAGACTCCTGTTCTCGAGCTCTTCGCCCTCTCGAGTTGGTCCACTCGGACCTTCTTAGCCCTCTCCCTGTCGAGTCTTTGTCCGATCGGGGCCGATACATCCTGACTCTGACTGATGAATGTACTCGGATGCGGTGGGTCTACAGCCTGCGCCAGAAGAGTGACATCGCTCTTGTAGTTTGCCTCTGGCTAGTGATGGTTGAGCGTCAGTCCCGCCACACGCTGCATGTATTCCTCTCAGATCGCGGCTATGAGTTTCTCCGTGAGATGGACGGTTTCTTTGCCGAGCACAAGGTTTTCCACCAGGTCTCCGCTCCCGCTACTCCTCAGCAGAACGGTGTCTCTGAGTGCTAGAAATGCACCATGATAGATGCGGTTCATGCTATGCGGTCTGAGTGCAGCCTTTCGGAGTCCTTCACATTTGAAGGCTTCGCCTACATGACTTGGATCTGGAACCGCCTACCGCACGGTCCTCTTCTGGACCACGTTACACCGTACGAGCTCTAGTTTGGTTACCGTGCTGATGTACGTCTTGCTCGCATCTGGGGATCTGTGGCTTCTGTGTGGTACACCGAGGACCAGTAGGGGTCCTAGATCTACCTGCGGGGTCACTTGTGTGCCTTCATAGGTATCTCCCTGCGTTCAAAAGCCTGGCGTTTTTGGGACCCCGTCCATTGTCGCATCGTTGAGTCCCATGACATGCTCTTCTTTGAGTCTCTCACCTGTCGTGACCTGACTTCTATCACGTCGATGTCTGTCACACATGTTCCTACGTGTGAGGTTTCTTGATGGATGGGGGAGTCTGGGCCTACAAGCACCTCTCATGCGGCTGATATTTCCGTCCGAGCCCCCTCCACTTCTCGATATCCGGCTCTTGATGACCCTGCGATCATAGCTGTCAGGTCAGAGACCTTTCCAGCCCAGCCTGCCTCTACACCGGTTCCCGCACACCCCACAGGCACCCATGATTTTGTACCCATGTCCACCAATACTCCTGCCTCTATGCGTGATCTTGCATTTGCCCCTGTTGCTACACCCAGCCCTGTGTCTCCCGTCATTTCACTAGAATCTCCACACACTGCATCACCTACCCCTTTGCCTCAGTCCTCACCAGATGTAGTCGCACCTGTCCCTAAGCCTGAGGTGAGCTCCTCGAGCCCTGGTTAGTTGCGTGAGCCTGGTGGTCGTCTTAGACCACGGGTCTCCGGAGTCCAGCGAGTGTCCGTTCACGCACGTAGGCACTCCACTCGCAGCGTTGCGAGTGGTGATCCCAGCACAAAGGCCCTAGGCCTAAGTGTCCGCACAGATCTCACAAAGGTACATCCAGTGTCTCTTGTAGGACACGATTTGGTCACTTACGAGTTTTGCATTGCTTGTGACGTAGCAGCTGACCTCGTGGTCGTCCGGCCCAACTCTGAGGCTTGTGCACTCGCCACTCAGAGCTCTCCCTCGATGGTGCCTGATCCGGGCACACTGAGGGAAGCTCTATCATCAGAGGATACAAACGCTTGGCATGGTGCCTACGAGGATGAGCTTCGTGCCATCCGAGAGCACGAAGTTTACAAGCTAGTAGACCTTCCACCTGGGAGGAAGGCTATTCAGGTCAAGTGGGTCTTTCGCAAGAAAGTGAAGTCAGATGGCTCACTGGAACACCACAAGGCTCACTTGGTCATCAAGGGGTATTCCCAGAATGAGGGCATCGATTACACTGACACCTTTGCCCCTGTCGGCTGCATGATCTCAGCTCGCGCTCTGTTCGGTGTTGTGGCTCAGGATGACCGGGAACTACACCAGATGGATGTGAACAATCCATTCTTCCATGGCTCTTTGGATGAGGAGATTTATGTGGCTCAGCCACCAGGCTTTGAGGATGGTGACAAGGTCTGGCACTTGCGCAAGTCTTTGTATAGACTCAAGCATGCTTCTCAGTGCTAGAACCAGGAGATTACAAGCACTCTGACTCGTACAGGATATGTACAGAGCGAGGCAGATCCCTCTCTCTCTATCCGATGGTTGCTTGAGCGGTTCACCGCCATCCTAATCTATGTGGATGACCTTTTAATTGCGTCTCCGTCCATGGAGGTCGTGAAAGAGGCCAAGACGGTCCTCTTGAATGCCTACAGGATGAAGGACCTTGGTCCTGTAGCGGTGTTTCTTGGCATGGAGATCGTGCAAGACCACATACATCGGAAACTTCTGCTGCATCAGGCTAGATACACACGTGTTGTGCAGGAGCATTTCAGTGACCTCCTTGGCGTAGTGCCCACTACCTCCACACCTCTCACACCTGATGGGCAGGAAACCCTAAAGGTAGACAATCCCACACAGCTGGGGGAGACAGTGGATGTGACTTTGTACCTCCGTCTCATCGGATCTTTGATGTACCTGGCCACTACCACAAGCCCCGACATTAGTTTTGCCATTAACCTCCTTGCACAGTTTTTGCTGGCTCCACGTGCTAGAGCCCTTCATGCGGTTGTGCGAGTGGTGTGGTACGTGATCTCCATGCCGTACCTCGGACTCTGCTTTCCCCAGCAGTGTTTGGTGGTTCTTAATGGCTACACCGACAACGACTCGGCTTAGAGTCCAGATGGACGTAGTCCCACTGGCTACGTGTTCCTGCTTGGTGGTGCCGCTGTGTCCTGGCGCAGTGAGAAGTAGGACTGCATTTCACGTAGTTCGTTGGAAGTAGAGTATGTTGCTTAGGGTGCAGGGGCTACTCAGGCAGTGTGGCTGCAACGCCTGTTCCTTGAGTTGGGTCAGTCAGTGCCTGCCATTGTGCTTCGCTGTGACAACCAGAGTTCTCTTGTAATTGCACAGAACTCTGGTGTTTTCATGCTCACATGAAGCACATTGCGGTTGAGCATCATTTAGTGTGTGATCTGGTGGAGCGACACGTGATCTCCGTCATATGGGTCGGCACTACCATGCAGGGTGCTGATTTCATGACGAAGGTACTGGCTCACGAGAAGTTTCTGGTCGCCATTCGTTTTTTTGGGCTTCGCCCCTTGCGTGAGAGTGTTTGAGTGCGAGGTGTGTCTGTATCTATATCATTATTTTTTCTGTACTCGTTGTTGCATTTGTTTCAGTGTTGCATGCATGTGGACATGCATACCATCGGGTCATGAGGGAGTGTTGCAATTTGTGGCGTTCCCATCGACCTGTACAGTTTATTTTGACCACTCCGCCGTGTCCATGCCCATGCAGATCCTTGATGCGGACCCAGGTGGCGCCAGTGCGTTGTCTAGTAATGGACCACCTACTCAGAGCTGACCAACGACCGCCCCAGAGTCCTCGATGCTGTCTAGGACCTTTTGTAGTTTTTTTTGCAGCGTGTAGGATTTTATCGGTGGACTGGCCTTGGACCCGATTTGCATGTTTTGCATTGTGTGTCCATTGTTCGATGCCGGATACCAGTCATAGCGACTGTCTTAAGACCTTGCACGTTTAGGTTCAGACGACGCAACGTTCGGACTTGTCTGCGTAGAGTTACGGCCAAAACAGTGTTTTTGGGCCAGTTTTAGGACAGACCTTGCACTGCCGCGTGCGACACACGCAGTGCGCCGCGGCAGGTATTTATATTGCGGACCTGTCATTTGTTATTTCTCTCTACAAATGCTATTGAAGCATTCTGAAACTCTGACTTGTGTCTCCTAGCAAAACTCTTGCCATTGTGTCTACGACCTGTGACTGACATCACCGTCAGACCAGGCACTGACGCCTAGTCAACGGCTGTGTTGCTAGGAAGCTTCCACGCATCCTCACTCAGACTTAGACTCTGGAGAGGGAGGCAGAGGGGGAAGCAGACTAAGAAACAAGCGTGGAAGCCTACACGCTACATCAACAACAAAATTGCCCCAACCTGCACACTCTAACAGTTTCTACCTCCCTAGCCTAGCCCGTGTTGTTCATTGCACATTCTTGCTTGCTAGTGCGTGAGCTGGCTGGACAGTTGTTGGTTTTTGTCTCACATCTCTCAATTGTACTCTGTTCTGTCCTCCCGGCTTGTGTACATCGGCGTGCAGATGACCAACGGCGAGACGCGACGCTGATGGAGTGTCGTCCGGTGGAGCCGACACACGCTGAGGTCTACACACAGTTTGCTAGAGCCTCCTTCCTCCTTCATGCTCAGCTCCATTGGCAGACCTCCTCGGCAGCCGTGCCGCCAGCAGGCAGTGTCGCTGCATATGCTGCCTGCACATGCCCAGCTCCATGTTTGACTGCACTGTTGTGTTCGCAGTGCTATGTCATGCCTAGGGTCCAAATTTCATGATTTTTTGGCACTGTGGGCACCGGGGACTAGCGTAGATGCTGCCTGGGTTTAGGCAGCCATAACTCCTCATTGTTGTTTTTCTAGCTGATTCCAACCCCATGACGGCATTCGCAGTGTGCGTATTATGGTATGGGCTGTCGGCCATCTGGCAGGACTCAGCGAGAAAACCTGCCTGCCAAAAAATAGGTCTTTTTTTTTTTGGCTTAGAAATTGAGTAACAAGCTCTACAGAGCTGGGGAGAGCTAGATTTTGGAGGGGTCTCCCATTGTTGCTCATTCTTGTTTCTTAATCAGTCACTTCCAGTTTTCAGCTGCTTTCTGGCGCTAACACTGGCGCGTGCATCTCTGAGTAACAAACCGAGGGCATTCAGACTTAGACTATAGAGCGGCAGACGGAGGGGGCAACTGACTAAGCAACAAGCGTGGAAGCCCGCACGCTACACCAGCAACACGACTGCCCCAACCTGCGCATTAGATTAGTTTCGAGCTTGGTATGAAAGCCGGAGCGCAGCAGTAGTAGCAGACAACTCGCGTATAGGTTCCTCACTATGCCGGCGGACCCCCATACTCGCCAGTGCAGGGGAAATGCTGCCGAATATTTCCCGACAGCATTGACCCGCCTGGTGGCGGCGTCGGATTTTTTACACAGCCACTGGGCCAAGGGAAATGCTGCCAGTTTTTGCCTACAGCACTGACTCGCAGGCGTGATGCAAGGAGGTGAGTGGCAGGCCACGTGAGGCACCTGCTGGCGACGACACACGTGTTGACGTCAACCAGGTGTACTGACTGGCAGCAGCAACAAGCAGTAGCAGCAGCCTACAGCAGTAGCAGCAGCTTGCATCAGCAACGAGCAGTGGCAGTAGCAGCTAGCAGCAGATGTGCGCAGCTGTCAGCAGCAGTAGCTTGCGGCAGCTCGTAGCAGCAGCAGCAGCCCGTGACAGCAAGTGGCAACAAAAGTGAGCAGCAGTAGCTCGTAGTAGTAGTAGCAACAGCGAGCATCAACAACAACGAGTACCAGCAGCAGCCAGCTACAACAATAATAGCACCGAGCAGTAGCAACAGTAGTGAGCAGCATCTAACAGCAGCCTGCAACAGCTAGCAGCAGTAGCTGCAACAGCGGCCAGTAGCAGCAGCAGTTGCAGCTGCTCGTAGCCCGCTGCTCACAACAAGCAGCGAGCTGCGAGCAGCGAGCTGCGAGCAGCGAGCTGCGAGCAGCGAGCTCGCTACTCGGAGCTCGCTGCTCACAGCGAGCAACGAGCTCGCTATGAAGATCGAAGAAAAAAAGCAAAAGGGGGAACAAGGAGGGTACACAAAACACCATGGCAGATAAACAAGAGGGGTCCTCCTCTGTTGGAGGACCTCTCTTCCTATAGCAACTATAGTAGTTGGAGCAGCAGCAGTAGCAGCAGCTGCCGTCGCTACATCAGCATCAACAGCACCAGCAACAACAACAACAATAGTATTGGTAGCAGCTGTAACAGTAGTAGTAGCAGCAGCAATAGCAACAGCAACACCCGCAGAAGCAGTAGCAATAGCATTAGCAACTGCAGCACGAGCAACTGCTATTGTTACTGCTGCTGCTGTTACTATTGTTGTGGCTGCCGCTTATGCTACTGCTGTTGCTGCTGTAGCTGTTGCTGTTGTTGTTTCTGATGCTGCTGGTACTGTAGTTGCAGCACCAGCAGCAACAACAATAGTAGCAACAGCAATAGCAGCAACGGCAGCCACAACAGTAGCAACAACAGTAGCAATAATAGCAGCAGCAACATCAACACCCTACAGGCTCTACCGTAGGTCATACTGGTACAATAGATCTCCTCGCCACTTTGCACCAGTAGCTCGCAACGCTGACACAATAGCTAGCGGTACTGCAGCTGCCGCCACCGCTGCCGTAGCAGCAGTTACAATAGCAACATCAGCAACGCCCGCCGTATCAGCAACAACAGGCACCAGAACAGCAGCAGCAACGTTCACAAGTACCTTTTGTTCCACCCGGGTATGCGAGCCCTGCTATCTCATATGCCATGCGGTACCTGGCACAACAACACACCCAGTGCCAATAGCAAACGGTGATGTCAGCCTTATGCCCCACTCTGGGTATCAGTCGCAGGCCAAATGACTTCAAAAACCTGCCACCGCCGCTTCATTCTGGCGAGCAGTTCCGGAGCTGGGAGCTCAGCTTCTGGGTCTGGACACATGGCGAGAACGTGTGGCCCTAGTATGTCCTTCCCTTCGATTCCACCCAGGCCAACCAGGTGTATGATGCTGGTCGTGTCGTGCGTGCCCTCGTCCCTTTTGCCCCTCAACATGCACGTCTCGCCCTCGAGCCCTTCCTCGGCAACCTCACCACTGGCGCCCTCCCTGATCCGGCAGTGGCTTGGTACGTACTCACGCGCCCTCATCGCCTGTCCAGTGACGTCGAGACCAATCACCTGATCTCGGAGTTCAAGTCCCTCCGCATGGGAGAGACCGAGACTGTCACCTCCCACTGGCAGCGCACAGAAGATATCTGTTAATCCGTGTACATATCCTGCTTTTGTGTGGATGTGAGTACGTAGGGCATGATGACCATGAGACTGGAGACGACGCATGATGAGCTCGTGCTTCACACACATCAGGCGCAGCACCCTCCATATGCTGTCGCTGGTGACTCACATGCCTCGGCTCCAGCTCAGTCGCATGCCCATGCTCCATTTGTTCACATGAGCACCAGGTGTTACCAAACCTAGATTAGACTTTGACTCTGTAGGGATGCATTTGATGGCTTTGCAAACAGACCTAGACTAGTCCTTGAATCTTGCATGACGTAGGCTAGGAAAGCCCGTGTGGGCAGTTGACCGAGAATTCGGTCTAGGGGCGAGATTCGCCCTCGACTTGCGAGAGCGAGCTCGCTCGGCCAGCAGGCCTCGCTGCCCGACCGAGCGAGGAGCGAAGCACAAAACTCGTGCTTCGCTCCCTGCCCCTCTTTCCTGTTCAGCCTCGACACTTGGTGTCGAAACCTTTTAGTTATGACCATGACAGTTTTGGTTTTATCTTCCTGCACACTTCACCGTTTTTAGTGATTCAACTTGTATTGTGAAGCTCTCTTCATTCTCATGGTATCAGAGCAGGTCCGTCGGCCTGCGGTTATGGGAGCGAAGGGGAATTTCTGAATCGTCCAAAATGGCCGCAAGAGACAAAAACGCGTTTTTGGCGATCTAGCAAGTGAGGGACGTGCGCGATCGGAACAGGGCAGGTCGCAAGACCAGGACGGAGGTAGAGAAGGCGCCTAGGGCCTGCGAGGCCAAAGGAAGGTGCAAAGGAGAGGAAGCGGCGGCAAGGGTGGACACCACAGGCCACGTGGCCATCGGTGGTCCCCGTAAGGAGCCGCGCACAGTCCAGGGCAAGGGGGCGCAGACGCCTTGCGTACTAAGCTGAGAGGAGTAGGCATGACCAAGGTCACCATGAGTGGTGAAGGGTCCGCGAGGCGGAGTAACGGGGGTGGCGGGAGTGCAAACATGGCTACCTCGGGAGCGGCTGTCACATGGAGTGACCTTAACAAGATTGCACTGCACAAGGACCTGACGCCCCCACCTGTAGGAACACGCGATTTCCTTGCATGGAAAGACGTGTTCCTCGCGTGGGCGGCCGAGCATGGGCTCGAGGAACTATACCTCAACCCACCGCCAGAGGAGGTAGACGACCGTACCCTCCTCCGTGCCTTCAATGCTTTGACGCGTGCTCTTCCCGACGACCAGTCTTACGCCGTTCGTCACTTTCGGTATGGCGGGCGAGGAGAGGATCCAACTAACCCTCGCAGTGGAGCTCCCCGTCCTTCCGAGGCGTGGCAGCACCTAGTGACGCGCAAGGAGGAGCAGGGAATGGCACTTGTTATCACGCTGCGTGACAAGCTTCGTCGTCTTTACCCAAAGCCCGATGCGCCTATTACCGAGTACTGGGATGCGGCGATGGACATCAGGCGCCGGATTCTTGGACTGCGTGCTTCATGCACCATTCTGGAGTGGCTGGATCCAGTGCTGCTCCACCTTGGTGAGCCATACAAGGATTTTCGTTGTGACCTACTGCGACGCCTTTGCATTGTAGACATTGAGAGCACTGACCTGTCAACGGTGTTCGAAGAATTAAGGAACTACGAGGACATCCTCAGAGGGGAGGATCGAGAGGCTGGCACTTCCACTGCCGCTGCCTTCACACATCAGACGCCTGGGGCTCTTCATGCCATGACCGGGCAGGGAGGGTACAGTGGTGGAGGCCGACGTGGCGGCCAGAGCGGTAGAGGTCGCGGACGTGGACGAGACACTGGCACCCGTACCTGCAACTACTGTCGTCAGCCCGGTCACTACTGGCATGCCTGTCCCGTGCTGCAGCGCATCATGAACCCACAACAACAGCAGTATCAGCAGCAGCCCTATCCGTAGCAGTTGCGTCCACCTATCATGGGACCACTGTCCCCTCCCACATTGGGAGCACCCAGTCACCTTGGGCCACGTGCGCCCACACTAACAGCTGCAGCCACATTTGGACCACCTCAGCTCCAGCCGACTATGCAGCCGACGATGCAGCCGATGATGCAGTCGGTGATGCAGCCGATGATGCAGCCGATGATGCAGCAGGCAGTGCAGCCGTCCATCTTGCCTCCCGCGTACTACATGCCCCCGCACTCCACAGTGGCAGTTCCCGCACCTGAGTGGGCACAGCGCGTGTATGCCGATATGGCAATGACACAGGAGCCATCTCCACCGCCCCAGTATGCTGGATGGCTCCCAAGCACAGAGCTGTAGCCACCCGAGCCGACAGCAGCACCGCAGGCAGCAGGTCAGCGGCTCGGTCACACGCATATCACTACATCCCATGCACTGCCCATGCACGAGTGGTTGTATGACACAGCGTCGTCCCATCACATGTCACCTCATCGCCAGCTGTTTACGTCATTGTATGCCACACATGATGTTGAAGGGGTGAAAACTGGGTCGGGAGAGGTGCTTGCTGTTGAAGGTGTGGGAACTATGGCTCTTCAGGCGCCAGGGGGGGTGCTGTGGCTGACTGGTGTGTTTTATGTTCCCAAGCTGAAAGTGAATCTGTTGTCGGGAGGACAGCTAGACAGGAAATCGAATGTGTCCATGATAACTCAAAAGCAACGATGCATGATTTTTGACGCCTCTGCGTCCTTGCTGGCTGATGGACCATTGCACGATGACATGCTGTACAGAATCACTCTCTTTCCTTCTGTGCCCACAGCCCGAGCACAAGCACATGTCACAACCACAGTTGACGCACAACACACTGACCTCATTCACCGTCGTCTCGCACACATCAACACGGCACTGGTTGCTGACCTCATGAAGCACACTCCTGCACACGGACTGCTGCCCACTGACTGTCAGCATGGTCTGAAACCAGGAGCATGTCTTAAGTGTCATGAAGGAAAATCACACAGACAGACTTTCCCCACCTCGGAGAGGGAGAGCACTTCTCCTCTCGCGCTGGTGCACGCCGATGTCACTGGGCTCATGCCCATGCCATCCGTGCAGTATGGCTCAGTGTATGTTTTAACCCTGACTGACGATTACAGTCGTTTTCGCTGGGCCTTCTTGCTGAAAACAAAGGCTGATGCTCAGCGTGCGATTGTTGAATGGATAGCCCTGGCGGAACGCCAAACGAATCAAAGATTGCTGAAGTTGCGCACGGACAGAGGCGGCGAATTCCTTGGATCTCTTGCCTCTGAACGCAAGGCAAGAGGCATAGAGCATCAGACCACCGCTCCCTACACGCCCCAACAAAACGGGGTTGCAGAGAGATGGCATAGGACCTTGGGAGATGCCTTGCGTACCCTTCTTGGCGAGTCCGGTCTGTCCTTCGGGTTTTGGGAAGAGGCAGTAAAATATGTAACATGGGTTTGGAACCGCATCCCTCAGGGTCCACTGCCCAAATCAGTGACGCCCTGGGAGCGCTGGTTTCTAGAGAAGGCCGACCTGAGATCGGCACGGGTCTGGGGAACCATGGCGTGTGTGTGGTTCGCTCAGCCTCAAAGAAATCGCAAACTCAGTCCACGAGGCAGATGGTGTGTGTTTGTGGGAGTATCCCATGCCTCCAAGGCATGGAGATTCAGGGACCCCACCAATCACAGTTTCATTGAAAGTCGAGATGCATCCTTCTTAGAGCACATGCCATACAAGACGTTTTGTACCCTGCGACATGCCCCGCAAATTCCATCTCCACACCACTACCCGGAATATGTGAGTGTCCCTGTCTTTGTACCACGTCCTGTGTGTCACACCTCACCTGTTGCACAACAGTCGCATGGTGCACCTGTGGCATCCCCAGTCCCCACAAATCTGTTGACACCAACTGACCTGGCTAGCACAGAATCACACACAACACCTTCACCACCTGGCTTGGCACCAGTCTCACCATTGGAAAGTGTGGTCGAGGTTCGTCCAGCAGTCATTGAGCCTGTTCGTCGGTCTGCATGCAACTTGGCACGTGTGGATTACAAATGGTTCTACCACATGGTGGGGCCTGCCCCTGTAGACACCACAGCTGTAGAACTTTTCACACTGACAGAAGCAAGGGATCGACCGGACGTAGCACAGTGGGAAAAAGCTATGGTGGCTGAGTTGAATGCACTGTTGGAACATGATGTGTATCAGCTCGTGCCATTGCCACCAGGACGAAAAGCAATTGATCTAAAGTGGGTGTTCAAACTCAAGAGAAATCTGACAGGCATGATTGAGAAATACAAGGCTCGTCTGGTTGCCAAAGTTTTTCATCAAATCCCCGGACAAGATTTTACAGACACGTACGCCCCAGTCGGCAAGTATGGCACCAGCCGTACCTTGCTGGCTGTGGCGGCACATGACGATTGGGAAATACATCAAATGGATGTGAAAAATGCTTTCCTGAATGGTCCTCTTGAGGAGGAAATGTATGTGAAACAACCAGAAGGGTTTGAGGATGGAACTGATCATGTATGGCTGTTGTTGAAAGCACTGTATGGATTGAAGCAAGCTCCCAGGTGTTGGAACAAAGAGATCCGACGTACTCTGGAACGCGGCGGATTCTCCCAAAGCATCTCTGATCCCTCTCTGTTCCTGCGGTGGCAGGGTACAGAGCCTGTTGCATTGCTTGTCTATGTGGATGATCTGTTGATACTTTCCCCTTCACTCCCGCTCATCTCACAAACAAAGTCACTGCTCACCTCACACTACCGCATGTCTGACCTTGGTGAAGCGCACAGATTCTTGGGCATGACCATCACACGAGACAGACCCTCACGCACACTGACCCTGCATCAAGGACGCTTTGTTGCCCATCTGACTGCACGCTTTCATCATCTCATGCAACACTTGCCACGGCAACAGTCACCCATGAGCCCTGACGTTTATCCACATTTGCTTGACACACGTACCACAGATTACGGACCTGACAGTGACCCAACACTCTACCGACAGATCACATGGAGTCTCTCCTACTTGGCATCCACAACACGACTTGACATTTCATGCGCTGTGAACACCTTGGCCCAGTTCAGTCAGCAACCACGCAGTGCGCATCACAAGGCCTTGCTGAAATTGCTCCGTTATGTGTTGGACACTGCCGATATCGGTCTGGTCATCTCTCCTTCCTCAGCACCTCTCTTGGACGGGTATTGTGACAGTGACTATGCCCGCGATCGTGTTGCACGCAGTCGAGGGGGGTATGTTTTCCGTGTGTGGGGTATGGCCGTTTCATGGAGGAGTGCAAAACAGTCGTGTGTGGCACGTAGTGTGGCTGAAGCTGAATACATNAAATTGCTCCGTTATGTGTTGGACACTGCCGATGTCGGTCTGGTCATCTCTCCCTCCTCAGCACCTCTCTTGGACGGGTATTGTGACAGTGACTATGCCCGCGATCGTGTTGCACGCAGTCGAGGGGGGTATGTTTTCCGTGTGTGGGGTATGGCCGTTTCATGGAGGAGTGCAAAACAGTCGTGTGTGGCACATAGTGTGGCTGAAGCTGAATACATGGCATTGGGTGAGGCTGCATGCGAAGGGATATGGCTGGGACGGTTGCTTGAAGAATTGGGCCTGACTGTGCATGCCATACCACTGTACAGTGATAGCTCAGCAGCATGACGGATTGCTGAGAATGACGGTGTACTGCACCCACACCCTAAGCATATCACCGTCGAGCATCACTTTGTGTGAGAAGCAGTTGAAGCAGGGGTTGTTCAGGTGTGCCCCATTGCGGGCGACGCTCAGTTGGCAGACTTCCTCACCAAAGCACTTCCCTCATCAAACCTTACCTCTCAACTGCACCAACTTGGCTGCATGCCTACGACACTCACATCCAAGGGGGCGTGTTAATCCGTGTACATATCCTGCTTTTGTGTGGATGTGAGTGCGCAGGGCATGCCGACCATGAGACTGGAGACGACGCATGATAAGCTCGTGCTTCACACGCATCAGGCGTAGCACCCCCCATATGCTGCCGCTCGTGACTCACGTGCCTCGGCTCCAGCTCAGTCGCATGCCCATGCTCCATTCGTTCACATGAGCACCAGGTGTTACCAAACCTAGATTAGGCTTTGACTCTGTAGGGATATATTTGATGGCTTTGCAAACAGACCTAGACTAGTCCTTGAATCTTGCATGACGTAGGCTAGGAAAGCCCGTGTGGGCAGTTGACCGAGAATTCGGTCTAGGGGCGAGATTCGCCCTCGACTTGCGAGAGCGAGCTCGCTCGGCCGGCAGGCCTTGCTGCCCGGCCGAGCGAGGAGCGAAGCACGAAACTCGTGCTTCGCTCCCTGCCCCTCTTTCCTGTTCAGCCTCGACACTTGGTGTCAAAACCTTTTAGTTATGACCATGACAGTTTTGGTTTTATCTTCCTGCACACTTCACCGTTTTTAGTGATTCAACTTGTATTGTGAAGCTCTCTTCATTCTCAATATCCTGCGCCGCCTTGGAGACACCGCGCAACCCCCTCTCTCTACGCTTCTGACCATCAAGCGCGACGCCACTGAACCCTTCTTTGATGTCTTTGTCCATTACTACCAGGACGTCCTCACTACGATGGCTGCCCAGGGTACCCTCATGCCCTGGGCATATGAGCTCTTCCTCAACATGGAAGAGGCTCATCAGGAGTCACACATCCATTGCACAGAGTCCCTCGCCTCTTCTGTCGTCGCCTCCGTGGCCGTATCTGCCCCAGTAGTAGCGGCGTCTTCCAGCGCCACCTTGTCAAGCAAGAAGAAGCACAGGGACAAGAAGGGAAAGGACCCTCAGTAGTAGTCTAGCGGATCCAGAGGCACCAGCCTCCTCTGCCAAAACAGTGGCCAGTCAGGACATGGGTGGTACACATGTCCTCTCCCGACTGACGAGGCTCGCGTCATCGCCACCTAGCCTTGCCTGCGCGAGTGTCGCCTTGCCACCACCGTCGTGACTATCGCTACTCCTACTACACCTTTGCCGCTCGCAACAGCTCCACTACGGTATCTTCCGCAGCCATCCCTGCCCGCTCCTCCGTCACCGGCGCCTCTCGCAGCATCTCCCTCTTCCTTCCTAGACTCTGGCGCCATTACACCGTAGTCGGTCTACCCCGTCAGACCCTCCTCCCGCAAGCGTCAGCTGGAGTAGTTCATCGCACTTCAGCTCGGCCTTCCTCGCCCTCCTCCCTAGGGAAGTGCGATTTGCGTAGTCGCTAGTACCTCCCCACCTTTCATGATAGAGTCTGTTTTGCAGTTGTAACCTGTCTCTTCGTCCGCATCATCCTCTCTCGTGCCTCTTGGTGATGACGTCGCCTGGTTCGATGACTGGCAGTCTCAGTTCGCACCTCAGTCCACCACGTCAGCGTCGCTCGTCATTGCCATGTGACTGTCAGCGACCTAGCCACACCGGTCAAGGATCCATCAAAGACCTGGATCATCGACTCCGGGGCCAAAAATCACATGACGGCCTCACGTGAGGCCTTCTATGTCCTTGGCCCCATCACCGATGTCACCAGGGTTCGGACGGGTTCTGATCAGGTGTTAGCGTTCGTGGTGTCTACGTCGTTCATTTCCGTGGTCCTGTTGGTGATGACTTCGTGATTGATATCCTCTTCGTCCATGGCCTTGAGCTCAGCCTCCTGTCTATCACCGCCCTTGATCGCATGAGCATGGAAGTTCTATATTCGCGTGGTGTGGGCACTGTGTCATTGCATCCACCTGGTCGTGTCATTTTGCATGCCACCGCCAGTGACAACTTTTGGCACGCACCGTGCCTGTCCTTGACTACCTCTATCCCCTCCTCATTGGCCGACACGGGCCACGTGTTTGTTACTACCACATTGTCTCTGCAGCATACGCGTCTCCTGGGTCGCCACCGCTGTCATGTCCACTTCGACGCTGTTGACAGCATGCTTCGCGCAAAGCCGGCACAGGCCTTGACCCAGCCTCCTTTCCTCTGTCGTGTCCCACCGAGTGCATTGATTGTGCTCAGGGGAAGATGCACCGTTCCATCTACCCCCTCTCTGCCTCTTGAGCGACCACCCCGCTTGACTTGGTCCACTCTGATGTCATGGGTCCTCTCCTGACAGGGTCTGACGATGAGCACGGTCGTTATGTCCTAACACTTACGGATGACTACTCTCGCTATCGCTGGGTCTTCTGCCTTCGGCAAAATAACGACATCACCTCCACCATTCGGGACTGGCTTGTCCGTGCTGAAAGCAAGTGTGGTCGTCCCCTTCGCCGCGTTCGTCCCAATCGCGGAGGTGAGCTTCTGGGGGAGACCACACTCTTCCTCGCCTCCCGTGGTGTCCATCATGAGACGTCGACGCCTTACACGCCTGCCCAGAACGACGTCTCTGAGCGCTGGAACCGAACCATGGCCGATGCCGTCCGCACCATACGGTTCGAATCAGGCATCTCTGATGGTCTCTACTTCGATGTCGTGACCTACATGACGTGGGTCTAGAACCGGATTCACCACGGAACCATTCACTGTCAATTCACACCAGACCAGCACTTGTGTGGGGAGCGAGCCGACCTACGTCCGGCCCGCGTCTGGGATTGCTCGCCATCGTGTGGTTGCCTATCCCACACCAGGGCAAGCTCGAGCCTCGCGGCCGTCCTTGCACCTTCCTTGGCATCTCGTGTCAATCAAAGGCATGGCGCTTCTGGGAGCCCACCTGACACTTCATCGTCAAGTCACAGGATGCCCTCTTCTTTGAGGACCTGTTTCCCCGCGACCTCATTCGCTCCGGCGCGTCAATGTTCATCCCTTCGCGTGGGTGAGTGGTGGGTCCGTCCTCTGTCCAGCCGCGTCCTGGAGTTCCATTGTCTGCGCCCGCGGGCCCGTCTGCGTCGGCTGCCCCATCTGTGTCTGATAACCCCTCAGAGCAGGCTGTCCCATCTATGTCTAACAGCCCCTCATAGCCGGCTGCCCCGTCAGTGTCCGATAACCCCTCAGCGCCGGCTGCCTTGTCCGTGCTTGCTAGCCCCTCAAGGCCGGCTGCCCCTTCCGAGCCTACCAGCCCCTCAGGGCTGGCTATCCCATCCATGTCCGTCAGCCCCTCAGCACCGATTGCCTCGTCTGTGCTCGTCAGTCCCTTAGGGCCGGCTACCCCATCCGTGTTCGCCAGTCCCCTAAGGCCAGCTGCCCCGTCCATGCCCACCAGCTCCTCAAGGCCAGCTACCCCGTCGGTGTCCGCCAACCCCTCACGGTCGGCTACCTCGTCCGTGCCCGCCAGCCCCTCAAGGCCGACTGCCCCGTCCGTGTCTGCCAGCCCCTCAGGGCTGGCTGCCCCGTCCGTGCCCGCCAGCCCCTCAGGACCGGCTGTCCTGTCTGTATCGGCGCGCTACATACGTGGCCTGGACGGGAACCTTAGATCCAGGCTGGCAGTGTGCACTCAGGCCGCCTCCTCACATCCTCTCGTGCTACGATCCCCTGTCATCTCATGAGGCTACTCACCTCATTTACGATCCACTTCCACAATCATGAGAGGAGACCCAGACATTAAGGCACTTGGCTTGGCCACACTGTTAGTCATCACTGAACTACATCCAAGGTCAGCTTTGGGCTATGCCTTGCTCCATCAGGAGCACCAGTGTGTCTTTGCGGCTACACTCACGTGGATGCCACCAGGGGCACGAGACGCGCATGCCCTCACTGTTCGCTCCACGTAGCGACCAGAGGACCCAGCCACCCTACATGAGGCTCGGGCGGCTTTCGAGGCCGCTCACTAAGAGGCTGCATGCGTCGACAAGCTTGCCACCATTTGGCAGCACCACGTCTATGAGCTCGTCGACCTCCCCTCGGGTCATAAGGCCATCGGTGCCAAGTGGGTTCTCCAGCGAAAGTGGAAGCAGACGGGTCCCTAGACAAGAACAAGGCACGTCTCTCAGCCAAGAGTTTGCTCACGTCCCTGGAATCGACTATGACCACATCTTTGCCCCGGTTGGTCGGTTCTCCACCAGGCGCGAATTTGTCATCACGGTTGCCCAGCACGGGTGGGAACTACATGAGATGGATGTGAGCAACGCCTTTCTCCATGGTTCACTGGAGGGTGAGAAGCTCTACATGGTGCAGCCTCTAGGCTTCGACGGTGGCTCTGGCAAGGTTTGGAAGCTACGGAAAGCCCTCTATGGCTTGAAGCAGTCACCGCGCTCCTGGAACCAGGAGATCAGTCGTACACTTCTTAGCGACGGCCTCCTTCGCAGCTCTGTAGACCCCGCGCTATTCATCAGTCCACGAGGTCAGACCCTCATCGTTGTCTTGGTCTATGTGGACGACCTGCTCATCGCATCACCGGATGCAGCTGCCATCTAGCGAGTCAAGAACTTCTTGCATGCTGCCTACCAAAGGAAGGACCTCGGACCAGCACGAGTCTTTCTGGGCATGGAGCTTGAGCATCATCACTCTGTGGGCATCCTGCATGTCCATGAGGCCGCTTACGTCCAGACCTTGTCTAGGCGCTTTGCTGAGGACCTGCCCCTCGTGCCAAGAGCATCCTCACCCATGTCGTCCGATGGCCAGGCGATGCTGAAGAACTCTGATCCAACCGTGGTGGGAGAGCAAGTAGACGTGACCACGTATCTGTGCGTCATCGGGTCACTGATGGTCCTGGCGACAAAGATGCATCCAGACATTACGTTCGCCGCCAACCTGCTTGCATAGTTCTCTTAGGAGCCGCGTCACCTCCACTTTGAGGCCACGATCCGAGTTCTACGCTACGTTGTTTCTACCCCACGGCGAGGCCTCATGTTCCGTCAACAGCCGTCTGTTGTGACGACGGGATTCATCGACAGTGACTGGGCCGGCAGTCCAGACGGAAAAAGTCGTACCGGCTGGATCTTTCTTGTTGGCGGAACAGCCGTGTCAAGGCGCAACGGCAAGCAAGGTTGCATTACGCACAACATTGTTGAGGTTGAGTATGTGTCCCTTGGTTCTGGCGCTTGTGAAAGCGTGTGGCTGCGCCGCCTGTTGTCCGAATTGCGTCAGTCGGTCCCGTCCATCACGTTGCACTGTGACAATGAAAGTGCCATGGCCATTGCTAACAATGACGGCGTGCACCACACTCGCACAAATTACATCAATGTCGAGTATCACTGCATGCGTTCGTTAACGCATGACGGCAGTATCGACATTGTGTGGGTTCAGACAGCATGGCAGCGGGCTGGTTTTCTTAGCAAGGCACTCAAGCGTGACTCGTTCAAGAAGGTTGTGAGTGCAGTCGGTGTGCATCTATGAGATTCTCCCTCTCTGTTTCCGCTTGGTTTCCTTGCTCTCTACCCGTCCATGTGCACTGCGCCTGTGAGTCATGGTGGAATGTTGGTTTTTCTCTCACATCTCTCACTTGTATTCAGTTGTGTCCTTCCGACTTGTGTACGTCGGCGTGCAGATGACTGACGGCAAGACGCGACGCTGATGGAGTGTCTTCCGGTGGAGCCGACACACGCTGAGGTCTACACGCAGTTTGCTGGAGCCTCCTCCCTCCTTTGTGCTCCGCTCCATCGGCAGACCTCCTCGGCAGTATGGCCGCCGGCAGGCACTATCGCTGCATTTTCTGCGTGCACATGCCCAGCGTCGTGTTTGACTGCACTGTTGCGTTCGTAGTGCTATGTCATGCCTAGGGACCAAGTTTCATGATTTTCTGGCATTGTTGGCAACAGGGACTAGCGTACATGCTTCCTGGGTTTATGCAGCCATAACTCCTCATTATTTTTTTTCTAGCTGATTCTGACCGCATGAGTGCGTTCATTGTGTGCCTATTATGGTATGGTCCAGTTTTCAGGCAAAACGGACGACGCCTGGGTTTGGGCTGTCAGCCGTTTGGCAGGGCTCACCGAGAAAACCTGCCTGCCAGAAAATAGGTATATTTTCTGATTGGCTTAGAAATTGAGTAACAAGCTCTACAGAGCTAGGGACAGCTAGATTTTTGAGGGGTCTCGTATTGTTGCTCATTCTTGTTTGTTAATCAGTCACTTCCAGTTTTCAGCTGCTTTCTGGCGCTAACACTGGTGCAAGCATCTCTAATTAAAAAACTCAGAGCACTGAGACTTACACTCTAGAGCGGCAGAGTGAGGGGGCAGCTAACTGAGCAACGAGCATGGAAGCCCGCACGCTGCATCTGCAACACAACTGCCCCAACCTGCGCTTTAGATTAGTTTTCAGCTACAGTGTCGCCACGTTAGCAACAACAAGGCTAGGAAGAGCTAGAATTCTTAAGCAGCAAGTTGGGGCAGCAGCGTTGTTGATGCAGCGTGCGGGCTTCCACGCTCGTTGCTTAGTCTGCTGCCCCCTCAGTCTGTCGCTCTAGAGTCAAAGTTTGAGTGCTTTGGGTTTGTTAGTCGGAAATGTGCGCGCCAGTGTTAGCGTGAGAAAGCAGCTAAAAACTGGAAGTCACTGATTACGAACGAAGAATGAGACACAATGGGAGACCCCTCCAAGAATAAGCCCCCCCAGCTCTGTAGAGCTTGTTAATCAGTTCACCAGCCAATCAGAAAATAACTCTATTTTCAGGCTGGCAGGTTTTCTCGGTGAGCCCTGCCTGGCGGCCGACAGCCCGAAACCCGGGCGTCATCCGTTTTGCCTGAAAATTAGACCATACCATAATACCAACGCTGCGAACGCAATCGTGTAGTTTGCATCAGCTAGAAAAATAGCAGTGAAGAGTTATGGCTGTCCAAGCCCAGACAGCGCCAACGCTTGTCCAAGGTGACAACAGGGCCACACTTGCATGAGATTTGGATCCTAAACAGAGTAGGACGTTGCAAACGCAATGGTAAAGTCAGATCCAGCACTGGATGCATGCAGACAGCAACCGCAGTGGCAGTGACCGTCGGCCGCCCGATCGCCGAGGAGGCCTACCGATGGATTTGAGCACGTCGCCGGAGGGAGGAGGCTCCATCGAACTGCCTGTAGTCCTCAGCGTGTGTCAGCTCCACCGGACGACACTCAAGCAGCGTTGAGTCTCGTCGTCAGTCATCTACACGCCGATGTACACAAGCCGGGAGGACACAACAGAGTACAATGAGAGATGTGAGAAAAAACCAACAGGAAGCTTCCAAGCAGTTTCTTGGTTGTGGGCGCCACTTGGCTGATACTCCATCAGTGCATGGTCCATCGCATGTGTGCCAACACTGCACCCGGGAGCTTGGTTTCAGTTTAGACAAATGCACTGACTGTTGGATTTCGTGCATCTCTCGTTGTACTCTGTTGTGTCCTCCCGGCTTGTGTACATCGGCGTGCAGATGACTGACGGTGAGACTTGACGCCGCTGGAGTGTCGCTCGGTGGAGCCGACGCACACTGAGGCCCGTTCACCCGTCGCTGGAGCCTCCTCCCTCTGGCGATGCGCTCAGCTCCATCGGCAGGCCTCCTAGGTGGTCGGGCCGCCGGCGGTCACTGCCACTACGGATGCAGTCTGCTTGCACCTAGCGCTGTGTCTGGCTGTGGCATTGCGTCTGCAGCGTCATGCGATGCCTAGGGTCCATGTCTTCTGTTGTATGGCCCTGTTTGGCGTCGTTGATTTTCGTAGGCACTGCCTGGGTTCGTGCAGCCATAACTTCTTGTAGCTATTTTTCTAGCTGATTCTGACCGCACGACTGCGTTTGAAGCGTCAGTATTATGGTATGGTCTAGTTTTCAAGCAAAACGGACGACGCCCGGGTTTTGGGCTGTCGGGCGTCTGGCAGGGCTCACCGAGAAAACCCTGCCCGCCAGAAAATAGGTCTAGCACTATTTTCTGATTGGCTGGTTAGCTGAGTAACAGCTTCTACACTAGTGGGGTGGGCCTAGAGCTTGGAGGGGTCCCCCATTGTTGCTCATTCTTCATTACTAATCAGTTACTTCCAGTTTTCAGCTGCTTTATGGCGCTAACACTGGCGCGCGCATTTCTGAGTAACAAACCCAGAGCTTCCAGACTTAGTCTCTAGAGCAGCAGACTGAGGGGGCAGCAGATTTAAGCAACGAGCGTGGAAGCCCGCAAGCTGCATCAACAACGCATGCTGACCCAACCTGCTGCCTAGATTTCCAGCTTGGCATTAGAGCCAGAGCGTAGCAGCAGCAGCAGAAGACTGGCGTACAGGTGCCAGACAACGCCGGCGGACCCCCATACGCACCAGTGCAGGGGAAATGCTGCCGGATTTTTTCCGGCAGCATTGACCCGCCTGGTGGCAGCTTCAGAATTTTTCCCACGGCCACTGGGCCAGGGGAAATGCTGCCGAAATTTTTCGGCAGCACTGACCCCCACACGTGACACGAGGAGGTGAGCGGCAGGCCGCGTCCAACACCTGCGGGTGACGACAAACACGACATCGTCACCCAGGTGTAGTCACTTGCACCAGCATGCAACAGCAGCAGCTTGCAGTAGCAGCAGCCGCAGGCAACGGTAGCGAGCAGTGGCAGCAGAAGCCAGCAGCAGCTGCGTGTAGCAGCAGCACCAGGCAGAAGCAGCAGCTCGTAGCAGCCCGTAGCAGCAGCAACCCGTAGCAGCAGCTCGCTGCAGCAGCAGCCTACAGCAGCAGCTCGCAGCAGCAACAGCCCGCAGTAGTAGCGAGCAGCAGCAGCGGCAAGCAGCAGCTGCAGCAGCGAGTAGCAGCAAAAGCAGGCTGCAGCAGCCGCAGCAGCAAGCAGTAGCAGCAGCCAGCCGCAGCAGCTACTGCAGCGAGCAGCTGCCTGTAGCGGCTGCTGCTGCTCGCTGCCCGCAGAGAGCGAGCAACAAGCAGCAGCCTGCTGGTGCCAGCAAGGAGCTGCCCGGTGCCAGCGAGCAGCAGCTCGCTGCTCGCATCTGACAGCGGGCAGCTGCCCGCTGTGACAATCGAGGAAGAAAGAAAAAAAAAGAAAAAAAAAAGGCAAAAAAGAATCCCCCACCCCACCTGCTTCGCCGCCACTGCTGCAACAGCTGCCTTCGCTGCTACAACAGCCCTAGCAGCCACAGCAGCCCGCATCAGCAGCAACTACTGCTGCAACTGCAACGGCAGTAGTAGCAGTAGCAGCCGTAGCAGCAGCAGTGGCAGTAGCAACAATAGCAGCAGGAGCAGCAGCAGCAGCAGCAGCAGTAGCAACAGCAGCAGCAACAGCAGCAGCAGCACCAACTGCAGCAGCAACCAGTAGCAGCAGCAGCAGTAGCAACAGCAGCTGTAGCAGCGGCCCCAACAACTGCCACTGCTAACGTCGGCATCTCACTGCTGACGTCACTACTGACGTCATCAACTAAAAAAAAACCCAAGGAAAGGGACAAGGGACAGGGGAAGTTATCCTAAGGGTGGGTAGGACGTCCACCGCCCTCAACAACGCCACTGCTAACGTTCGCAACCCAAAAAAAAAAACAAAACAAAGGGCATCACACCATGGCTGGTAGCCCCACTGGGGAGGGGTCCTCCTCTGTTGGGGGGACCCCCACCCCCCGTTTCGTGCAACAGCTGCAGCAGCAGCAGCAGCAGCAGCAGCGGCAGCAGCAGCAGCAGCAGCAAGAGCAGCAGCAGTAGGAGCAGCAGCAGCAGCAAGAGCAGTAGGAATAGCAGGAGACACAGGAGCAACAGCAGCAGTAGCAGCAGGATCAGCAACAACAGCAGAAGCAACAGCAGCAGTAGGAGGAGCAGCGGCGCCAGCAGCCCCCTGACGTCGTTGGCGATAACCTTGACCCCCTCGCTACCCTTCAGCAACAGCTCGCCGCCCTGACGTAGCAGCTTGCAACACTGCAACCGTTAGTCTCCCAGTTTGTCCCCAATGCGCTTCCTTCCTTCCCTCCTCGAGGGCGCGCCAACCCAGCTGTTTCTGCTGCCACGCAATACCTGGCGCAGCAGCAGACTCTGCGCCAGCAGCAGATAGTGACCTCCGTCCTTGGTCCCACTCTGGGTGCTGGCCGCAGGCAAAAGGACTTTGAGACGCCGCCGCCGCCGCTTCAGGCCGGCGAGCAGTTCCGGAGCTGGGAGCTGAGCTTCCGCATCTGGACGCAGGGTGAGGGCCTGTGGGCATACTACACCCTGCCATATGACGCCACCCTGGCCGACCAGCTGTATGACGCCGGTCGTGCCGTCCGGGCTCTCGTCCCTGTCACCCCTCCGGCTTCCCGCCTCGCCCTCGAGCCCTTCTTAGGCGACTTCACCGCTGGCGCCACCCCAGACCCTGCAGCTGCATGGCACGTTCTCACTCGTCCCCATCGCCTGTCCTGACTAGCCGCCTGCTACGAAAGTTCAACTCCCTGCACATGGGGGAGACTGAGACGGTCACCTCCTACTGGCAGCGGGCAGAGGACATTCTTCGTCGCCTCGGGAAATCTGCCCCACCCCCTTTGGCCGCACTCCTCACCATCAAGCGCGGCACCACCGAAGCGTACTCGGACGTCTTCGTCCACTACCCTCACGACGTCCTCTCCACCATGGCGGCCCAGGGCACCCTCCTTCCCTGGGCATACGAGCTTTTCCTCCGCATTGAGGAAGCTCGTCTGGAGTCCTGTCTCCAGCGCACGGAGGCCGTCGCCTCCCCTGCCGTCGCCTCCGTGGCCGTCGCCTCTACCGCCTCAGCTGCCTCATCATCGTCGGGGAAGAAGAAGTGCCGGACCAAGAAAGGCAAAGATCAACAACAGCAGCAAAAGTCGTCGACCGGGTCCAGCGCTGGCGGCTCGGTCTGCCACAACTGTGGCCAGCCCGGGCACTGTTGGTACACGTGCCCTCTACCGACGGATGATGCGTGCGTCATCGCCACCATGCATTGCCAGCGCGAGCGCTGTCTCGCCTCTGCCGCCGTGACTGTCGCCGGCTCTGACACCTCCGCCTCATCCAGCAGCTCCACAACCCCGGTTGCTTTGCCGGTCGCACCGACACCTCCGCCGCAGCCAACAGCGCCGGCGCAGTCCTCCTTCTACCCGGGCTTCGACGCCATCACCTCATACTCCGTCTACACTCCCGGGCCATCCTCTCGCGAGTGCCATCTGCAGCAGTTCATCGCGCTCCAGCTCGGCCTCCCTCGCCCTCCTCCCCAAGGAAGTGCGAGTTGCATCACTTCTTGCTCCCCTGTCCAGCCCTGCATGACTGAGACTGAGCTACGGTCATGCCCTGCTTCTTCGTCTGTCTCGTCGTCTCTCATGGTCTCCGCTACCCCCTCCCAGGACGACGTTGCTCGGCTTGACGATTGGCAGTCTCGATTTGCACCTCCTTCCACCGCGTCCGCGTCCCTTGCTTGCTGCCATGTGACCGTTAGTGATCTTGCGACTCCGTTCCAGGACCCTGCTGAGACCTGGATCATTGACTCCGGGATCACGCATCACATGACGGCCTACCGTGAGGCCTTTAGTATGCTCGGTCCTGTAGGCGATGTTTCCGGTGTCCAGACAGGCTCTGGCCAGGTGTTGCCTGTCCGTGGTGTTGGCGTCGTTCATTTCTGTGGTCCCTCTGATGACGTCTTTCTGACCGATGTCCTCTTCGTCCCTGGTCTTGAGCTCAGCCTTCTGTCCGTCACTGCCCTTGACTGCATGAGCATGGACGTTGTGCACTCGCGTGGTTTTGGCACTGTTTCGTTGCGTCCGTCTGGTCTTGACGTCCTGCACGCCACCGCTCGTGGCAACCTGTGGCATGTACCTCGTCTGTCTTCCTCTCCCTCCATCTCCTCCCCGTTGGCCGCCACAGGCCATGTGTATGTCACCAGCATGCTTTCTCCTCAGCACACTCGCCTCCTGCACCGCCGCCTTTGCCACGTCCACTCCGCCGCCGTAGACAGCATGCTCCGCACCCAGCCGGCCAAGGGCCTTGACCCGGAGACTTTTCCCCTCCCGTGCCCCACTGAGTGCATTGACTGCGCTCAGGGGAAGATGCACCGGTCCACGTATCTCTTGTCTTCCTCCCGCACGTCTGCCCCCCTCGACCTTGTCCATTCGGACGTCATGGGTCCTCTTCCCACCGAGTCCGTCGGCGAGCATGGTCGGTTCGTCCTCACCCTCACTGACGACTATTCTCACTACCGCTGGGTCTTCTGCCTTCAGCAGAAGAGCGATGTCGCCCACGACATCCAGGACTGGCTTATCCTTGGGGAGTGCGGGTGTGGCCTCTCTCTCTGCCGCTTTCGCTCCGATCGCAGCGGTGAGTACCTGGGTGAAGCCACGACCTTCCTCACCTCCCGCGGCATTCGCCATGAAACGTCCGCGCCTTACACACCCGCCCAGAACGGCGTCTCCGAACGGTGGAACCGTACTATGGCCGACGCCGTCCGCACCATGCGGGTCGAGTCTGGTCTATCCGATGGCTTCTGTTTTGAAGCCATGGCCTACATGACCTGGGTCTGGAACCGGATTCCCCACGGTCCCCTTCCCCGCCAGTCCACACCGTACCAGCATTGGTGCGGTCAGCGAGCTGACCTCCGCCCAGCTCGCGTCTGGGGCTGCGTGGCCATTGTGTGGCTGCCCGTCCCACAGTAGGGCGGTAAGCTCGCTTCTCGCGGACGTCCCTGCACCTTCCTCGGTGTCTCTCGTCAGTCCAAGGCCTGGCGCTTCTGGGATCCCTCCTAGCACTGCATCGTTGAGTCCCGGGACGCCCTCTTCTTCGAGGACCTGTTTCCTCGCGACCTCATTCGCTCCGGCTCATCCGTGTCTATCCCGTCGCGTGGGGGAGTGGTGAGTCCGTCCTTCGTCCTGCCACTTCCGGGTGACACATCCCTCAGTCCCTTTGAGCCGAAAGCCCCAGTCACGTCCGCTGGTTCCTCCGGGCCGACACCTCCGGTCGCGTCCGCTGGTCCCTCCGGGCCAGGAGCCCCAGTTGCGTCCGCTGGTCCCTCCGGGCCGGCACCCCCAGTTGCATCCACTGGTCTCTCCAAGCCGACAGCCCCAGTCACGTCTGCTGGTCCCTCCGGGCCCGCACCTCCGGTCGCGTCCGCTCGTCCCTCCGGGCCAGCAACCCCAGTCGCGTCCGCTGGTCCCTCCGGGCCGGCACCCCCAGTCGCGTCCGCCGGTCCCTCCGGGCCGGCACCTCCAGTCCCGTCCGATGGTCCCTCCAGGCCAGCACTCCCACTCGCGTCCGCTGATCCCTTCGGGCCAGCAGCCCCACCCGCGTCCGCTGGTCCCTCTAGGCAAGCAGACCCAGTCGCGTCTGCTGGTACCTCCAGGCCAGCAACCCTGTCCGCCTCCATCAGCCCGACAGACTCAGTGCCATCACCTGCCCTACGACGCTACACGCGTGGCCCAGGCGGCAGCCTCCGACCCAGACCGTCGGTGAGCACGCAGACCGTCGCTCCGCGCTCCGTGGCACCTCGACCCCCCGTGGCTCCACGTGTCTCCTCCGCTTCCACGGTCATGAGTGGGGATCCTGGCACCAAGGCCTTCGGCCTGACCACCTCGGCCATCATTGCAGACCTCCACCCGGGCTCCGCACTAGGCTACGCCATGCTCCATCATGAGCATCGGCACGCTGTCGTGGCTGCACTCGCGCGCATCCCACCTGGGGCTCGAGATGCACACACTCTCTCAGTCCGCTCCACAGCACGCCCGGAGGACCTAGACACCCTACGCGAGGCACAAGCCTCTCCTGAGGCCGCACACTGGGACGCTGCCTACGCCAATGAGCTCGCCGCTATCCGACAGCACCACGTGTATGACCTCGTCGACCTTCCCCCAGGACGGAAGGCCATCGGCGCCAAGTGGGTCTTTCGGCGCAAGTGGAAGCCCGACAGGTCCTTGGACAAGTACAAGGCCCGCCTTATAGCCAAAGGATTTTCCCAGATTCCTGGGGTCGATTACGACCAGATCTTCGCCCCAGTTGGCCGGTTCTCCACTAGCCGGGCACTCTTCAGTCTGGTCGCCCAGCATGGGAGGGAGATGCACCAGATGGATGTGAGCAACGCTTTTCTCCATGGTTCACTAGAGGGTGAGGAGCTCTACATGGTGCAGCCCACAGGCTTCGACGATGGCACTGGGAGAGTCTGGCGACTGCGCAAGGCCCTATATGGCCTGAAACAGTCGCCTCGGTGCTATAACCAAGAGATTAGCAGCACGCTCCTTCGTGGCGGGCTCCAGCGCAGCACCGCTGACCCCGCACAGTTTCTCAGTCCACGAGGCCAGACTTTCGCCGCTGTTCTGGTGTACGTCGACGATCTGCTCATTCCGTCGCCAGACACGGCTGCCATCCAGCGTGTCAAGGATCTGCTGCACGCCGCCTGCCAGATGAAGGGCCTTGGGTCTGCCAGGGTCTTCCTGGGCATCGAACTCAAGCATGATCGCTCCCAAGGCGTCCTGCACATCCACCAGGCCGCCTTTGTGCAGACGCTGTCCACCCGCTTTGCGGAGGACCTACCACTCGTACCGAGCGCATCCTCACCCATGTCACCCGATGGCCAGGCAAAGCTGAAGAGTCCTGACCCAGTCGTTTTGGGGGAGCCAGTTGACGTGACCACGTACCTGCGAGTCATCGGGTCAGTGATGTTCCTGGCGACGACGACGCGCCCAGACATCGCGTTTGCCGTCAACCTCTTGGCCAAGTTCTCTCAGGAGCTGCGTCACCTCCACTACGAGGCCGCGATCCGAGTACAGCGCTATGTTGTCCCGACTCCTCGGCGAGGTCTCATGTTCCGCCGTCAGCCGTCGGTTGTCGCGGTGGGCTACACCGATAGTGACTGGGCCGGCAGTCCGGACGGTAAGAGTCGCACAGGTTGGATCTTTCTGATTGGCGGCACAGTTGTGTCCTGGCGCAGTGGCAAGTAGGGATACATTCCACGCAGCACTGCTGAGGCTGAGTACGTTGCTCTTGGCTCAGGCGCATGTGAGAGTGAGTGGTTGCGTCGTCTGTTGTCCGAGTTGCGCCAGTCCGTCGCATCCATCACGTTGCACTGTGACAATGAGAGTGCCATGGCCATCACCGACAATGACAGCGTCCATCACACACGCACAAAGCACATCAATGTTGAGTATCACTATGTGCGTTCGTTGTTGCATGACGGCAGCGACAGCATCGTGCGGGTTGAGACAGCACGGCTGTTGGCTGACTTCTTGACCAAGGCACTGAAGCGCGACTCGTTCAAGAAGGCTGTGAGTTCAGTCGGCATGCGTCCGTGAGTGACTCTCTCTGTCC
>SZWC01000973.1:189619-219604 GCA_023375785.1 Penium margaritaceum
CCCCCCGAGGTCTGCCTGCAGCCAAGGACATCCTTGCATACCGTGCGGGCCAGAGCCCTTCCTCCACCACTTCTCGGAAGTCACAAGGCATGCTAAAACACATATTTCTTCGATGCCTTGCGAGGCGTTTCACAAAAACACATTTGCCAAAAAGACGGAATGGTCGAACGCAAGAAGCGCATGTGGAAGAAAAGGACTGTCGGTGGGAACCTGTGGCACAAGAAATCATCTGCAAGTGACCAGAGGAAAAGACAACGGGGACAGAGCGATGCAGCTGCAAATCCCGCCATTTGCTCTTCAAAGCCAACCGTATCCCACAATCACCACCCTCTTCAACGCAGCTCGTCAACTCGCCAACTTGTGAACTTGTCAACTCATCAAATCGTCAACTCGTCAACTCGTCAACTCGTCAACTTGTGAACTTGTCAACTCGTCAACTCGTCAACTCGTCAACTCGTCAACTCGTCAACTCGTCAACTCGTCAACTCGTCAACTCGTCAACTTGTGAACTTGTCAACTTGTCGACTTGTCAACTTGTCAACTTGTCAACTTGTCGACTTGTTGACTCATCAACTCGTCAATGCGGCAACTAGTCAACTAGTCAACTTGTCTACTCGGCAACTCCGCAGTTCCGCAACTCCGCAACTCGGAAACTTGCCAACTCGGCAACTCGTCTACTCGTCGACTCGTCAACTTGTCAACTTATCGACTTGTCGACTTGTCAACCTCAGACGACGCACCTCCACAACATTTGCCTCCGTCTTTCCTCTCAACTCCCTTCCCCCGCCACCCCTCCCACCACCAACCACAATGCCACAGGCTAACCTGCGTGTAGGTGTACGTCTTGTGGCCGTTGACGATGCTGTACAGCGCCGTCTTCAGCTCTGCCCCAGACAGCAGCTCCGTGCCTGCGTAGTACCTCGCGACGTCCTCGCACGGGAACGGCGCAGTGGCAGGCGGGGGCAGCGCAGCGGCTGGGGGGAGGAGGAGGGAGAGGGAGGAGGGCGAGGGACCAGGGGCAGGGGAGCCGAATGCTAGGCACGCTGACAAGGCAGCTGCGAGCACAGCCCTTCCGAACCGCGTGCTCGGGCCCCGCGGGGCGGGCCTGGGGCGTGAGGCGGCGGGTCCTTGAAGTTGAGGTGGTTGAGGTTGGGATCGTTGAGGTGGAGTCGCGGGGCACGAGGCGGCAGATTCAGGTGTGGGAGAGGAGGACGGAGACGGGAGGAGAGGATCTGAGGGAGGCCGTTGTGTGGGAGGAGATGAGCGCGCTCGAAATGGGGCGGAGAAGATCGAGTGGGGATCCCTGGGGGTGCAAGGGGAGGCGGAAGAGGGGGAAGGCGAAGACGTCGAGGATGAGGAGGAGGAGGAGGACAGGGTGCATTGTGTCGGGCGGTGGTTTCTTGGCTGTGTGTGGGAACCGAGGCTGGGGGACTGCTTGGCCAAATGTCGGACATCCCTCGACACCGGACAGGTCGCGAATCTGGCGGAACGGGCTCGATGCGACGGACGTGAAGGAGGGCATGAGGACGTCGGCCGGAGGGTGGAGGACGGCAGGAGAGTCGAGGCGCTGCGGGACGTTTCTACCAACAAGGCGGACGAGGGAGGACGCGCCGCGGCCATTGCGGGTGGGGAGGGCGACAAACCGGGTTCAGACCGGGCTAGAGGTAGGGGCTGGGGCCGCCAAGTCGCGGAGTTGAGCAGGTCGCCAGCGGAGGAACAGGTTCGCGAATTGGCCGCTGCAGCTGGAGCTCCGGCGACGATAATGAAGGCGAGGAGGATGGGGAGGACGAGGACGAAGCAGCGAGTGCGGGCAGACCGGGAGAGAGGGCGCTTGGGGCAGCGAGGCGTTGGGAGGCTATGACCACGCGCGGTATGAAGGGCATGGGCGAGCGCTGCCTCGCCGAGGCAAGTCATCCACAAGCAAGAGTCGACAAGGGATTCCGCTTATGACCACGGACGGCAGCAACACACAGATGATTCGGCACTCCGCGCGAATTTTGGCGCAAGAGAGGCGAGTGGTCCTACACCACGACGATGGCGGCTGACCAGTCCCTCTGCCCAATCCGGCGGTCTCAACCTGGCCCCAGGGAACTACGAGCCGCGTTCCGGATTCCCATAGGCATCTGGTCTCAACACCGGAGCCCCTAGCAATTCTCATTAGCGGGACTGTCCGAAATTTCACACATTCAGACGCGAGACTGTCAGCACCGACCCATGTTATCGAGTTGCAGACCAAGATGAACTCCAGAACTGTGGGGCACCGTAGACTATTTGCTGGAAACTTGATACAGGCCCCAAGGTGAACCAACTTCTAGACGATCTCCTCAAGCGTATCATTTGTGGAATAAGAGAAGTGAGCCAAACTAGCAGTAGTACATGTTGTACTCATGTGGAAAATGACTTCCTCAAAGCAAGCCACATCATCATACACATGATGTCACTCCAAGTTCAAGAGAACGCACAAAACTAAGCCCTACATGTTACTTGCAAACACATCTCATCACGCAAGAGCTTGAAATAATGGGAATCATTGATCACGATGTACATCAATGAAGACAAAAACATTGAAAAATGACAACTCAATCGAATAACAACATTGAATACCGAGATGAACTCCAACACAACTACTTCTCTTGGTAAGTTGAGCTCTCATCTTATAAGGGAATCCTAAGCTTCTTTTGGGTGGTAATCATTGACTCTCCACTCCATACATGTGTCCTTATTATAAAAACGGATGTAATATCCCATTTTCTCAAGGTCTGTGTATTTACCCCCCACGAGGGACAAATATTTTCCTCCACTATTGTGATGTTCAGTTCTTTGATCACAAGAATTCAAGTGTTATGAAACAATAACACAATGAGCCTATAACTTGATTTTAGGATAAAAAATTCCCTTTTGTGTATGACTTCAAATTTCCATCTGTTTGAATTCACGTTATTACATAATTATAAGATGGTACCACGTAGTCATCATAAAATTAGTTCAAAAGAAGAGTGAGTCAATTCGTTTGATACTCTAGTTTTTTACAACAACTAAATACTAAAACGAAAGTTAAAACATCACCACAACACTCCCATAACCAATCTGGAAAAGTCTACCACACATTCTAACTCCACAAATAATGCAAATGGATATTCTACCAAAACAGTTTATGGAAGTCCTCCATATATAAAACTAGCACCCTCATACTAATGGTTGAGATTCATCATGCATTCAACTTTACTCAATAGGCCTTACACACACAACCATAACCATGAAGGCAAAACTAAAAAAAGTGGTCAATTACTTTGGTCACAAAAATCATAAAAGAAATTATTGTATTTGAGTGACCAAATGGCATGCCATAAAGAACAAAAGAAAAAACTCTACCTAGAGCGTCAAACACCATAAAAACGATACAAAACCACGTTAACATGATACACATCAATAAAATCCATGGTAATTGAACTCAAAAAATACATTTTTCTTGTAATTTTGAAGAATAATCACGTACTCTTTATCACAAATTTTTTACAGTGTAGACAGTTTTGTTTGTGGTAGCAACGTCTAAGTTCCCACATAACATGTGCAGTGATCTGCATGTTAATTAAGAAAAAATGGTTCATTAAAAACAAATAAGACAAAGATAATTAATATTTTGATTGTTACAACAAAGAATAAAGTACAATTATGATTCAAAAACAACAGAGTTACATCTAAGATAGAAACTGCCTATCATCTCATAATGGACAATCTCCTCGTAAGTGGTCAATGTTATCTGAGCAAGGTTCTTGGCACATTCATCATATTCAAGGTAATCTCGCCTCAAGATAGTCATTCATCTTCCATAGCCAATAAAAATTCTTTTGAGGTGTCTCAAGACGACTGACTCATATACATGTGGTGTTGGAAATTTGTCCGCCTTTGAAGAGAAGGTTCCTTATGTATGGTGGAATCAGTTACTTCTTGCCATTACAATTATGCAACTTCTTTGTTTAGAAATCATCCTTTAGCACTATGATGTTACTCAACTCAAGATCACCTTAGCAAGGCTTCCAAATGAAGGAAGTTTCATCTTCATTCATACTAACATGTTTTTAAAAATTAGCTTCCTACAAAAGCTTTCCTTTTCCTCCATAGATTATACTACAAAAGGTGATATACATCATATTTTAATTATCCAACAGATTATTCAATCCTTTCGGATACACGGATGTGATAGCTTTCAACCTCGTGAATGATGGAGCTATTAAAGTAGAAGTTTCTCTTTATCCTTGGATAAATGTAGGTTAGGTAAGATTAGGTTTCATGGCTTGTATGCTTGTGTGCCACGGTGTACTTTGTAGCTCTCTAGATCCCTAAAAGGTGCTAAACGGAATGTAATGCATCACATGCACGCATAAATTAATTTACGATCCCGTTCCTTTATACTCCAAGGACATGGATACTAGAGACACATTTGGTAGTTGCTAGAGAGAATTTCCTTATAAATTTGTACCCAGAGAAATCAAATTATCATTTGTATCACCTCTTCTGGTATGCCAATTACTACAAGGAATTCACCATTTGTGAGCGCAAGACCATTCCAATAATTTCACTGTCTAACATTTTAGGTGTGAATCATAACATGGAAAACAACTCCTCAATTTACTCAAGATGAATTACAAACATAGATTCTAGACCATAAGGTGTGACAGGAATAAACAAGTCATGACACTTAAACTAGTCAAGTGAAAATTTCTATCGAATAATCCTTAGCAATAATGAAATTAAAAAATTCACATTATTCTGTAATGATTAAAAATTTGAAAGCAATTTATATTGAGTCAAACATGCAAACATCATCTTTAATTCGATTCACTAAGCACCTTTCATTCTTTGCACCCCTTGATGGAGCTAAGTTGCATAGTTGAATTAATTTCTAAATTTATTAAATTACAAGTATATCCCAAGGACTTCATTCCTCTTAAAACATATTTCTTACATAGATAGTTTTAATTTCCCATAAATAAATATGAAATAACGTAATCTGAACCAAGTAGAAGAAATTCCACCAAATACCTTTTGATTTACATGCATTGTCCGTGATATTATGATTCAAATGAGATTGGATATGCCTATGGGGATGTGATGATATCTGGTTCTTTAAACAATTTCGATCATAATATAGCACTATCCAACTAAGGTATACAACTAAAATAATAATATTTTAAGGAATACCTATCTTTTATATATTTCTTAAATGAAAGATTTATTTGACTCAATACTGTGTCCAAGAAGTATTTAACACCAAAAAACATGTCAAAAAAATTCTTTCAACCTTAAGTGCATGAAAATAATATAAATCCTGAAACATTCATGAAATATTTCCAAAATAATAATAACTCGACAAGTTATCAAGTGGCTTGACAGAAGATTACATCTATAGCATGCATCTTATGCTCAAACTTGTCTTCCAAAGTCCTTTCAGAACATCCTTGATCGTACAATGGAAATGATAGATAAAATTACATTATTCATGCTTTCTCAAGGGTACTATGTGAAATCCATCGGAGAATGTTGATCTTGTCCAGTTTATTTATACTCATATATGAAAAAATAGTTTGAATTTTCAATTTATATGTATGAGGATCATACATCTATGGTATCCACATATAAAAGGTTTTTATAACGTTTAATATTAATAAAAGACTTATAATTGATATTGGCAAGATGAGGCTTAGTGGGATAATGCATGAGGACGAAGTGATATTTCTATGAAGAGGGGTAGAAGATCATTGAAGTGAATTAAATAAAATTTATATTCATGATGATTGTTTTGATCTTAAGAATACAACTACAAATGCAAATTACTCTAATGGTACCCGCTGTTAGCTAAATGGTAACATGTCTTGCGCCTCATCTAAATATAATTAAGAAGTAATTTTAGTAGAAGTGTTGGTAGTTATTGTTATAATATTAGAATTGTTACTAGTAATTCTAGGGTTTTGTCATAGTTCTAGACATGATTAGTTGTAGTTTTACTAGTGGTGCTGGTGGTGTTGGTGGTCGTCGTGGTGGTACAAATTGTTGTTTTATGATATGATTAAAATTAATCATACAAGTGACAGTGGTGGTGCCAGTGGTTTTAATGATGGTGATGGTGTGGTGGTCGTTTTATTGTTAATGTAGTAGATTTTTTTAGTCGTATTCATGGTGGTAGTTGTCGTAGTAGTTGTATAGTAGTAGTAGTAGTATTAGTAATAGTAGTAGTAGTACTTGGAGTAGTTGTAGTAGTAGTAGTAGTAGTATTAGTAGTAGTAGTAGTAGTAGTAGTAGTAGTAGTAGTAGTATTAGTAGTAGTAGTAGTAGTAGTAGTAGTAGTAGTAGTAGTAGTAGTAGTAGTAGTAGTAGTAGTAGTAGTACAATTTGTAATGGTTTTAAGAGTAGTCGTAGTAGCAGTGGTTGTGTTACTAGTAGTAATACAAAAATGATTATAAATATTGATAGAATTTAGAACTAGTCCAAATAGTTGTGATGGTAATGGTGGGATATTGTTTTTCTCGTGGAAAAGAAGGGTTTTTTGTTACAAATTTTAGTGTTTTGCTTTTCCTGGTTATAAAGATTCAGAATTAGAAAGAAAGTAATGACTGAGGAAGTTCCTTATTTTATTCTACTCCTTTCTATTAGGGTGGAGTTAAAATTTTCAAAACACATGAATAGTATGTTATGATGACCATGTTATTTCTGAATGATGCTTATAGTTATTATTTTTCATTCCTTAGGTTGATTGGAGCTTGTTTTTTTACATTGATCTCCTTGTCATATTGCATTCTCATCATTCCTTTGATTTATTTTCATCAAACAAAATGTGCATACCGTCTCTAGAACCTATATTGTATTCGAAGGTTTTCATTCCAATGGTTGTTTTTTGCTATTGTCAATTTTCTCTTTTGTCGGCATTAAATCAGTGACAACATTCTGTGTTCTTACAGCGAAATGCTATCAAAACACGGCTACTTTAATGAACATAGTTTCCCTTTTTTGTCGTGGTAGTATCGAATGCTGACGTTGGCACGCCTTCCAAAGATCTGATGTGTCGTGGCAACATGTGTTGTGCCGGCTCTCATGTATGCAGACGCCTAGGGCCGCGTTCCGGAAGCCCCTTTGTTTTCGTAGGAATTGTCGAACCTGAATTGCGCGGTTTTTTGGCCTGTCGTCCCGGTATTTGTAGATAAACTTTCTCTTCTACCTTTTTGGGTGTCCTTCCCGCAATTTCGTGTCCACGTCAGTCTGTTTTCTTCCAGCGCAACAGGGCCGAGGTTTGTACCGTTGGTGGCTCCGTGCCACTGTTCGTTGCCTTCCGGGGGAAAGTGACAGTAATTTGGTGCGAGAAGCATTCGAGTACCCTGTCCAGTCGCCTGCGGGACAGCAAATTTAGCACAGAAATACTAAAATGTTCATCGAGTGAGGTTCCAACGATCCCAGTGGCCAGCAAAAGACAGTAATTTTTATCGGCACAAGCAAAATCCTAGAAAATCCCCACTTCACTTCCCTAAACAGCCTGCCCTTTTCATGTGTTTCGTCACAAAATTGTGTGCGCCTCGTTGCCGAACCCCACCCCACAACAAGCCACAAAAGCGGCAAAGAAACAATTGTGTAGAAGCTGTTTCTTTCAAGCCAGACCTCGGGAAAGCCTCGTGAAGAGGTTCGACACCCACGACAACTTCACTAAACAATGTTGACGAACGCGGCATAAGTTACCTTCTTAAATGAAGTACCGCCAGAATATGAGCTAGAAAATTCAGAAACTCCTTGATGGATGCGGTCCTTGGATCAGTTATAGATGCGTGGCATCGACAAGGAGCCCGATGCAATGTCCACGCCCGTGGACGAATGGCAGCAGACGTTCAAAGAAAAACGTGAAAGTTCCGAAGGCAATTCCAAACCTCGTTAATTACTTTTTCACAACATTAGGAGCTGACACGTCTTTGTTGTCATTCTTTTTGGCTTTTGGTTGTAAAAGACTGATTGGGGGGGTGGGGGGGCAACCGCAGCACCCAGACCCTCCCAGAGGTTGAACCCAGTCCCCAATCACATTCATTACAACGGAAAGGAATTCAGGTAGGGGCATTTTCACAGGGTAAATTTCATCATAGAGGCGTATCCAAACCTGAGTTTCATTGAGAAAGAGGTTGCAAAAGGTCGATACTAAGAAGAAGTGAGACTGAAAAAAACTTCATCTGGATGCTAATTTTCCTTATAATATAAGAAGTGGAAAGGGGAGGGATGATAAAAAATATATTCCTGAATAATGAAAGGGAATATTCCAAGTAACATCGGTACCAGATCTGCCGAAGCTTGAGCTTTGTGTTCCCATGAGATGAGGTAGAAAACAAAGGAACGGATAACCAACCACGCAAATTTTCTGGAGAGGGGCTCATAATGGCCTATCAATAGATAAATTGAGCCAGAAGATAATTCGGGGAAGGACTCGTGGTACAACATGACCGAGCAAAGGGTAAGGAGAAAACAATGCTCATTTTTCTGGTCCACGTGACGATAAGGGCGATGGCCATTCCAATGAGGGTTTATGAACGATGTATGGTGAGAAACCAAGATGCCATGGGAAGGCATTCCAATCGTAAGATCTTCGGTACTAAGGCTGGGGGGCTGATGGGAGAGTTTTCGACAAAGTATGCTCCAGTGGAAGGAATTTTCTGTGCATTTCTCCTCCTAGTTAGTTTTTTAAACTGTTCACACGTCTGCTTGGAGCCCCGTTGATCCACATACACCCTCCAAGCCATGTCACGTGCGTAGGAAGGTCTCGCCGTATAACCATGAGGTGATTTAAGCTACTTTGGACAATTGCTGAAAGCCTTTTGTCTATGTGCGCCAATGCATGTTGGGGATGTCTGCTACCATGGAAGCTCTTCTTCCATTCACGACTCCTCAACGGGGTTTTTTTTTTTAATACTTCCCTCCTTTCCCCTCCTCTTCTTGCGCTTCCTTTGCTTTCGAGTTCGTGCAAATCCATTGACAGTGGAGATATCGTAAGCACAAGCTGAGCACCTTCTCGAGCACTCAGTCTTGTTGCGGTCGAACTGATCTTGGCACGTTGTATCCAATGGTGGTGTGTCGAATTGTTATTGCCACCATGTTGCTTGTTGAGCTGACTGTGTGCCGGTGCATTGAGGGTGATGAAGCTCTTCTCTTTTAACTTCTCTTGCTCATGGCTCATTTTGAGAGCTTGAGGAGATGTATTCCAAACACATATGCATGCAGTGCCTACTACACACATGCGTTGCTTTGCAAGCAATGGAGCTCTTGTACACCAATCTGATGCCAACATACCCTGTTTCCATGCTCGGAAGCGCTTCCTCCGATAGCATTATGAGGTAAAGTATATGGTGAACCTACTTCTTGTACAATGGGAGGAGGGCTGGCTTGAAGCAAATTTGCAGACGATGCATGCAACCCTTTTGCCACTTTTTATGTTGTTGTTGATGTTGAAGCTGTTGCCGTTGAAGTTGGTGGTGTTGCTAAAACTAGGTCAGCTGTTGTTGAATTTGTGTGATTAGAGTAGCATGAGACGCATGTAACTGGTACAAATGTTGTATTTTTTAAGCTTGAGCGGTGTGGGTGAGCTGCTCTTGTAGACGTAGGAGTTCTTATGCTCTAGTCTGTTGCCTTAGCTTCTCCCGTGCATGTTCCAAGGCTTGACATGATGTGGCTTTGTGTTATGCCATACGCTGTGCCACATGATCCTAGTGTCACGCCTTTACTGCCGGGCATAATGCATGGCCCGGAACATGTCGCTCTTGCTCCTAGTCCGTGAGTAGGCAATGCAAGAAAACTTGATCATCTAGCCCAGATGACGCTGGCTCAATGATATCTTCCTCCAAGTTGCTAATGGTTTCGGTGTAAGTAGAGCGTCTCTCACGTGCGTCCGTGAAGTGGCATCGCCTATGCCTTTGTTAGAGCGCTTATGCAAGGCTGGTGGAGAAAATCTCCACTACTGAAGTAGTCTGCAGCGATTGCTTCTAGTGCACTATGATGAGAGCACAGCCCACTGCTATGATAACATGAGATTGGAGGATTACGCGGTGACAGAGTCACTACATGCTATAATGTAGCAAGAAGGTCCCTTACTACTTTAGGATCTTTTGTGACCAATAAGCATGCTTTTCACACTTGGATGAAAAACTAGCATTGGCATTAAATCCTGTTGAACTAAAATCCTTGGTGTGTGATAACCACAGTTGTGGCGGACCATGCGTTTGTTGAAAAATACTTGAAATAAAAGTATTTTTCAACAAACAACAAATGTACAAATACCTCAGCACTATGCTCTAACGCAACTCCTTGCCTTAAATTGGCGAGCATCGCTTTGTAAAGTCGTCAAAGTCGTCAAAGCAAGGGTCTTGGCATAGCCACTGTCTCAATGGTGAGAGGCCTTCAGGATTTCAAGGCATCCTCCTCCCAGGCTGGCAGGCCTTGCCAAACTAAAAGAGACTTTGGAGGGTTGAATCTCCTATTAGGTTGGCAGATCTTTCCAGGCTTATGTGGGTATTGGATGGATCTCAAGCATGGTCCTCCATCCAGGCTGGTACACAAGTGCTAGGCTTACAGGGGTCTTTGAGGGATCTCCGGCAGTATATTGGTCAAAAGTAATCCCTTACTAAGGCATGGAGCCTTGCATGTGGTCTAAAGGTAGAGATATTGGAGATTGTAGTCGAGATATTGAGAAGTAACATGATCCTTGCCTTCTATATGTGAGAACCAGGCAAGTTGACCACGTGAACAAGAACCTTCCTTCATGTGATTCATGTATGCTTCCACGTGTGCCTTACTCTCGAGAAATTACACCCTCTGGAAGTTTCCTTTAGCTCTAGACTCCTGTTGGTACCTTTGCTACTCCAGGAGGAAGCTTCCTCCATGAGGAATGCTTGTCGATTATTCAGGTAAAACTTGAAGGTTGAAGGTTGCATACTCTTCTTTCCTTCCTCTTATGATTATTGATGTTATCATGGTACAACATCAGGCCCATCAATTGAGATCGACCTGAAGCCTGCACCAGATCAACCTATGAAGATTTAAGGGTCTGAGATTCAAGCATGATTGAGGTAATACTGTGTAGGACTCTTATTCAGGCTACATATTGCTTGTCCATCAAAATAAAGTCCTCTTGGCATGTGTGGTTGTGCAGCAGTTTGCATGTCTCTGCTCCCAGAAGCACGTGTCCTCATCATGCACATGCTTGTACACAAAACCCTCTTCACACCCTTCAAAACTGCTCACCAGAGAAACTTTGGTCTTCCTACATAGAAATTCTCATCCAAGATACACCCTATAGATTCATGTAAAATCTTCTCAAATTCTGTGATTGGAGTGCCGTATGCGTGAGACTAAGGTAGTAGATTGACGAAGTAATCACCAACTCCAACACTCTTCAAATTTAGGTCCCTATAACCCGGTTGGCTTGAGGGAGCCAAGCGGTGAGGACAGGACAGACGGCGCTCTTTTGGCAAAGAGGGAAGACCCAACCGTAGCGGGAGACATCGTAAGTGAGACGCATGACATAGAGACCTTGGCCACCAAGGAAGTCATCGGGTAGGGGGCCCATGATATTGGCGTGGACAAGGTCAAGGGGGTGGAGGGACTGGGTCTTAGAGGAGGAGAACGGGGTGCAATACATTTTTTCTTGAGCGTAGGAAAGGTAGTCAGTGGAGCAAGGCAGAGGAAACGTTGAGGGGTCTAGACCAAGAGCGGGCTGGAGACGCAGCATGCTGGTGATTGCATCAGAGTGCACATGCCGAAGCCGACGATGTAAGAGCTGGACATGCGTAGGCGACAGCGAGGGCGCAACATGCACAAGAGCAGTGCCGACAGAAGTGGAGGCGGGCGCGAACAAGGGCACACAATAGAGGCGCTCACAACGCACACCGTGAAGGATAGCACGGCTAGCAGAACGCAGGGAAACAGTGCTAACACCACAACTGGCAGTGAAATCCATCCCTTGTCAGTCTAGAGTAGTGTCAGACAGCAAGCTGAGTTCCAGTGAGGGCACAAATAGGACGTCAGGCAAGTACAGGGCCATGCCGGGGCCGACAAAACACACAACTCCTACACCCTGAACAGGAAGCATCTGCCCAGAGCCAGTGCGCACAAAGCGAACAGAACCAGCAGGACCAAGAGCAACAAACGCAGAACGAACAGACATCATGTGATGGGTGGCCCCTGAATAAAGGATCCAGAAGCCACCGGATGAACAAACAGGGAAAAGAAGACCACAGGTGGCGACATTGTCGACAGTAGGGAGAAACGAAGGGAACTTACCACACGTAGCGCATCAACAAGGGAAGGTCACAGACTGCCAATGCTCAATCCACGGCACATCACTGGAAAAATACCCCTGAACGGCCTCGGACGGACCCCTACGAATAATAGAGTCGGACTGAAACACACGACCTCTGGAATGTGTAGTCACACTCTCAACTCCCTGATCGTGTAGACGTAGAAGATGAGTGAGTGACTGCTCCGACTGATGCTCGTCCGTAGTACAGGAGGGTGTGGCCAGATGCATGGAGACAGAGGGCACATCGGATGACGGGGTGTTGGGAGCTGGGAGCCACTCCTGTGGCATGTACGTGGAGGAGGGAGGTTCGGTGTATGTCGGAGCTGAGAAGTACGACGGCCATCCCCAGGGGTAGAAGGGCGGAGGAACAGGTGTGGTCCGCATGGCGGTGGGCAGCTGCAGATTCGGGCCAGGTGGTGCGCTTGGCGGAGGAGCTGGACGCGGAGGCGGAAGTGGATGCAGCGGAGTCCGAGGTGCGTGCCCAGTGAGCACACATCGCAGCTGCCAGGCGGGTGTCATTGGGCAGTTCAGGGCACTTGCGGGCACTGGGCTCGCTCGAGCCGTAGTTCAAGCACATGACGGAACCAATGGGAGTGCAGGAGGAGGAGCCATCCTTGACCTTGTCCTTGGGCTTGCCGCGGCCGCGCCCACGCCCGCGACCCTGAGCAGTATGCTCTAAGGCGGAGGAGGACAATGATGAAGAGGAAGTAGAGGCCGAGGATGACGATGGAGCAGATGGGATGGCGGCCGCCACACTGGAAACCGAGGAGCGATGGAGGCATCTGCTCTAAAGACAAGTCTACCAAGCGTCGAGGCGCTCAGAGACAAAGTCCTAGAGGGCACCAATGTCCGGAGGAGATCAAGGGGAAATGGGCTCAGTGGCCAGATGGACAAGCTCAGCGGATTTAATCTCACGGAGCAGATCAGAGAGCTATGGGATGAGACCGTTCACCATGGTGAGGACCGCCGACAGCTAGCCTGGCGCTGCATCACCAAGCTCATGAAAGAGCTTGAGACCGTGAGCCCAATAAGCGTCGGCGGTCTCATCTACCCGCATGAGAAGAGTGTTGAATGGCACGGTCAGGGCACTTTGAGCAGCCTGACCGGTAATGGTGGAGCGGCGGTGCAAAAAGGCATTGGCGCCAATGGGGTTTGCGGCAGAGCAGTCAGCTTGGTTGGCCTTGTACGTGCCAATCTCCTTCGTGAGATCATCAGGCATAGCAGCAATGAGGGCACACATTGCGCGAGCTGACTCAGAAGGGTGTGGCACAATGGGGGGCTCTGCGTCAGGATCAACTGGGAAAAAGTACTCCCACAGTTGCTCCTCCTGAGGCTAAGCATTGAAGCGAATGATCCAGGTGGAGAAGGCTAGGCCGGGAGAGAGAGGAGGCGGCTGGGAGTGAAAGTCATGCTTGCGCGGCGTTAGAGGGAAAGGAGCGGCGGCAGCGGACAGGTGAGAGGAGGTGGAGCCAGTGGAGGCAGAGCCTACAGCAGGGGTGGTCGCAACGGCAGCGAACATAGTGGGCATAGGCGCAAGGACCAGTGCAGCGACCTCATCGGCAAGCTTAGTGCAGTCATCTTGCTATGCTTTGGGACGCTGTTAAGTAGTGCGCTGGGCTTCACGAGCGAGCCGTAGCTCACGCTGTAGCTTTGCAATGATAGACTCGTCGTCACAAGGCATGGTGATGACGAGTCACCCTGCCGAAAAAAAAATCGCAGAGTTTCCCCAGCCCTAGTGGACGTGGGAAAGTCAAGGGTGCCGAAAGCACGGTCTTTGCTGTGCTGCAAGACAGCCCGGCCCCAAGGAATTACCCCAGGAACAAAGAAGGAAGAACTAGAAACCAGGCACAAAGGAGACGAGCAGAGCGCGCCAGTACTAAGCAATGCGGTGAGCGGTGGTGGCGAGTGGTGGCATGGCAGCTGCAACAGCTGCTGTGACAATTGAAAAGAACGAGATCACTGCGACAGACAGGTAGAACCCGACTGTGAGGACTGACGCAAGTAGGGTGGAGACAGCAGCCGAAGCAGAGAAAAGAGTGACAATGTGGGTGGTGACGACGGATGGATCAGCTGCAGCCGCAGCGCTTGTAGCTGCCGTAGAGACGCGGATGGAGGCTGCAGCTGAGGCTATGGCAGAATTTGCTGATCCTGCTGCTGAAGCAATGGCAGCTGCTGCTGCGGAGAGCTGTGTGGCGAGATCTTTTGTTGCTGCAGCTAACAGTCCAAATGCCAGTGCAGCCTCAGTATATGCCTTAGTGGCACGTCATTTGGACGTGGCTGTTCGCACACGTGCCGCGCGCGCTACTGCTGCAAAGGTGGCAGAAGCTGCGATTGCTATGTCAATTACACCTGTTGTAACGTCGCAAAATGTAAGTGCGTAGGGAATGGTGGCGGCGCGCACGACTACGTCTATGTGCACGTCGAAGGCACTGCCACGGCTGACACTCCCGGGGTGGGATGTGTGTCTTATCGCTTCAGGCCATGAAGGTGCCGGTGGCAAGCCAAATGGGCCGGCAGGCCCAACGTCGGGGGTGAAGCACCGCTGGGTGTTGTGTAGCCTCTCACGGCCCTCACTGCTTCCAGTTGACTTCGTGTGCGCCAGCGTTGCAGGCGAACAGCAGCTGATGCTGCTGTCAGTGGTGCGTGCAGTAATCGCAGCAACTTCCTCAATGGTTGCAGAATCTTCCAGAATCTTCTTCTGCTGTGACAGAAGAAGATTCTGACTGCAGGGAGCTGGCTGCAGAAAGAGACTGCAGAAAATGGCCAGAAGTTGAGGGGATGTAGATGACAGGCCGGCTGTAGCAGCTGGGCCGGCTAAGAGCACCAACTGCAATGGGTAGGGCGGTTGCAGGAGGTATGCCGGCTTCAGGAGGTAGGCCGGCTGCAGGAGGTAGGCCGGCTGCAGGAGATAGACGGGCTGTAGGAGGTAGGCCGGCTGCAGAAGGTAGGTCAGTGGTAAGAATGCAGCTGACAGCTAGAACCAGCCGACAGCAGGAGACGAACCGGCCGGCTGGCTGATGGCAAAGGCCGCTTCAAGGAACGGGCCCCCGTAGCGGAGCTGTGGGATCTGCCACAGTAGAGGTTGTGGTAGTGCGAAGGTGAGACGCAAATTCCTTTGCCTCTCATTTGCCACATGTGGCGTAGGCGTGGCAAATAGTGCNTGATGCTGCTGTCAGTGGTGCGTGCAGTAATCGCAGCAACTTCCTCAATGGTTGCAGAATCTTCCAGAATCTTCTTCTGCTGTGACAGAAGAAGATTCTGACTGCAGGGAGCTGGCTGCAGAAAGAGACTGCAGAAAATGGCCAGAAGTTGAGGGGATGTAGATGACAGGCCGGCTGTAGCAGCTGGGCCGGCTAAGAGCACCAACTGCAATGGGTAGGGCGGTTGCAGGAGGTATGCCGGCTTCAGGAGGTAGGCCGGCTGCAGGAGGTAGGCCGGCTGCAGGAGATAGACGGGCTGTAGGAGGTAGGCCGGCTGCAGAAGGTAGGTCAGTGGTAAGAATGCAGCTGACAGCTAGAACCAGCCGACAGCAGGAGACGAACCGGCCGGCTGGCTGATGGCAAAGGCCGCTTCAAGGAACGGGCCCCCGTAGCGGAGCNCTTCTGCTGTGACAGAAGAAGATTCTGACTGCAGGGAGCTGGCTGCAGAAAGAGACTGCAGAAAATGGCCAGAAGTTGAGGGGATGTAGATGACAGGCCGGCTGTAGCAGCTGGGCCGGCTAAGAGCACCAACTGCAATGGGTAGGGCGGTTGCAGGAGGTATGCCGGCTTCAGGAGGTAGGCCGGCTGCAGGAGGTAGGCCGGCTGCAGGAGATAGACGGGCTGTAGGAGGTAGGCCGGCTGCAGAAGGTAGGTCAGTGGTAAGAATGCAGCTGACAGCTAGAACCAGCCGACAGCAGGAGACGAACCGGCCGGCTGGCTGATGGCAAAGGCCGCTTCAAGGAACGGGCCCCCGTAGCGGAGCTGTGGGATCTGCCACAGTAGAGGTTGTGGTAGTGCGAAGGTGAGACGCAAATTCCTTTGCCTCTCATTTGCCACATGTGGCGTAGGCGTGGCAAATAGTGCCACGCGTCACGTCAAGACGGACATGACACGTGCGGCAGTGGCGGGATCACGGTGCTACTGCTACGCGGCTACTACAACAACAATGGTGGTGGCGGCAGCGGTGGAGCAGCCACCACATGGCTGCGATGGTGTAGATCGCGGTCGCAACTCCTACACTCGATCCATAGTCCAGGCTGCTTGTAGACCTTGCCTTTCCCTTAGCTCTGATACCAGTAGTTAGTTTCGGAGAGAATGAGGGAAGTGGGTGACTAGGCAAGAATGTGCGTGCAAGACAGCGGATGCCATGGACGAGGTCATGAGTCAAACTCAATGAAAACGAGAGTGAGTGAGTGACAAACGCGAGCAGCGAGTGAGCTAGCGGGGCTCGCTCCCCACGGTCAGGTTGGTAGAGAGCCCACCACCAACCTTGGTTTTCTTCCACGCCCCAGTTTGATCCTGACCCCGGCAGCCTTAATGTCTCACACGCAGCCTAGTGAGTAGAACCCGGGTGACCTTGCAAGAACCAAGTACTTCCGCCCCAAAAGACACGAGGCCACAAGTCGTAAGCAAGAAAAGCTGTAACAAACAACTTTGTACCCTGCCTTGATAATCAACTGTGAATCAGTTGACTCATTGACCACCTCGCATGGAGGATCCTCATGTCGGTGAAGAGGCTTTGCCCAATGCTGACGGGTCAGTCACCTGCAGGGGGTGATGTGTGTGCATTGAGCCCAGAGGTCATTGTGTGTCCTGAACTGAACACCACCAACACCCCATGACCCGCAGGCAAACAACCCACAACCATGGGAACACGGCACACACAAAAACATGAGAGATAGGCAGAGACAGGAAAACATCATGCAACTCAGCCTGGGTCATGGGAACAAATGAGACCCACAGCATGGAGAGCACTCTTGAAAACGTCTCGATTGAGGGCCTTAGTGAGAAAGTCAGCTCTTTAGGACTGTGTGTACACCCAAGCAACACAGATAATTTTAGCAGCAATGCACTAGCGAACAAAGTGATGATCCACATTGATATTGTCGAGGAATCCACGGGGTGTGTTTCAGACGTTGGTCTGATCATGTCTAGTGGTTCATGTCTTCTGTTTTGGGCGAATCTGAGACTGAGCGTGAGCTTTCTGGTTGCCTCATGCTATGTGAGCAGGAATTTAGAGACATTCAGTTTGCGAAGGGAATAACGGTATTTTACATTTGTTTCTGTACATGGACATGATCAAAAAATTTATAGGGCTAGTCATGAACTCTCCAAAGCACCAAACTGTGCGTAATTTGGCCAAGCGTAGCCCAATTTATGCTTTTCGAAGCTCAGGTCTCACACACCACAGAAACGCCTAATGCCTCCATGGTGCACACACATTGTGGCGCCTTCCTTCACGTGCAAAGTACCTCCTCCAAGGCGCAGATCCCATTGCACGTGGTGTAGGGATGTCTTGCACTGTTTTGACGTACCTCCCCACTTTTGCGTCGAGTTTGGTGATGGGTTGTGACGAGGTTTAAAACCTGTCCGCGGGCCTGCAGTCAGAATTTTGACAAAGTCCCAGAGTAACAAAGCGCACTACTGAGTTTCGGATGCCGAGCCAAAATTTTGGCGAAGACCCTCATTAACAAAATGCACTATAGGATCCAGTGGATTATCCATCGGACGCCTCGGCAGACCTCCCGGAGCAAAATCTCCAGATGGAACTTTTGTTACACGGTCGGTCGATTATTTACTGGAAGTCGAGTCGCGACTGGCTCCCAGAGCCGCCACGCACACCCCAACTTTGGAAGGCCATAACTCCCTTGATACTTGTCCAATTCTGGTGAAACAACTTCCACCGGATTTAGGGACTCGTCAAATTTTAAGGGCAATAATCCACTTTAGTATCCGAGCAATTCTCAAGCCGCTAGATCTAACTGCAAAGAATTTCCTCTCTCTGGCGGCTTGTCAGCGCCTCCCGGCGCCACACTTGGGCATGCGGAGGGGCAAAATTTCAACAGATATGCTTGGTGCAAGTGTGATGCATGCCACTGGTTTCTGCAATGGCCTTTGTTCTTTGATTGTCACAATACAGAGTGATGCAATGGATGGTTGCACACAATAGCTGTAGCAGACGAACAAGCCATACAGCTTCACACGTGCCTGCACCAAGGGCCACATATTGAGCCTTAGCGGTGCTGCGGGTAACACACCCTTGTTTCCCACTTTTCCACAAAACTACTGTTCCACTAACCATGAAGATGTATCCCAATCTACTGCATGCATCAAAGTCATATGCCCAGTGATTGTCAATGAAGTCATCAACAAGGACTGAGGGTTGCGAGAGAAAGTACAACCCGATGCAAGGTGTGGAGAATGCATACCGCACTACCTGCAACACTGCCTCAAGATGACGCTCTCGTAGACACTGAGAGATTTTTGACAGAGGTTCATAGCAAATGCAACATCAGCACGTGTGGTGGTAGCAAGATACGTCAAAGAGCTAATGAATGTGAGGTAGTATGTCATGTCCACAGTCTCCCCCAGCTTGGATGGCTCCAAGGACTTCACCAGTGATTGACCGGCTGGGGTCATGGGTGTAGAAGCTGAGAGAACAGAGATAAGTAGTCCAAAATGCTCCCCCAAGCTACATACGTAAGTAGCTATGTGAACACACAGGGTATGACGTGTGTGATCACACTCTAGCTCCATGCCCAGGAAGACATGTGCTGGACCAAGGTCCTTCATCTTGCATGATGGCTGTAAAAGAGACTTTGTAGCTTTGACAGATGCGGTGTCTGCAGAAGCAATAAGGAGATCATCCACATAGACAAGGATGGTAACAAATGGCTTGGTGAGAGAACTGAGGGATAGGACATGATCTATAGTGCTTCTTTGGAAGCCTCCCTTTTCCAGGGTCAATGTGATCTCTTGGTTCCAGCATTGTGGAGACTGCTTTAGGCCATAGAGGGCCTTGCACAGGTGCCACACTTGATTTGTGCCATCAAAGAAGCCAGGTGGCTGCACCATGCAGATTTCCTCGTCAAGCTTAGTGTATAGAAAGACATTGTTGACATCCATCTGTTCCACTTCCTAGTCATACTTGGCCACAAGGTTGAGCTATGCCCTAGCAGTTTTGTACCGACCCACTGAAGTGAATGTCTCATCAAAGTTGATCCCAGGGACTTGAGAGAAGCCCTTTACCATGAGGCGTGCCTTGTACCGTTCGACGGTTTGGTCAGGATTTAGCTTGTGTTGGTACAACCATTTGGCAGCAACTGCTTTGCGGTCCGGTGGAAGATCCACAAGCTCATACACACCATGTTTAGACAGAGCATCAAGTTCGGCTTGCATAGCCTGCTCCCATAGAGAGGAGTAGGTTGCTGTGCGAGTAGCATGCACAGTTAGAGGTCCAGATGAAAGGGGAGAGAGGCCAATAGCAATAAAGTAGAGGCAACATACCCAGCCACAGTCAAAGAAAGGGCCAGGTGAAACTCCTGCTCAATGAGGGAGTAGCCAAGGGCAGTGCTGGGATGCACCACGAAGACAACCGTGGGCAATGCAGACTTCAGAAGATTGAGAGCACGGAGGCCAGGGCCACCAGAGACAACGAGATGGGAGTGAGACAGGAGTGCCCTAAGGCGACCACCGCGCATGTCAGGTGAGAGAGGAGGCACAAAGGAGACACGTGCCGAATGGGGGCCATTAGCTGCAGAGGTCACAGGCGATGATGACACAGCAGGGGACGCAGAGAGAGAAGGTGGAGCAGAGGTGGCAGAGGGCTCAAGGAGAGTCGAGGGCTCAGGAGAGGTACTGGGCTCAGGGAGAGCCGAGGGCTCAGAGGAGGTAGAGGACTCAGAGGATGCAGAGGGATCAGAGGAGGCAGATTGCTCAGAGGAGGCATAGGGTTCCAACGGAAGCATTGAGGGGAGAATAGGGGACCGGAAGGGAGGATTGCCACCCCCATCTCAAGAAGGTAAAGAGAGGGACCTCGTTGCGAAGTGAGGGACATCTCGTACGAACAAGTGCTAAAAAAAGAGCACATCGTGAGACTGAAGGACACGACAACGAGTAGGATCCCAAAAGCGCCAAGCCTCGGAGAATAGTGGGACGCTAAGGAAGAAACACAGACGACCACGGGGGTAAAGCCTACCATCCTGTTGGTCAGCCAGAAGCCACACGGAGGCAAGATATCCCCACGTACGGGCAAAGCAAAGGTCAGCACACTGACCCGTCCAGCACTCAAATGACATGACAGTGTGAGGGAGAGGATCATGAGGGACGCGATTCCAGATCCACGTCATGTGGGACATGGCTTCAAAGGCGAACAACAGGGACTGGCCAGAAGCGAAGAGTACGGAGTGCACCTCGTTGTCTATGGTGCGGTTCCAACCTCAGACACGCAGTTCTATTGAGGCGTGTAGGGGGCAGAGAACTCAAAATGAACACGAAGGGACTCAAGAAAGCGGGAGGTGGGACCAAAGATCTCACCACCCCAGTCGCTACAAAATACACGCAAGGGACGAAGACAGGCACGTTCAGCCTGAGAAAGCTAGGATTCAAGAACATCAGTGCCATCACTCTTGTGATAAAGGGCAAAGATCCACTGGTAGTGAGAGAAGTCATCAGTCAAGTAGAACATGTAGCGGCCGAGGCCACCAAGGAAGTCATGAGGAAAAATACCCATGACATCAGCGTGGATGAGGTCAAGGGGATAGGAGGTGTTGGACTCAGCAGATGTGAAAGGCGAACGGTGAATCTTGCTACTCGCACAGTCCAGATAGGCAGAAGAATACGGGGGTGCAAATGTGGCAGCATCAAGGGCAGTGGCGGGATGGAGATGGAGCAGAGGCTGAATGGTGGTAGTGTGAATGTGACAAAGGCGACAGTGAAAGAATTTTGCATGCACAGGACAAAAGGAGTGGGGAACGTGAACAAGAGCAGAGGCAGCAGAAGACAGAGGCAACGTGAGAGGAACACGAAATAAACGATCACAATGCACGCCACGAAGGACAATGCAGCCGGAGGAGCGAAGAGAAATAGGGGCAATGCCACGGCTGCAGGAGAAGTCCATACCCTGATCGTCAAGGGTGGTCACGGAGAGGAGACTGACCTCAAGGTTGGGCACGTACAGCACGTCAGGCAGATATACGGTCCCACCAGGACCAACAAAGAGGATAACACCAACACCTTGAACAGAGAGAATTTGGCCAAAGCTAGTGCGTATAGAGTGAACAAAGCCGACGGGTCCGAGGGAAACAAAAGATGAACGACAAGAGGTCATGTTGTGAGTTGCCCCTGAGTCAATGATCCAGAGGCTAGAGGATGCCCGAGTGGAGGGGAGAACGGGGTAGAAAACGACAGTCCCTGGCAAGGATTTGGGAGAAGGGCGACCAAGACAAATGGGAAAATTTTGAGATTGCCACTCCTCAATCCACAAAGGATCATCAAGAAATGCCCCCTGTACACAGCCAAAAGCAGCACCACGAAGGATGGCGTTGGAATCACAAATAAACACACGGGACTGGCCACTCACACTCTCACCTCCCTGAGAACAAAGGTGGACTAGTTCTCCCAGGCGACGTTCAAGCATTTGGTCCTCGTAGCGACGATCAGAGGAGCGGTCGGAGGAGCGTTCAGAGGAACGGTCAGAGAAGTTACCGTCGTTGCAGGGCCAGGAGGGCACATGGTAGTGAGAAGAGGGAGGAACATAATAGGGAGGCCCAGAGGGTGGCGCGATCAGTCCCACGGACTGGTGGGAAGTGCCGTTGGTTTGAGAGGAGCAAGAGGGGTGGTGAGCGCTGAGGCGGAGGACGAGGAAGAGGAGGAAGATGCAACAGTCACTGCTGCTGTAGCAAAGGAGGAGGTTGCGCCCGTACGAGCCCAATGGGCACGCATAGACAATTCTAGGCAAGCGTCATCACGAGAGGCCGGACATTTTGGTTCAGAGTGAGCAGTGGCAACGCAGTTCCAGCAGGTGACCTCTGCAGGGGCAGCATTGCCGGAGGAGGCCTTGCCACCGCGGCCACCTCCACAGCCCTTGCCACCGCGACAACCTCCGCTGCTGAAGATTTGCCCATCTGCATGCCCAAGTGCGGCGCCGGGAGGCGCAGGCAAGCCGCTAGAGAGGAAAAATCCTTGCAGATGGATCTAGCAGCTCAAAAATTGATCCGATCCTAAAATCGAGGATTGCTCCTGAAAGTTGACAAGTTGTTGAATCCGGTGGAAGTTGTTTCACCAGAATCGGACACGTTACAAGGGAGATATGGGCTTCCAAAGTTGGGGTGTGTGCGGCGGCTGTGGGAGCCGGCCGTGGTTCGACTGCCGTTGAATAATAGACTGGAACGAATAGCAAATATTCTATCTGCGGATTTTTCTCCGGAAGGCTGCCGAGACGTCCGGTGGATGATTTGCCGGATTTCATTAGTGCAGTTTGTTACTGAGGAACTTCACCAAAATCCTTGCTCGGAGTTTGAAACTCAATAATACAGTTTGCTACTCGTGGACTTAGTCAAAGTTCTGACTGCAGGTCCGCGAACAGGTTTCGAACCACATCAATCCCCATCACCAAACTCGATGATTAACTCATCAAAACAGAACCTAAAGTCACAAGGGACACTGCCACTATGTGTAGGGACATCTACGCCTCCGGAATGGCATTTTGATGGGTCCTTGATGTGTGTGGGCGCCTCGGCGGACGAGGTGGTGCGCGCCGTCGACTGAGCATCTGGTTTGGGGTGTTGCACTTCGGCTGACATAGTGGGAGCTACGGTGATCTGAATTGCAAAAGATTTGGTGTGTTGAAGAGCTCATGACTAGCCCTTAAAATGGTCACATCATGTTCATGTTAAAAACCCAATGCAAAATTTCGTTATTCCCTTCGCAAAAGTGACTGTCTCACAACTCCCTTGCACTCCCAGAAACATAGCGTGAGGCGACCAGAAAGCTCACGCTTAGATTCAGAACACTTACCAAAAAGAGAAAGCCGTGGGTACCAAGTGCAGACCCGTCGGGGCACGTTGCAACTGCCCTCCACCCGGGGGCCCGTTTATGACACCCGCGATCGGACCCGCAACCTCGGCCACGGAAAATAGCGTGGGTAGCGTGAGCAGCTACGGTAGAGATGGTGGCTGCAGTGGAGGAGGACGACGAGATGGTCACGGCAGCGAGAGCCGCATGATGCATGTATTTGTTCTGGAAATTTTTCCACCAATCTGTGAGGCATGTGACAATGAACTCATATAAGGGTCGGATCCTTGGAGGAGAATTGGCAGGGACTGGGGCAGCATCAAGACGCTCAAGCTGTACTTGAGAGACATGCAGACAGAGGTCAGAGAGCTTTGGAATAAGGCCAGAAACAATGGAAAAGCAAGCAAAGAGGGGACCAGGTGATGTTTTTTCCAGGTTACCTAGGAGGCGCAAACTCTGTACCCAATACTTGTCTGCAGTCTCATCCGCCCGCATGTGAAGTGTGTTGAACTGCACAGTGAGATCACTCCGGGGAGCATGTCTTGTCACAGTTTTGCAGCAATGAATGAGCGCGTAGGCATCAACAGGGTCAGCGGGGGTGCCACGGGTTGGGTCGGCATTGTACGTTTTTCCACGGTCCTGACCGGTCTACAAATTCCTCACGACTTTTGGTGTGGATGGGATCGTCGTCAAACTCTGAAGTCCCAGAGTGAAAGACTGCAAAAATGGCGTGGAAGGAGACGCAACCCATCTAGAAGTATGCAGGTGGCCCTGGCTACGGGCTATGGAGGTGGCACTTCAAGTTGCACTTCGCACATAAGAGGCTGCTGAAGGTCATGAAGGGAAAGGAAGTCCTCGACAAAGCGACGGCGATGGAAGTGCAAAAGGAGGCCTTTGCAAAGAAGAACATGGAGGCGCTCATGCTGCTGGTGTCCGGGACGGCCGAGTTGCAGTGGGGCTACTTCGAGGGCTGTAAGCTGGCAGCCGAGGCTTGGCAAAAATCTGCGCCATCCATCAATCCAAGTTGTTGGCGAACAAAATGTTCGTAATGAAGCGGCTCCTAACGATGAGAATCGATGAGGGAGATGATTTCATCACTGCCATACAATAGGTCGAGTCACTCGCTTCACAGTGCAACGATGTGGGATGGAAGATCGACACGTAGCTGCCGGTGATGGCCCTCCTCATGGCCCTTCCCGACAGTTGGAGCCCTCTCATCACAGTCGTGGGAGGATGGAAAGAGGACAAGCTCACCTATGGCGTGATCACAGAACACATCTACAACGAGGCATAGCGACAGAGCTGCGGGGAGTCCTCGTATTCTCATAGGCCCTCATCACCAAAAAGTGTGGTGGCAAAAGTGGAGCCAAAGGAAGTGGCGGACGTGGCGGCGGCATGAAGGGTGCCAAAAAGGGTGCATGCCGTACTTGCGGTAAGGAGGGCCATTGGGCCCGTGAGTGCACCGAGGAGGCAAAGGCCGGCGGCAAGGATGCCAACGGCAAGAAGGTGCTCCTCAACGATACTCAAAACCACTACCTCAAGAAGGCCAACCGGCGATGCATAGACAACAGAGCGAAGGAGCATACCTAGGTCGAGAAGGTGGGGTTCATCAAGTACACCAAGTCCAGCAAATCCATGGTGGTCGCGAACAACAAGGTCAAGCCGGCGGCTGGCCAAGGAGACGTGGCCGTGGAGGTGGTGGTTGGTGGGAAGCAGGTGTGGTGTGTCACCAAGGACGCACAACACGTACCTGGCTTGGCTGACATTCTAAGTGTCAGCCGCTTGACGGACAAGGGGTACAAGGTACTCTTGAGGAGAAAGTGGGCAGTCGTGCAAAAGGACAGTGGCGGCGAGCCCGTGTTAGAGACTATGCGCCATGGAGGCCTCTACATCGTGGAGACCAAGGTGATCCCCGCGGTGACAGATTCAGCAGACTTGTAAGAACGCACCGTCAACCCGGCCAAAGGAGGGGGAGCTGATTTGGAGCTCTTGCATCGACGACTGGGACATTCCTCACCCGTAGTCGTGAAGGAGATGGCAAAGAGAAAGCTGGTACGCGGCCTCGTCATCGACGGTGCGGAAGACGCGACAGATGCAGCAAAGCACAAAAAATGCAAGCCTTGCATTTTTGGCAAGGCGCGACACAAACAAATCAATGAGAACGTGAATCGCGTCTCGGACCTACTGGAGGTCGTGCGCAGCGACGTGTACGGACCATTCAAGACGACGTCAACGAGTGGCGCGCATTACTTCGTCACCTTCATAGATGAATACAACAGAAAACACTACGTGTACTTCCTGAAGCGGAAAGGCGAGGTCCTGGACCGACCAAAGGGTTGTCGTCGCGGTGGAGAGGCAGACTGACCGGAAGGTTAGAGCGCTACGTAGTGACAACGACGGAGAGTACGTGGGCTGTAGCGGGCGGATGAAGTAGCAGGAAATAAAATAGGAAAAAAATATGCCGTATTCACCTCAATCAAATGGCATGACGGAGCTGGTGAACCAGACGCTATTGAACATGGTAAGGACCATGTTGGTGGATGCAGATCCCCACGGCGGAGTACGCATCGGGTGTCGGTGGAAAGCTGTGCGTACGGCGAGCTACACCATCAACCTCACTCCTACAGTGGTGCTGAAGGGGAAGAGCGGCTGGAACGCAGGAGGTTTGGAGCAGGCGTAAGCCAAGTGTGGCACACCTGAAAGTGTTCGGGTGCAAGGCGCACACGATGGTGCGGACTGTGCAGATGCACGACAACAAGCTGGAGTCACGCACAAATTCGTACATCTTCCTTGGCTATGAGAGCACGCATAAGGCGGACCGGCTCTATGACATGCGCAAGGAGGAGGTAATCCACAACCGAGACGTCGAATTTGATGAGCAATTGAGCTACATCAGCAGCAACGACGTGGACGTAGTGGACACTCCAAAGACGGGGCAGTGGTTTCAGCTCCTTGACTATGAGAAGGAGCCGGCAGATACCAAAGTTGAGGATGCAATATCAGAGCATGACGGTACACCAGCGGTGGCAACCGAAGTGGAGGACTCCGGTGATGATCAAGCTAATGAGGAGATCTACTGGAAGGATCCGACGGATGAGGCACCAAGGATGCCAAGGCACACACTCACGGCGGAGTGTGCATCCGGCGTCGGTGGAAAATCCCCTGGACACGCCGGTCGTTCTGGCTGTGTTTTGCCGGAGTGGGAGAGATCCTCGGGGAGCCATCCGGTCGATGATTCACCACAACATGCAAAGTCAGAATCGTAGCAGAGCGAAGATATGCCACCAAAACTACCGCGCCGCAGCGGAAGGCAGCGGAAAGCAGGAATGCTTTCCACTTCCTCCCAAAACCGACGCAAGCACCGGTCGATGGATCGACATGACGCGGTGCATGCTGGCTGCATCAATAGAGCCAACTACCGTGCAAGAGGCACTTGTATGGCCCAAAGGGGATTAGAGGGACGGAGTCATCAAATCGTGGCATCCATCACGGAAAATAACACGTGGGAGCTGGTTGACAGGCCAAAAGATGCCAAGGTCATCAGCGCAAAGTGGGTCTTTAAGACCAGGTTCACATAGGAAGGTGTGATTGACAAATACAAGGTGCGACTAGTGATGAAGGAATACGCACAGCGTAAGGGCGAGCACTACGATGCGACATTTGCTCAAGTCGCCAAGTTCACAAGCATCCGGTCGATCCTTGCGGTGGCGACCACGATAGCCATGGAGCTCCACCAAATGGATGTAAAGACGGCCTTCCTCAATGGCATAACAGACAATCAAATCTATATAGAGGTGCTAGAGGGGGAGAAGGCGCCAGAGGGCAAGGTGTGCAAGCTGCGAAAGTCCTTACACGGGCTAAAACAATCATCAGATGCTAGTACCAATAGATTGAAAGCTTCATGGCACAACTCGGCTTCAAGTGCTGTGAGTCGGATCACAACGTGTACGTGCGATGCGACAAACAGCTCCATCAGACCTTCACACTCTACGTGGACGACCTGATTTTGTGCTCGACAAATCTGCCAAGCCTACAACGGCCGAAAGAGCAGCTGAGCAGCAGATTCAAGATGTCGGACATGGGGGAGATGGAGTAGTACCTCGGGGTGAGCATGACACGGAACCGGAGGGCGCGCACGCTTGAGCTGGGGCAGGCCAAATACGTGGCCGAGGTGCTAAAGCGGTACGACATGGTGGAATGCAAACCAGTTGGAAGTCCGGTTTCCACGACCTGTGAACTGAGTGTGGCAATGGCGCTGCAATTGCTAAGAAATGGCAGGGGTGCCCTACCAATTGGCGGTGGGCAACCTCATGTACGCCATGGTGGCGACTCGACCGGACCTGGCCTATGTGGTGGACCAAGTGAGCAGGAACGTGGCCAATCCAGGGCCACTACACTGGCAGGCGGTCAAGCGCATCCTCCTCTACCTGAAAGCAACACGGTACGTGTGCCTGGGGTTCGAAGGCAAGGGACGGGCGGACCCCTTGCATCTGGTTTGTTGTACGGATGCAGACTACGCTGGCGATGTGGGCAAGCGGAATTCCACATTCGGCTACGTGTTCTTCATCGCTGGTGTAGCGGTCTCGTGGTGTAGTAGAAAGCAGGACTGCGTCACCACCTCAACAGTGGAAGCACAGTACATTGCGATGGCCGAGGCGGTCAAGGAGGAGGTGTGGCTCCGCAAGTTGCTGGGGGAGCTGGGCATGCCACAGCAGGTGCCTACGGTGGTACAAGAGGACAACACAGGCAAAATCTTGCTGACCAACAACCCGACGCAACAAGGGAGGACGAAGCACATTGACGTGCGTCATCACTGCGCATGGGACATGGTTGAAAAGGGGCAGGTAGTGCTACAGCACTGCAGCACGCACAACATACTTGCGGATTGCATGACCAAAGCGCAACCCGTGAACCAGGACGTATTGAGCGTGGCCGGGCTTGGGATGACCAACTATGATGGGCTGGAGGACGCAGCGGAAGATGAGTGAGAGCAAGCAGGAGCAGCAGGCATGGCAGGTGCAAGGCGGAGAATGTTGAATATTTTCTCCTCTGCATGTCCAAGTGCGGTGCCGGGAGGCGCCGACGAGTCACCACACAGAGGGAAAATCCTCACAGTTGGATATAGCAGCTCAAAGATTGCTCAGATCCTGAAATGGAGGTTTGACCCTGAAAGTTGATGAGTTGGGGAATCCGGTGAAAGTTGTTTCGCTGGAATTGGACAACTAATGAGGGAGATATGGGCTTCCAAAGTTGAGGAGTGTGCGGCGGCTCTGGGAGCCGGTCGCGGTTTGACTGCCGGTGAATAATTGACCGGAACGAGTAGCAAAAATCCCATCTGGGGATTTTGCTCCGGAAGGCTGCCGAGGCGTCCGATGGATGATTCGCCGGATGTCAGTAGTGCAGTTTTTTACTGAGGAACTTAGCCAAGATCCTGGCTCCGAGTCCGAAACTCAGTAATACAGTTTGTTCGTCAAAATTCTGACGACAGGTCTACAAACAGGTTTCGAACCACATCAATCCTCATCACCAAACTCGATGATTAACTCATCAAAACAGACCCCAAAGGTACGAGGGGCACCGCCACTATGTGTAGGGACATCTGCACCTCCGGAATGGCGTTTTGATGGGTCCTTGATGTGTGAGGGCACACGGTTTTGTGCATTAGACAGCTCATGACTATTCCTACAAATTTTCAGACCATGTCCATGTTAAAAAACTTATGCAAAACCGCGTTATTCCCTTCGCAAAAGTGACTGTCACACAACTCCCTTCCACTCCTAGAAACATAGCATGAGGCGATCGGTATGCTCACGATTAGACTCAAAACCCACACCAAAAACATAAAGCTGTCGACACCAAGTGCAGACCCGTCGGGGTACGTTGCAACTGCCCTCCACCCGGGGGCCGGTTTATGACACCCGCGATCGGACCCGCAACCTCGGCCACGGAAAGTAGCGTGGGTAGTGTGAGCACTTCCGGTAGAGGGAAAGGAGGAGGTAAAGATGGCTGTTGCAGTGGAGGAGGAGGACGAGATGGTCACGGCAGCGAGAGCCGCATGATGCATGTGCTTGTTCTGCAAGTTGTTCCACCAATCTGTGAGGCATGTGGCAGTGAACTCATAAAGGGGCCCGATCCTTGGAGGAGAATTGGCAGGGACTGGGGCAACATCAAGACGCTCAAGCTGTGCTTGAGAGACATGCTGATAGAGGTCAGCGGGGGTGCCACAGGTCGGGTTGGCATTGTACGTATCGATTTCATCAAGGAGGCTTTCAGGCGTGGCATTGATGAGAGTACGGACAGCACGGGCCTCCTCAGCAGGCTGAGGAACAAATGGCGTCTTGGTAGGAGAGTAGTACTCCCATAGAAGCTCACCGTGGGTCCAGGATCTTAAGCGTGTCTCCCAAAAGGTGAAGGTTAAGTGAGGTGATGGGCTCTCAAAGTCCTTCTGCCTGGCAGGGAGGTAAACACGAGCAATAGCAGCTGCGGAGAGAGCAGGTGAGGAGGAGCTGGGAACACCACCATAAGGAGGAGCAAATGAGTCGGCAGAGTTAGTTTCCTCATAAAGCATAACATGAGCGAGACCCGGGACGACGCGAAAGCCCTCTATGGCTAGAGTAGCCACGGTGGTGGCCAGTTCTTGCTGAGCTCCCCCCCCCCCCCCCCCCCCCCCCC
>SZWC01000973.1:223344-254449 GCA_023375785.1 Penium margaritaceum
CCTCTCTCTCTCTCTCTCTCTCTCTCTCTCTCTCTCTCTCTCTCTCTCTCTCTCTCTCTCTCTCGTTGTTCAGTATAAGCCATGGCGTGTGCCACCTGGGGGTTCCCTCACACTTGTACTCCATTCCATGGTTCAGTGTACTTAAGATAGTAAATTCCGGTATCAGAGCTGTGGATGGACAACCCCCCTACGTTCTTTGATTTTAGACCCTGGGCCACTCCACGGCTTCCATTACCGTGCTGCGACAACCTCTTTTAGCCACAGTGTTTGCGGCAACAGTAGCACCTGCCCGTCTATCCGTCATTGTCATACTGCCCCTCATTACAACTTCCACTCTTTGCAGCCACTACGCCACTCTTGACCGCAACCACACGACAATAGTAGTGGCACTCTGCCATTAGAATGGAGTCCATTTTTGCACCACTAGGCAATTGCAGTGACAGCACCACCAGCGCCATCTCTCCATGGCCACGGTTACAACCGTGGCAGCTACATTGATGACACCTTGTAGTCACTTGTGCAACTCCTGCGAATACATTGGTAGTGTTCGTCTACATCTCAGTCTTTCTCGCAGACGCATCGGCAGACGCAACCACTCCAGAAATACCCATATCTACTTGCAACCGCACTAGTGACATGAAGAGTTGTGTCAGAAGGATCTGTTGTTGTTTTTTTTGTGCACTGCCTCACTGACTCCTACTGTGACCTCGCGGCTGGTGTACATGCTCGTCCAGACGACTGACTGGATGGACGCTAATGCTAGCGGGGTGCTATTCGGTGGAGTGGATGTGTCAATGTGAAGTCGAGCGTGTGGTTCTCCTCTTCCTTGCGCTTCCTGAAACTACACCCTTACACGACTAGCTCCATCAGCAACAACTCTTAGTTGTCACGTCACCAGTAGTCGTAGATAGTTCTCAAGAGCAATGCAGTCAGCACCCGAGTTCGGACAGTCGTAACTCCACGTAGCTATTTTTTTTGCAGATTCTGACTGCACGACTGCGTTTGCAGTGTGGTTATATTGGTACGGTCCAGTTTTTTGGAAAAACGGACAATGCCTGGGCTTTGGGCTGTCTGGTGTCTGGTAGGGCTCACCCAGGAAATTCTGCCAGACAGGATAATGCTAGGAATTTTCTCGTAGGCTGATTTTCTGAGTAACAAGCCTCACAGAGCTGAGTTGAGGCTAGAACTGGGAGGGGTCTCAGTTGGTTGCTCATGCGGGCAGCCGGCCCTGAGGGGCTGGCAGGCACGGATGGGGCAGTCGGCCTTGAGGGGCTGGCGGACACGAATAGGGCGGCCGGCCCTGAGGTGCTGGCGGACACGGACGGGGCAGCCGGCCCGGAGGGGCTGATGGGCACGGACGGGGAAGCCGGCGAAGGTGGGCCCGCGGGCGCAGACTATGGAACGCCCAGACACAATAGGATGGAGGGCGGACCCAGCACTCCCCCACGCAACGGGAGGAACATCGACGTGCCAGAGCAAACAAGGTCGCGGGGAAACAGGTCCTCGAAGAAGAGGACGTCGCGGGACTCGACGATGCAGCGTCGAGTGGGATCGTAAAAATGCCAGGCCTTCGATTGACGGGAGACGCCAAGGAAGGTGCATGGGCGACCGCGAGGCTCGAGCTTGCCACCCTGGTGCGGAGCAGGCAACCACACGATGGCTACGTAGTCCCAGACATGAGCCGGACGCAAATCGGCGTGTTCACCACACCAGTCCTGGCATGGGGTGGACTGACGAGGAATGGGTCCATGGGGAATCTGGTTCCAGACCCACGTCATGTACGTCATGGCCTCAAAGTAGAAGCCGCCAGAGATGCCAGATTCGACGTGCATGGTACGGACAGTGTCGGCCATGATGCGATTCCACCGCTCAGAGACGACGTTCTGGGCTGGCATGTAAGGTTTCGACGTCTCATGATGCACCCCACAGGAGGCAAGAAAAAGAGTGGTCTCCCCCAGAAACTCACCCCCGCGATCGGAGCAGAAGCGACGGAGGGAGCAACCACACTTGCGTTCAGCGCGGACAAGCCAGTCCCAAATGGTGGGAGCGACGTCGCTTTTTTGCCGCAGGCAGAAGACCCAGCGATGGCGAGATTAGTCGTCCGTAAGGGTCAGAACGTAATGACCGTGCTCACCCAAACTCTGTCGGGAGAGGACCCATGACATCAGAGTGAACGAGGTCGAGCGAGGCGGACGCTCGAGAGGCAGAGAGGGGGTCGGTGGAACGTTGCATCTTGCCTTGAACGCAATCGATGCACTTGGTGGGACACGGCAGAGGAAAGGAGGCCGAGTCAAGACCCGTGGCTGGCTGTGTGTGAAGCATGCTTTCAACACCAGCAGAGTGGATGTGACAGAGGCGGTGATGCAGGAGACGTGTGTGCCGTGGAGACAATGTGCTAGTGACGAACACATGGCCAATGTCAATCGACAAAGAGGAGAGAGAGGTGGGAGCAGACAGGCACGGTACATGTCACAAGTTGCCGTGTGCGGTCGCATGTAGAACGACACCACTGGATGGACGCAACGACACAGTGCCCACCCCACGTGAATTCAAAACGTCCATGCACATGCGATCAAGGGAGGTGACAGACAGGAGGCTGAGCTCAAGACCAGGGACAAAGAGAATATCAGTCAAGAAGACATCACCCACTGGACCACGGAAACGAACGACACCGACATCACGAACGGGCAAGACCTGACCAGATCCCGTCCGAACCCCAGTGACATCAGTGACGGGACCAAGAACAGTGAAGGCCTCACGCAAGGCCGTCATGTGATGCGTGGCCCCGGAGTCGATGATCCAGGTCTCTGACGGATCCTGGACCAGTGAGGCCAGGTCGCAAACCGTCACATGGCAATGGGCAAGCGACGCTGACGAAGTGGACGGAGGTGCAAACCGCGAGTACCAGTCATCTAGCTAGGCGACATCGTCTCAAAGAGGAGAGGGAGAAAAGGGCACGGCAGAGGACGGGACGGACGGATAAACAGGACATAATCGCAGCACCGATTCTGTCATGCACGACGGGGAGGGACTAGCGACTACGCAACTCGCACTTCCCTGGGGAGGAGGGCGAGGAAGGCCGAGCTGGAAGGCGATAAATTGCTCCAGTTGGCGCTCGCGGGCGGAGGATCCGACGGAGTAGACCAACTACGGTGTGATGGTACTGGAGTCCGGGAAAGGAAAAGAAGGAGCCAAGGACGGAGCAGCGAGTGCGGACGGCTGTGGAGGAAGCTGAGGTGAGGCCGTCACGAGTGGCGTGGATGCGACAAGAGTAGCGACGGTCACGGCGCTGGTGGCAAGGCGGCGCTCGCGCTGGCGACGCATGGTGGCGATGACACGAGCCTCATCAGTCGGGAGCGGGCACATGTACCACCCGTGTCCTGACTGGCCACAGTTGTGGCAGACGAGGTTGGCGCTGCCTGATTCGCTGGTCTGTAGCTGAGTCCCTTTGCTCTTCTTGCCCTCCTCCTTCTTCTTGCCAGATGAGGGGGCGTCGGAAGATACCATTGCTACTGGGGCGGCGACAGTCACGGAGGCGACGGCAAGAGAGGCGACGACAGGGGAGGCAAGGGACTCCGTGCGATGGATGTGCGACTCCTGACGAGCTTACTGGATGCGGAGGAAAAGCTCGTACGCACAGGGCATAAGAGTACCCTGAGCAGCCATTGCGGCGAGAACGTCCTGGGAGTAGTGTACGAAGACGTCGGAGAAGGAGTCGGTGGCGACGCGCTTGATGGTTAGGAGCGCAGAGAGGGGGGGTGGCGCAACGTCTCCGAGGCTGCGGAGTAGGTCCTCTGCGCGCTGCCAATAGGAGGTGACCATCTTGGTCTCCCCCATGCGAAGGGAGTTGAACTCCCGGAGCAGGCGGCTGGTCTCAGCATCACTGGACAGGCGATGAGGGCGCGTGAGTAAGTGTCAGGCTGCTGCCGGGTCAAAGAGGGCTCCGGTGGTGAGGTCGCCGAGGAAGGGCTCAAGGGCGATGCGTGTGGCTGAGGGGCGATAGGGACGAGAGCACGCACGGTGCGACCGGCTTCATAGACCTGGTTGGCCTGGGTGGATTCGAAGGGCAGGACATAGTAGGGCCACAGGCCCTCGCCCTGTGCCCAGATCCGGAAGCTGAGTTCCCAGCTCCGGAACTGGTCGCCAGCGTGAAGAGATGGCGGTGGGGTTTCGAAGTCCTTTGGCCTGCGGCCGGTACCCAAAGTGGAGCCTAGCACTGATGTCACCGTCTCTGGGTGGAGTAGGGTGTGTTGCTGTTCCAGGTATTGCGTGGCGAAGGAGATCGCAGGGCTCGCGTATCCTGGCAGAGTGAACGGCGCTTGCTGACGTTGGTGCGGCTGTTGCGGGAGCGGCTACTGTTGTAGCGGTGGCGGCTACTGATGCTGCTGCGACGGCTGCTGATGCTGCTGCGCTGGTGGCGGTCGCTGATGCTGCTGCTACGATTGCTGTGGCGGTGGGGGTGGCGGCAGCTGTAGTGCCACTAGTTGTTGTATCAGTGTTGTGAGCTGCTGGCGTAGAGCGGCGAGCGGAACTTTCGAGTCAGAGTGATTGTCGACAGAGTCTACAGGGTGCTGCTGCTGCTGCTGATGCTGCTCCTACTACTGCTACTGCTGCTGATGTTGCTGCTGCTGCTGCTCCTGCTGCTGCTGCTGCTGCTGCTCCTGCTATTGCTTCTGCTACTACTGCTACTGTTGTAACTGTTGTAGGAAAGGGGGACGAGGGGTCCCTCCACCAGAGGAGGACCCCTCCCCACTCGCGCTAGTGGCCATGTTGTTAGGCCACCTTTGTTGTACCCTCCTGTGTGTGTTTTTTTCTCTTTTGTGCTGTTGACATCAACAGTGACGTCAGTTTTGTTGTCAGCCTGAGATGGTTGACGTTAGCAAGTGCTGCTGAGTATCTGCAGGGTTGGGTTTTTTTTGTTGATGAAATCGGCAGTGACGTCAGCTGAAAGATTGTTGACGTCAGCAGTGGCTGTTGTTGAAGCCGCTGTTGCGTCCACCAGAGGGGCTCAGCTGGAGTTGTTGCAGTTGCAACTACTGCTGCTGTTGTTGCTGCTGCTGCTGCTGCTGCTGTTGTGGCTACTGCTGCTGCTAATGCCGGTGTGCTGCTACAACTGCAACTACTGCTGCTGTGACTGCGGCTGCTGCTGCTGTTACCAAGCTGCTGCGTGCTGCTGCGGCTGCTGTGGCTGTTGTAGTGGCCATGATGGCAGCAGCAGCAGCTGTGATTGCACCTGTGGGGTGGGGGGTTTTTTTTCGAAGTTTTTTTTGTGTTTTTTTTTCTGGTTGCATAGCGAGCTCACTGCTCACTACGAGCCACGAGTAGCGAGCAGCGAGCTCGCTGCTCGCTGCCCGCTACTTGCTACGGGCCACGAGCAGCAAGCCCAATGCTCGCAGCTCGCTCCGAGCAGCGGGCTACGAGCAGCTGAAGCTGCAGCCACTACTGTTGCGGGTTGCAACTGCTGTAGCAGCGGACTGCAGCTGGCTGCTGCTGTAGCTGCTGCTGCTTCTGCTTGCTGTAGGCTGTTGCCGGCTGCTACTCACCGCTGCTGCTGCTGCAGCCGGCTGCTACTGCTGCTCACTGCTGGCTGATGTGTGCTGCTGTCGTTGCTCCCGCTAGCTGCTGCTGCTGCTTGCTGCTGCTTGCTGCTGCAGGCTGCTGCTGCTGCTAGCTTTTGTGAGCTGCTGCTGTTGCCAGCTGCTGCTGTTGAGCACTGCTACTGCTGGCTGCTGCTGCAAGCTGCTGTCGCTATTGCTGCTTGCAGCACGATCACACGTGGTCGACGTGTGTCATCGTCGCAGTGCCTGACGTCGCTGGCCGCTCACCTCCTAGTGTCACGCGTGGAGGTCAGTGCTGCCTAAAACTTTCAGCAGCATTTTCCCTGGCCCAGTGGCCGTGGGGAAAATTTTTACGCCGCCAACAGCCTGGTCAATGCTGCCGGAAAAAATTCAGCAGCATTTCCCCTACACTGGCGCGTATGGGGGTCCGTCTGCGTTGTCTGGCACCTGTACGCCAGTCTTCTGCTGTTGTTGCTATGCTCTGGCTCTAATACCAAGCTAGAAGTATTAAGCAGCAGGTTGGGACAGCAGCGTTGTTGATGCAGCGTGCGGGCTTCTACGCTCGTTGCACAAGTCTGCTGCCCCCTTAGTCTGCTGCTCTAGAGGCTAAGTCTGGATGCTCTGGGTTTGTTACTCAGAAGTGTGCGCGCCAGTGTTAATGCCAGAAAGCAGCTGACAACTGGAAGTAACTGGTTAGGAGTGAAGAATGAACAACAATGGGAGACCCCTCCAAGTTCTAGCTCCCACTCCAGCTCTGTAGAGCTTGTTACTCAGATCATCAGCCAATCAGAAATTAGTCCTAGACCTATTTTTTTAGCACGTAGGGTTTTCTCGGTGAGCCCTGCCAGACGGCTGACAGCCCAAAACCCGGGCGTCGACCGTTTTGCCTGAAAACTGGACCATACCATAATACCGACGCTGCGAACGCAGTCGTGCGGTGAGAAAAAGCTGGAAAAATAGTAGCGAAGAGTTATGACTGCCCGAACCCAGGTAGTGCCTACTGTGGTCCATTGTGCCAAACATTGCCACGCAACATGAAACATGGACCCTAGGCAAAGCATGATGCTGCAGACGCAATAGTACAGTCAGATCCAGCGCTACATGCCCGCAGACCGCCTCTGCGGTGGCCGTGACTGCCAGCGGCTTGACCGCTAAGGAGGCCTGCTGATGGAGCTGAGCACGTTGACGCAAGGAGGAGGCTCCAGCGAACTGCGTGTAGGCCTCAGCGTGCGTCGGCTCCACCGGACGACACTCCAGCGGCGTCAAGTCTCGTAGTCGGTCATCTGCACGTCGATGTACACAACCCGGGAGGACACAACAAAGCACAATGAGAGACGCGAAAAAAGAAACAACAGAACAGCTCTCCAGATGTGCCCGGGTCTCGACCACCGAGAAAATACAAGTAGTGCTAGAAATACTCGAAATCAGCGTCCAGACATCACACACGGCTTTCCAAACATCGGAAGCACTACTACAACCAGGTCTCCTCATGGCACCAGTACAGTCCACCGGGTGCGTGGGTCTCAACCCACCGAGAAAACTCACCTAGCTCCCAACAAGCCAACAGGGCTGCCGGAATGCATCGACCGCGTCTCGCCGGTGCTGTTGTAGATGCTCGAGAAGTCTCGGGACACTCTAGAGGCCCGTCGTGTCATCACACCCTCCTCTACCATATACCAAAACGGTGAGAATGCCAATTACCCCCTGTTTTGTCACCCTTGACCCTCATCCGTCCCTCCATCGGAACAATAAGCCTCATCCGCCCCTCTGTCGGAACGATAAGCCCCATTCGCCCCCCCCCCTCGGAGGTATAAGCCTGATCCGTCCCTCCGTCGGAGCGATAAGCCTGATCCGTCCCTCCGCCAGCACGGTAAGCCTCATTCGCCCCTACCCATGAACAATAAGCCCCATATACCCCTCGAGCGGGTTTCGATGTACAACCGTTGAAAATGTCGGAAAATAAGCCTAATGTATCCAAGGTTTGTGATGTGACGCAACACTACCAGCGGAACGGAACCTTACCCTAGACACCTGCTGCCGAACTTAAGTGCTTGGGTCTGCGTACAGGCTCGGCATGGTACCGTTCCGGTACCTGCGCCTCCCTGCTTCGGTGTGCGGTCGGCCACACACGACGACTGATGCTTTTCAAATACACCGCCCGTAGTCGTGTCATTTGCGATGTCAAACCTGTATGTATGCTCTGCATACATAACTGGTTTCATCGCATTCGACTACTTCCTTCTCCCGTACTGAAGAGTACAATGAGAAAACCCCCTTGCGACATGTCCAATGTTCGAGATGCGCGTCCTCTGCCACTGTTGCAGGGCTAAGGTGGCCGTCCAAAACCGGTGCACGGTCCTTGGGGAACCGTGATAATCCCCCCCCGGCTCATGGATCACGGAATTGCTGTGGCGGAGTGGGCAAAGATAAAGCGCGCATGGGACATCATCAACACAAATACACCCGAGGACCCATACACCATGTGTTGGCAGTTGGGCATGAAAGCACCTCATGCTCTCCCGTTGTTGTGTCCACCCAATTGGACGCCATGGATCTCGGTCTGGCCACTTCCATGTTTGCGGTTGTGATTAACGTCATCATTTACCTCATGTCTTTACTGATGTTCATAACTATATACAGGGCATCGTGGAATAAACTGTTTCCATCAAAATGAACAATGTACCACCCTTTTCCTCATTATTAGTGTGCATTAAAGCAACGGAATGTTCTCTAATTTAGGCTACTTCTGACAGTAGTAATGACAAATGTAGCTGTCAAAGGAGGACATTGTATGCGCACAATTGCACCGTTTTACTGGATACTTTGGGCTCAAGGACCTTCAAATTTCATGTTCAATATGTCCCCCTCATTGTTATTATAGTAAGCAACATCAAAAGTGAATGGTCACCTCTTCAGCAACGTATGGTAAGGATGTCCAGCAATGTAGCATCCTCAGTAGGACACTTCATGAACACTGTACCACTGAAATCATTTGTTACTTCCTTGAGAAATGATGTACTTACTTCCCATGAGGTGGTTGTGCAGGCTATAACAGACAATCTCATGTGTTGTGTTTGTAAGTGGTATGTGAAGGTTATCCTTCACAAAGGCTGACATGGATTTTGGCTATTCTTATGATGTTAAAAGAGACACAGTCATTTTAACACTATGAACAGTCTTTACGTCAGTAGTATTACCTTATCAACACTCATAAGTACACTTCACCTACTTCTAGCACTACTTGTTAATGAATTTGGCACTTCAAATGACCAAATGTGCAAAAGGGACTTGGATTGAGTACAATCAATTAAGGAAATGTCAAACACTAAACACCACAAACAGTGAAAGTGGGGTACGTAATATCCTCGAAGAGTTCACGACTCAATCCCCGGAGAAAGTGAAGAATGTCACAGAGAGGACACAGCTGCTCCCATGGCTGACAGTGTTCAGCATCGTAGAAGACATTGGCCTGAGTGTCTGAATGTTGGCCGCCACGTCTGCTTCTTGGAACATGCACACTACTGGCCCCCCTCCCCACATGCAATGAACTACTGTGTCTAAGCCTAACTCTGACCTTCTGCCTAACCCAAAACCCCCCTCTCCGGGTGAACTGTGAGCCGCCTCTCACTATGGTATGCTCAATCTCCATAGTCTAGCATACTTCATCCTGCACATGAACAAAACCAAGTATTAGTCATGACAAACACATGAGGTGAGTTGCATGAAAGTGTGTATAACAGGGCATGAGGACAAAGAAAACAAGTACATACCTCACTCTACCTCCTCTGGCTCTTCCTCGTACACCTCCTGCCACTCTCTCTCCTCCTCATCCAACTGCTGGGTATGCTCATCCTGTGTCACCGTCTCACCATCATCACCAAGAGGAGGGGAGTATGCACCAGAGTCATCACTTTCAGCACCAACATCGTCATCATCCTCTTCATCCCGGGACGGAGCCTCGGGATCGTACTCCATGTCACCACTAGCATACGCTACAAGTGGAGCATCCACAGCTGTGGAGGCAGTTGCGCATGCCTCCAAGGCTGCTGCGGCCTGTGCAGCAGCAGCCTCTAGACGTCCATCATACCCCCTTGCTGCAGCTTGTGCAGGGCTTGGACCAGGCGGGTTTTTGCAGCGTGTCCTGGTGTGGCCTTTTTGCCCACACCGTGGGCAAATGAAGTTTTTCTTCTGCAGGGTCTCACGGTCTTTCCTTGCGCTGCGCAGGTGTCCCTTCCCACGCCTTGGTCCCGGTTGCAGCCACTGTGGTTCGACGGGCACAATGTTCTTCACCACCGGAGAGGGAGTGGGGTTGTTGTATGCACGTCGGAACGCCATGCGCGTGAGTCCAGGGTCGACAAGGTTCTCTGCATTGATTCGCTTCACGATCAGGAAAGCGCATGCATGATGACATGGCATTCCAAACTCCTTCCACCGGCCACAGCTGCAACTTTTCTCCAGGAGGTCTACCTGTTGGGGATTGTTGGTTGGACCATCCACTGTTGCAGTGTTTGGGCCCTCCTCAGTCACAGTGTACTCACGTGCCACTACTAGGCAGTTGAGCAGTCGGTTGGCTTGGGCAGGAGCCAAGGCGGTCTGCACAGCTTCAGCCTGGGCACGCCGAGCACAAAACATGCGCCGCATAAAGGGCAGGATGCTCACAAAATGGTAGTATGGATACATCTTGGGGTGCGCAGTGATGTGTGCGTTCCAGCTCTCTGCTGCGTTGGAGGTGGTATGGTCCCCCCTACCAAGAGGGCAGTGGAGACGTTTCCATTTCTCCAGAGGTACACCCCCGACCACAGTCCCATCCTCACCTGGCCTGCCAAACACATATGCGTAGGCAGATGCACTCACTTGCCACAGGTGGGTGGTTGCCTTTTGCCATTGGTCGACATTGAGCGCATGCGCACACTTCCATGCCCAGTGTGTGGTTTTCTTCCCGTAGGCAATGCGGACGTTCTCGCGCAAGTGCCATGCGCTGTACGTGTGTGTTGCACCACTTAGGTACTTCTTCACCACTTTCTCCAGGCCCTTCTCTCTGTCTGTGATGATGCACGTCCCAGGCAGAGCAGCAGTGGGATACGCGAGGGCAACCTGTGTGCAAAAAAAATTCCATCTCTTCTCATCCTTGATCGGTGCCAGTGCCCACGCCATGGGCACTGCGTGGTCATTGGCGTAAAAAAATTGGGCAAGCAGCAGAGTTTGCTTATGCCCATTTTTCAAAAACGTTGCATCCATGGTCAGAATGCGGCGACTGTGTTGGAAGCCGATCCTTGCAGCCCCTGGAGTGACGAAAGCCCATAGAAAAGCACCATTCTTGTCCTTGTGCGCGACCGCGTAGGTGCCTGGGTCAACGCGTCTCAGCTGCACGCACGAAATGGATATACACATGTCAATTGAACTGAAATATACATGACCATGGCTTTGTTCAAGCTTTCAAGCGGTCATGTGTGCGTACCTCGTCGACGTAAGACGGAAAGAGACTCCACGTGTCAGTTTTCTTGTCCATCAGGTTTTCCTGGGCCTGTTTCTTTGCGCGGTAGAGCGTGTTGTTGGAGATGTTGATGCCGGTCTGCTCGTGGAGTACCTACCGCAGGATGGCTGTTGACGCTGTAGGGTCGCGCTGTAGTGCCTCGCCTGTTTTACGGGCCACCCACCCCTTCTGGCGGGCCGGATTGCGGCAAATCTTGGGGACACACTTGTGTCCGTCGGCGTAGTGGGACACAATGACGGCACAAAACTTGTTTGTCACACGTGCGCGCAGGAGCCAGGTACAACCCTTGTTCTTCACCTCGGTGCATGTCACGTGGAATCTGGCAGGCTCACTGCGCACCCACTTAAGTCCAAAGCGGTTGTCAACCGCGTAGTCCTCCACAAATGCACGGGCTGTGTCCATGTTTTCAAACAACATACCCTCTGCCGGCTCCTTCAGCATCCCCTTCTGCTTCTTCGGGCTGTGGCATGGTTCATCGTCCGAATCGCCTGTCCATGACAGTACAGCATAAAATGACATGGGAGAGCACGGGTTTACAATGCAGTCCATGTAAAACCAAGAAGAGGAACCTGTACTTCCATCCACCGTCTCCGTCTTCCTTAAAAAAGCAGACACAGGATGCATCATGGGTAAAAAGTGAGCATTACCGAGGTGGCCATGTGGCACGGACAGGACGCGACGGCGTCCCATGCTAAACCTAACCGGTCCAGCTTCCCGGACATCGGGGGACCTGGGAGCACGGGGTGGTTCATCCGGGAGTTGGTCCTGTGGGAGGGCGTCCCACTCGTCCAACCGTCTGGACCACCAATCATCGTTCCAATCCCGAGTCAACCAAAACATAACATCTTCAAACGCGCCTGATGGGTTGTTCGGCGGAGGGTTATCGGGGTACCACCGCGGTGCAGGTGCGTCAGCAGACCGAGCAGCGTTCTCGTGAGGACTTGGTTGCGTGGCAACAAGCCACGCGTGTTCTTGGGAAGCCATCCAAAATGGTGGGTATTTAGTCCACAAAACATCATCCTATTTATCCCATCTACCCTCCTCATTAGGCTTACCGGCGTCCTCTACGACTTGGTCGTCCACCATTCCGGCTTCACGAAGGATGCAGCAGCAGAAGCAACATCATTAGAGGGAGCGGTGACGACGTCAACGACGACGACGCAACACTGAATGACACTGGATGAAACCCCACAGGTACCCTGCCGCAACATGTGGTGCAAGTGGCTGACAATCCAAGGATAGGTTTACACGTATGATGAGGGCACTGTCCGACGATACCCCTGTTAATGCACATACTCTGCCACTGTAGTGCGTTTCATCCACTGTCCGCCTGCAACTAATACTACACCATGCTTTTGGGTACCCAACGGGATGCCCATAGCCACCGGCGGTTTAAAGGATGTGACAGCGACATGTGATTGGCAGGTCGTCATGGCGTGACGCGGAAGTTGCAACAGGGACAACAATCGAATGGTCCAGCGGCGCAATGTAATTGGCCCGCTTATCGCTTGCTGCGTTGGCCATACAATTGTTAGGCGCGGCATGACGTTTGGATGCCAGTGCATGAACCATGCCAGCTCAGGGCCGAGGATCTGTAGGGAGTGTTTCGATGTGACAAGGACATTGCATGTGCTGGTAAGACGGCCATGCAGACGTGCGATGTGTGGATTTACGGAAACTCGGAGTCGTTGAAATATGTTGAGAATGAAACGAGCACATGAAGCACGCTGAACCGCACATTTTTTAGTACCGGAACATTTTCGTTGTCGGCTTCATACTAAATTGTAAGTCTCGAGTACATGCATGCCACGTGGTTGTACGAAATGAGGAACAAATAATGGGAAAAGTGAAATAATAATACCAGGACACCCTTCTCGGGCAGAAAAATGAACCATATGCCGTCACATGATGACTTCGACAATTGCAAGGGGTATATGGGGCTTATTGTTCATGGTTAGGAGCGAATGAGGCTTATCGTGCTAGCGGATGGACGGATCAAGCTTATCGCTCCGACAGAGGGACGGATCAGGCTTATCATCCCGACGGAGGGGCGGATGAGGCTTATCGGTCTGGCAGAGGGGCGAATGGGGCTTATCGTTCCGACGAAGGGGCCGATGGGGCTTATTGTGCGAAACTTGGGGTATATAGTCACTCCGCCCATACCAAAAACATGGGCATATGGGTAATCCATCAGCGTCGGTCGTGACGGGTGGAAGCCACACAAACCAACACCCACAAAACTTGATTGTGTGTATGCCCTACCCGGCGTTCGCAAGAATAAAACTACCTTACCCCGCGTTCGGAAGAATAAGACTCCTCTACCCACTGACCTGAGAATATTAACATTTTAACCACAAACAGCAAGAAAACGTAGCATGTCAACTCTGCATGCGATGTAGCGTCGACATGCTGACATCATCAATCCCTTTGAACATTCGCAAACCCTCATTCGAGGGGTTTGTGAATGTTCGTGGCGGGCGGGCACGGGGGGGCGGAGGGCGGGGGGGGAGGGGTTTGCGTATGGTTCACAGAGGGGGTCCAAGACTCCCCATGCGTTGAAAGGGAACCTACTGGGCCCCCCTACCGTGGGGCCCAGCAGGAGCCCGCGCAAAACAAAACCCTAAAACCCCCGATGTATTTTGGGGTAGGGATTGACTACTATTTGAATGTAAAACCTTTGCAGTTTGCGAGTAAGGAAAAGAAAGAAAGAAAGAAACGAGCGTTCCTGCTCGATCTCGAAAATGGGCGTTTTTGCTCTATTGCGTTAGAGCGATGAGCTCTTTTTTTTTTCAACACGCAAACCCCCTAGTTTGATTTAGGGTTTTGTATGTTTTGCACGGGCGGCGCCCGCACAAAACATAAAACCCTACATCAAACTAGGGGGTTTGCGTGTCGAAAAAAATAAAAATAGCTCATCCCTCGATCGCGAGGCTCGCGTGGGAGCGAGAATGTGAGGGGGTCGACATGCCCCACCTCGCTTCGCTTGGTCAGCGGCGCATGCCGCTGATCGAGCATGGTGAAGCGAGTGGGCAGTCCAGCCAGCTGCAAATCCTATGAGCAGGTTGGGGCAGCAGCGTTGTTGATGCAGTGTACTGGCTTCCACGCTAGTTGCTTAAGTCTGCTGCCCCCTCAGTCTGCTGCTCTAGAGTCCAAGTCTGGAAGCTTTGGATTTGTTACTCAGAAACGCGCACGCCAGTGTTAGCGCAAGAAAGCAGCTGGAAACTGAAAGTGACTGATTAGGAATGAAGAATGAGCAACAATAGGAGACCCCTCCAAGTTCTAGCTCCCCCTCACTAGTGTAGAACTTGATACTCAGCTAGCCAACCAATCAGAAAATAGTCCTAGACCTATTTTCTGGCAGGCAGGGTTTTCTCGGTGAGCCCTGCCAGACGCCCGACAGCCCAAAACCCGGGCGTCATCCGTTTTGCCTGAAAACTGGACCATACCATAATACCGACGCTGCGAACGCAGTTGTGCGGTCAGAATCAGCTAGAAAAATAGCAGCAAAGAGTTATGGCTGCCCGAACCCAGGCAGTGCCTAGGACAGTCAGCGATACCAAACAGGGCCATACAGCAGGAGACATGGACCCTAGGCACTGCATGGTGCTGCAGACGCAATGCCACAACCAGACACAGCACTAGATGCATGCAGACAGCACTTGCAGTGGCAGTGACGGCCGGCGGCCCGACCGCCGAGGAGGCCTGCCGATGGAACTGAGCGCATCGCCGGAGGGAGGAGGCTCCAGCGAATGGAGAGTGGGCCTCAGCGCGCGTCGGCTCCACCGAGCGACACTCCAGCAGCGTCGAGTCTTGCCGTCAGTTATCTGCACGCCGATGTACACAAGCCGGGAGGACACAACAAAGTACAATGAGAGATGCACAAAAACCAACACTCCCCCATGACTCACAGGCGTAGTGTAGATGTGCGGACAGAGTCACAGTCAACGACCAAACTCCCCCAGGCCAAGCAGAAACGCAAGCAGGGTTAGAGAGTGTCACTTACGGATGCACGCCGACTGGACTCACAGCCTTCTTGAACGAGTCGCACTTCAAAGCCTTGGTCAAGAATTCAGCCAACTGTCGTGTTGTATCAACCCACACGATGCTAATGCTACCGTCATGCAACAACAAACGCACATAGTGATACTCAACGTTGATGTGCTTTGTGCGTGTGTGATGCATGCCGTCATTGTTGGCGATGGCCATGGCACTCTCATTGTCACAATGCAACGTGATGGATGCGACAGACTGACGCAACTCGGACAACAGACGGCGCAACCACACACTCTCACACACGCCTGAGCCAAGAGCAATGTACTCAGCCTTACCAATGTTGCGTGCAATGCACCCCTACTTGCCACTACGCCAAGACACAGCTGTGCTGCCAATCAGAAAGATCCAGCCTGAGCGACTCTTACCGTCCGGACTGCCAGCCAAGTCACTATCGGTGTAGCCCACCGCGACAACAGATGGCTAACGACGGAACATGAGACCTCGCCGAGGAGTCGAGACGACATAGCGTAGTACTCGGATCGCGGCCTCGTAGTGGAGGTGATGCAGCTCCTGAGAAAACTGGGCCAGGAGGTTGACGGCGAACGCGATGTCTGGGCGCTTTGTCGTCGCCAGGAACATCAGTGACCCGATGACTCACAGGTACGTGGTCACGTCAACTGGCTCCCCCACAATAGCTGGGTTATGACTCTTCATCTTCACTTGGTCATCGCATGACATGGGTGAGGATGCACTCGGCACGAGTGGCAGGTCCTTCGCAAAGCGAGTGGACAGCGTTTGCACATAGGCGGCCTAGTGGATGTGCAGGACTCCCCGGGAGCGATCATGCTCGAGCTCCATGTCCAGGAAGACTCTGTCAGATCCGAGATCCTTCATCTGGTAGGCGGCGTGTAGCAAGTCCTTGACACGTTGGATGGCAGCCGTGTCTGGCGACGCAATGAGGAGATCGTCGACGTAAACCAAAACAGTGGCAAAATTCTGGCCTCGCGGATTGACAAACAGTGCGGGGTCAGCGGTGCTGTGCTGGAGCCCGCCACGAAGGAGCGTGCTGCTGATTTCTTGGTTCCAATACCAAGGCGACTGCTTTAGGCCATAGAGGGCCTTACGCAGTCGCCAGACTCTCCCAGTGCCATCGTTGAAGCCTGGGGGCTGCACCATGTAGAGCTCCTTTCCCTCCAGTGAACCATGGAGAAAAGCGTTGCTCACATCCATCTGGTGCAGCTCCCACCCATGCTGGGCGACCAGGCTGAAGAGCGCCCGGCTAGTGGAGAACCGGCCAACTGGGGCAAAGATCTGGTCGTAGTCGACCCCAGGAATCTGGGCAAACCCCTTGGCTATAAGGCAGGCCTTGTACTTGTCCAAGGACCCATCGGGCTTCCACTTACACCGAAAGACCCACTTGGCGCCAATGGCCTTCCGACCTGGAGGAAGGTCAACGAGGTCGTACATATGGTGCTGTCGCATAGCGGCGAGTTCATCGACGTCGGCAGCGTCCCAGTGTACGGCCTGAGGAGAGGCTCGTGCCTCGCACAGGGTGGTTGCGTCCTCCAGGCGTGCTGTGGAGCGGACTGAGAGAGCGTGTGCATCTCGAGCCCCAGGTGGGATGCGCGCAAGTGCAGCCACGACGTCATGCCGATGCTCGTGATGAAGCATGACGTAGCCCAGTGCAGAGCCCGGCTGAAGCGCGGCAGCCTTCTCCATCTCCTTCAACTGCTCAAAGAGTTTCATGTGGGTCTTGCGAAGGTGTTTGCGCATGGCGGGGGTATTGCCCTGCTTGCAGTTGTAGTCCTTCCCACATGTTTGGCAGTCTGCTCGGTCAGGATCCGCCAGCTACTTTTTGAAAAACTTCCAGATTACAGCCTTGTACCGCTTCCTCTTGTCGCCTGCGGCTTCGCCCTCTTCGCCTTCAGACTTGTCATCGTCTGAATCACCACGTGGAGGAGGAGGTCGTGTCTCGTCCTTGTCAGCCATGGCGGCTGCTGGACAGTGCCCCGCACCGTAGGAGGCGGCGGGTGGCCGCCGGGACTTAGCGTGGAACCATTGCCGTGCGAGTGTGCTCGTCGTCGATCGACGACGAGCAGTTTTGAGGAGCGTTACTGTGCAGCCCGGAGCTTAGCGATGGACAGGCCTTCGGCAGGTTGTCCACCAAGTCATGTCTTACATGTATCGAAAAAGTTAAACGTGCATGTCCATGGTGTCCGGTCAGCACTAACAAAAGTCATGCGGACAACAATTGCCACGTCAAGGTGAACATATACGTCATCATAGGAAGGTACACGAGTGCAAGAACAAAGCATCCTCGATGATGATCCTTTATGAAATTTCAAGTGCAGCTTCCTCCAAGAGGAAGCTGCGCTTCCACTTGGAAGAAGCTGCGCTTAGAAGTCCTACCATATCCGATGACGTGGCAGTCATATGCGAACTATGAAAGAGGTTCAATGATTCAAAAGGGGTGCAAACATTTAGAACCCTTTGTGGCTTGTGTTCGATGCATGTTCCATGCATGTTTGCACCTCGTACAGCACGCACGAGGCATGTGCCTCATGAAGCATGAGCATCAACTGAGGTGTCCATACTTTTGTGCGTTCAATTTTTCAAAATAATAGTGCATGGCAGATTCGATCCGGCCCGCACGGCATTTTATCCCCCCCCCCTACCCCCAGAACGAGGGCTGAGAACTGCGATTCTATTGCGGTTCTAAAATCGGAGAATCGGAATCGGGATTCCGCCCCAAGAACTGGAATCGCGATTCTAGAACCCCGATCCCTGAAACCTGTGTGCACCCTTAAGCACGGGTGCCAGAGCTGTAGCCAAGTAGGGTGGTCTGCCACCCTGCTGCACTCCACCGCCCACAACTCACACACCTACATCACGCACTCCTCCATCCATCGCCCCCTCTTCACCAACACCATCTACGCCATTGTCCATCCCATCCACCAAAATCTCGGCCGGTGGTAGAAAACCGTGGATCACCATCCCTTCTCCCGGAACCAGTCGTACGCGCAAGAGCTCGACGTCATCATTAAATTCCGTGAGCTCTCTTCAATAACCTTGGGGCCCTGGAAGTTGAAGGTGTTGAGGCCACTCCTCCCCCCAAGCCGCATCATCATCGGCGGCAACGTTGAGGTCTCCTACGTCCCGAGTGTCACCGACCATCTCCCAATCCTCTTGCAGGAATATTTCCCCCGGCGGAACGTCTTCGTCGTCGCCGGCTACCACCAATGCATGTCCACCCCGTCGCCGTCGTGGCGGACTAGCCCACCGCTCTTCATCCAACTGTCCAATTTTCTCCACACCCACTGCCATATCATTCGTTGCTAGCTCATGCGGCCACACATCATAGCATGCCTTGTTGTACGTGAAACGCCAGCCCTTCAACACCAAAATCCCGTCTTTCCCCTCCTTTTTTAACTCATCCCTACATTCCTTGTCCAAAACAGGAACACCGTCCTTCCACCCCGCACCACTGAGCCTAGCAACCTCACACAACCCCCTTCATCCTGCCCTCAAAGCCTTCGCTCTGGCTTTCACCTGTTTCAGAGTGTACTGGCTGGCTAGTTCCCCCTTCTCCTCCGCCAGCAACTTGTTGAAATGAGTGAACAGTGTCGGCCGAATTTTTTTTTTTAAATGTGGGAGCTCTGCGCACGTCAAAGGGGAGATCGCCAAGAAACCTAAGTAGCAGGAAACTATCTTTGGAGTCCCTCCAAGCCCTCCCCATGTCGGCATCAGGACAGGACTCACCTTCTTCCCCCACACCCCCGTTGGACAATGGGTCTTGCACCTCCTCCTCTCCTTGGTCGACAGAGGCACCTGCGCTCCCGCCAGCTGCACCAGTGCTCCCGCCAGCCGCGGACGCAGCACCGTCCACACTGTCAGCTGCGGCAGCGCCTGTAGTCTGCTTTGTCTGCTTCTGTGTGACGTATGTCCTAGGGCGTTTGCCTTTGCCGCAGCCAGGGGCCACTACCCCGTCGCGAATGGTGGTGGCGGCGGGAGGCTGCCTTGTGAAGATGGCACGTTGAGGGTGGAGGAAGACACTGCTCCAAGGCTGGTGGTGCTGGGCACTGAGGCAGCAGGGCGTGGGGCCACAAAGCCCCTGCGGTGGTTGGTGGGGGTTGAGGCCAGGGCGCTAGGGTTAGACGCGAACTTGGCGCTGCGGGTGGGGACAGCCCAGTCCAGCGTACGAGAGAGGGGCGTCGGTAGGGGCAGGGTGGGAGCGAACTCGTCACGAGTGTTGAAGCAAGTCGTCACCAGTTTCTACAAACCGCTGATGACTTTGCGCATAACTCCACGATAAAATTTTCATGTTTGGATCGTGCGGCGACAAGGAAGGTCGTCGCCAACTGTCCATGGCGAGGACCTTCCTCAAAATTTCATGTTTGCAAGTGTTTTTTTGCCGCCTACACCTTCCAAGTTCCCACCTGCAGGTTTGTGAGGCGTCAAACCTGGCGAGGGGCTTCCTTGAAATTGCCACGTGAGAGATTTGGCCACAATTTTTTGACACTTTCACGATGGAAAATAGAAACTGACTTCAAAACCAGGTTTTCTTGAAAAAGAAGAAGAATAAGAAGAAGAAGAAGAAAAAACATATGGTAGCGCACTCAAAAACCTGTGCCGAAAGCCACAAACCAGCCGTGCAGTCATAGCAAACACAAAAAACTGTTGCCAAATCCTTCAATTGTTTTATTTGTGAAGTTACCAGCCGCGACATACATGTAGGCGGATTGCAGTGCTGTCAGCATGAGCAACTGTATTTGCGACTACAGTGTCCACGCCGGGGGTGGTGTTGGTGGTTACAAAACGATCAGTCTGAGGAAGACTGATTCTAACGCACATCCCATCTGTCAGGAGTTGCTGTACAATGGTGAAATTTCCATAGCACAATTGGGCATTTTCGAAGTCTCCAAAATGTCAAGTGACACGGAAAAAATAACACACTAACACGAGTGGAAGGTACAAAGTTTCCATGGATCAAGTAAAATTTATACGTGAATTTAACATGATTCTTGCTTTGTAACACAACCGTGGTAACCATGTACCTCGCTTTCATATGGTGACAGAGTAATTCTGAATTCCTTGGTCTAGGGAGGCCAGTTGCGAGAGAAGCATGGAAACAACTACAATGATGCATTGAAGACCTACAATGAACTATTTTGTGATGATGGTTCCAAAAAAATTGGTCGTTAACCAAATGAACACCATATATTGTTGGTTTTGCATAAGGCCATAAATTCAGTAGAAGAAATGTACAGACGGATAATGAAAGTCCACAGTCTAGAAGAAGGTTCAGAAACAGACATAACGCACTACTGTCGTAAAAACGGACAAACCGCTTTCCAGGTACATTCTATGTTATTATACTATTTCTGTTTATGGTTCATTTGGTAGACCATCACACCCATAATGACCTATTTGCTTGCTCCACATGATCACTATACCATACATATACATGAGACTAAGTGTGGTGACTGCACTGGAGCTCTTTCTACATGATGAAAGATGTTCTTGAAGGAGCTCTCACACTCTGCCAGCTGCAGCACACACGCAAGTAGCAGCCCCCGGCCACATGATTTGTGTTCTCTTATGATTCTTACTCTTGGCTCTGCTCATGGAAGCTCTAGCCCTTTGAAACTTTAGGATGCCAGGGTTATCTCCAACATAGGTGTGGGTTTCTCGGGGAGCTTTGTTCTGCATGCCGGGTGCTGATCCTTAGGGTGCTACCTGGTCAGATTAGTCATTTTCCATGATGATTAGCCATCCTCAGTTGATACGGAGTGGTCAGGCTCGACCCCCGGGTGGCGTCATGATGTTGGCGTGCTTCACGTACGACCGATGGTCATGCTCATCCGCTCACTGAGGCTGTTACTCTTCGCAGCCAATGCGTCATCCATTCTGGTACCTCTCTCATCCGTAGTGTCGAAAGTAGCGGTAGTTTCGCCCTTTCTGTCCATACTGTCACAGCACCTCTTGTTGCTACTCTTACTAGCAACTTTGTCACCCATTGCGGTACCCCTCGCATGTATAGCATGAACAGCACTGTCTGCTCCGCCATCCCCGCTATTGCAGTACCTCTCATTCCAGCTGCTACTCGCTACAGCCACTGCGCCACCCATTGCGATGCTTCTCGCAGATATAGCAATGGCAGAAGTTCATAGGTACTATGTGTATTGTTGCAAACCACTGTCACAGATTTCTTACTTCTACTGCAGTTCTTTATGGTAACCACGACACCATTGAGCACAGCCATACTCTCAGAATTGGCACCAACACTCTGCCCATCAGAACCATCTCCATTGTTGGATCCCTAGGGATTGCAAAGATGACCACGCCAGTGCCAACTCTCTGTGTACCTAGCTACAGCTCCACCAGCTGTCCACATCTGCTCGCAACCTCACTAGAGACGTTAACAGCTGCGTCAAGAGTATCTACCTGTTTCCACAATTGAAATCGTAGTAGCGAAGTTAGTAGCACCTGTTCCTAACTGAATTCTCAGCCACAGTTCTGACAGCAGCAAGCACTGTATTCTGAGACAGCTCACAAGTGAGCTGTCTCAGGCCCACCGTCAGGCCTGAGAGCACCGCCCTCAGACCCCATGGTAAAATCAATGGACCCAAATCATCACTCTGACAATGAGGACGACTACAAGGAGAGCACGTCACACGGTGTTGTACACAGTTGCACCCAAAAGCTAGTGCCTAACAACCGGTGGATGTGGTAGAACGAGGGTGACACCAACGTGCTCCTCCAGGGGCAACGACTCTCACTTGTGTTGGAGAATGTTAACGTGTTCCACCAGCTGCATCTTGCTCAAATATGGCCAAAAATGTCTTCGGCTAAGGCTCAAACTCAAAACTGGGACCTCGTCGATTTTCTGGAAATTCTGGACAGAGAATTGGTCGTTTGAGCAATAAAACTTGCGAGGCACTCAATCGGCTATCTTAGAAAGCATGAGATGGCTCGTTGGAAAGCTTAGGAGTTGTAGAACATGCTCACAAAATTTGGGCACCAACGGTTAAGTATAAAATGAATGGCACTGCTGCAAAGTAAGGGTCTTGGTGAATTTTTTAGGAACACTTAGGAAAATCCTTAGTTAAACTCACAAGAGACAAGTGCCTCATATATCCGACACACTATGATACACGGAGACACTTAGAAACACACAAGAAAAATAATGCAACTTGGTCCGGGGCGCAGGTCTCACTCCCATGGTGAGTTGGAACTAGTTTGCACCCTTGGAGGTGCCTTGGTGGTGTTGAACTATCCACCCACAACTCCCACATGGTGGTAGTTACCACCTAAGGCTAACTCACACACAAAAAAGGACACACAAAAATGAATTTATACCCTAGTTGTGGTTAGAACCGCGCACACACATTCTCCTTGGCACATGCGACGCAAGAAAGCTCCAAAATGTGAATCGTTGTGTTGGCGCATCGTGCACATGCGCGGTTTGGTCGCTAGGCGCGTTGGCGAGGCCGTGTCGCGGTTTTTCCCGTTGACTCGCGCGACTTGCCGGTGGATTTTTCGCGTCACTTTCTCATGCGCACATGCGCCTCTAGCACATGCGCACATGCTTGTTCGCCACTGTTGATCGAATACCCACACAAAAATAGACCACCTGCCATCAAAATTCTCTCACTCGCACTTGCACGTCATGCCCCACAAAAAAACATTTACAACCGGCTGCCCGGTCGTTGCGACAAACCAAATCCGTCGCGACCTCCCTTCTCACTTTGGCGGCTCGCATCGACGGGTTTCGCCACCAACCGCCAACACTCCCACTTGGGGAACACTCGCCGACCACATATACCCATAGTAAATTGACATCCATATGCAAAGCCAAAGTCCAATGGAGCACCACATGTGCTTTCCATCAAAGGCACGGGGTACCCTAGACAATGTCTATCATATTCAAGTCTTCATCTTCATCCTCAAGCTTGTTACGCGCAACGTCCACCGGTGTCTTGACCTCCATGCCACTTGTCTTGGCAAGGTTGATGTTGATGCCATCACCACTGATACGCATGCCAAGCCACATGATCTCATTGATGACAGACTTGTAGGCGATGGATTCTACCTTGATGATGGGTGATGCCTCACGCCCACCATCCCCGGTTACATCATTGGTGTGGCCTACAATGGTGGTCGCTCCCATTGTTTCTGCATACTTCACGCATTTTGATGGTGGAGGCGCAACGTTCCTTGCGGTGGTATGGATGCTCTTGACTGCTCCGCTCCATGGCACCACGGGCAATCCATGTGGCTTGTCCAATGACACAGCCAGTACGGTTGCTTTGCCTCCACAAAACTGCTCTGTGGCTTCCTCATCCGCCACGTCGGCTTCCTTGACCTGCTCATTAACCATGGCACTTGGAGGCACAAGGGATGGAAGCACAATGGCAAGCACGTCAAGCCCCGTTGCTCCCACTTTCTCTCCACATCCTCCAACACCATCCGCCGAGGCCGCAACACTCTCCTTCGGCGATGCCAAACGGCGTAAGGGATAAAGATCCCCTTCACGAGGTGTCTCAAGCACAACAACTCCCTCCTTCACAACACAACATCCCTCCTCATCAAACTTCACCGTACATCCCTTCTTCACAAGTTCGCTCACCGACACGAGGCTCTTTGCGAGCTCCGGAACATACAATACATTTGTGAGCTTCACACTCCTCACATCATCTCCCACCATCACATCAATGCACACCGTGCCTTCTTCCACTGAGGCCAACACCCCGTCATCCCCCAACACCACATCTTTCCGGGGAATTGTCTCAAGTACCTCAAACCATCCACGATGTGGAGTGAGGTGTCGAGCGGCTCCCGAGTCCACGCACCACTCATCGGGCGCTTTGGTGTTAACACTTGCCGCGAGCACAAAAATCTTGTCGGAGGCGGGAGACGCCCGTACGGCCGATGAGGATGAGGAAGATGAGGAGGAAGTCTTCCACTTCGCGCACTTTGCCTTCCACGCGATGCAATCGCGGACGAGGTGGTCGATGGAGCCGCAATGGAAACACGCCCGGACGCCCATGCCCGGTGGTGTACCGACCGCTCTCTCGTTGCCGTCCGTCTTCGGGTATGCGTGCGTGCGGCTCACATATGCGGTATCCTTGCCGCTCTCATCACGCGAGTGCCGGCGCATCTCCTCATGGAGGAGCTTTGTGATGACCTCCTCGAGCTTGAGGTCACCCGACTGCGCCTCCAACGCCACCACGAGGGGTTGGTATGACTCAGGGAGCCCCTCCAGCAACGTGAGGATAATCTCGTCGCTCCCGACCTCGGCTCCGGCGGCTCCGAGCTGCTCCGCCAACTCCTTGGTGCGGTTGATGTAGTCCTGCATCCCTTCACCCGCACCCATGCGAAGCTTGCGAAAACAATCCCGCAACATCATGCGATTCGCCACTGCTCCCGCCTCATACACCCCACACAATGCCTTCCAAGCATCACACGCGAGCTTGTAATGCCGCACATACGACATAAGTGGTGGAGCGACGTTCATTGCAAGCAACATCAACGCCTTCCGGTTTTCCTTCACAAACCTCTTTGCCCTTTCAGCAGCTGACCCCTCTTCCCCCGCACGCCCTTGCGTCGCCACCGAGGAAGAAGTTGATGCCGTCACTTTTGCCGATGCCGCGCTCGCATCTGGCACTTGTTCCGCTCCCGTCACGACTTCCCAAATCCCACGCTCCTCAAACACGAGTTGCATGCAGAATTTCCAATTGATGAAGTTCGATGCACCCACAAGTTTGTCCACCACATGGAACTCCTTGGTCAAAGCGGCGGCCATGACCGCGACGGCGGTAGTTCCCGTCCCTCACTTGCTCACGCTCGAGCATCTCGGACGGCGAGAATTCTCCCAACTGCTCTGATACCACTGTTGGAGAATTTTAAGGTGTTCCACCAGCTGCACATTGCTCAAATATGGCCAAAAATGTCTTCGGCTAAGGCTCAAACTCAAAACTGGGACCTCGTCGATTTTCTGGAAATTCTGGACAGAGACTTGGTCGTTTGAGCGATAAAATTCGCGAGGCATTCAAACGGCTATCTTAGAAAGCATGAGATGGCTTGTTGGAAAGCTTAGGAGTTGTAGAACATGCTCACAAAATTTGGGCACCAACGGTTAAGTATGAAATGAATGGCACTTCTGCAAAGTGAGGGTCTTGGTGAATTTTTTAGGAACACTTAGGAAAATCCTTAGTTAAACTCACAAGAGACAAGTGTCTCATATATCCGACACACTATGATACACGGAGACACTTAGAAACACACAAGAAAAATAATACAACTTGGTCCGGGGCGCAGGTTTCACTCCCATGGTGAGTTGGAACTAGTTTGCACCCTTGGAGGTGCCTTGGTGGTGTTGAACTATCCACCCACAACTCCCACATGGTGGTAGTTACCACCTAAGGCTGAATCACACACAAAAAAGGACACACAAAAATGACTTTCTACCCTAGTTGCGGTTAGAACCGCGCACACGCATTCTCCTTGGCACATGCAACGCGAGAAAGCTCCAAAATGCGACTCGTTGTGTTGGCGCATCGCGCACATGCGCGGTTTGGTCGCTAGGTGCGTTGGCGAGGCCGTGTCGCGGTTTTTCCCGTTGACTCGCACGACTTGCCGGTGGATTTGTTGCGTCACTTTCTCATGCGCACATGCGCCTCTCGCACATGCGCACATGCTTGTTCGCCACTGTTGATCGAATACCCACACAAAAATAGACCACCTGCCATCCAAATTCTCTCACTCGCACTCGCATGTCATGCCCCACAAAAAAACATTTGCCACCGGCTGCCCGGTCATTGCAACAAACCAAATCCGTCGCGACTTCCCTTCTCACGTCGGCAGCTCGCGTCGGCGGGTTTCGCCACCAACCGCCAACAACTTGACTACTGGGCAAAGGACACTTGTCACTTCGAGGAGATGAGGAACCATGAGATTGAATCACTATTCTACACCTTTAATTGCATGCCTGTCTCTCCTCCAGGGATTCATCCTCCCGAGTAGCAACCTCATCCAGACAGCACTGCTGAGTCATCTCTTAGCAGAGCCAACAAACCAAAACAACCTTGACATGTACCACTTCTTCCTGCACACTCGAATACTCTCAGGCTTGCTGGGGCCATTCTTGATGTAGTAGTAGGTATAGCAGCAATATTCTCGGCCACTACCAGAGCAAGCAGGGCTCTAAAAGGTACTTCAGTCAAGCATGCTACAGCTTCTTACACAGAAGTAGTTGTCATTCTATTCTAGCAGCCGTTGCTACCAAGATTATTGTACAGCTTCGAGCTGTCTGATCTACCATTGCTACGGATACTGCCGCTGCAGCTGACACTACCTTAGGTGCAGTCAACTCCATCCACACGTCAACAACAGTATCAGTTCTTACACCCTCGGGGGAGCCTCAGGTTCTTGCGTGCCACACCGGTACTAGCATGTTGATTTCATCTGTTGCAGCTGCAATTGCTGGTGTCATGGTGAATGGAATACTGTGCCTTCGTCATTACAATGTGGGTCTCCATAATCATCTCATTACAACAACAATTGTGCCTCCGCTCTTCTCCCTTGATGTTAAGAGTGGTGAGTCTCTCATCCTGCACTTGCATCAATCATCTCCTCACATTTCTTACCTATTGTACTTAAAAGTAGCATCATGCATGAGGAAACAAACACTGTTGAGGCTTGAAAGGCAGCCTGCATGAAGCGCAGGCTCATGGATGTCGTCTCCAAGAGGAAATTCAGCATAATGCTGATGTCAAGGCAGACATGGCAATAACTGTAACAGAGATCTTCATGGAACACCTTGCACCATTCCCGCCTTTGCCGGTGTTGTGGGTACAGTGGGTACTTAGGGCTCTGGGAGTGCTGGTGCCCTTGTGGTTGCTAAGGATGTTGGGTTTGCTACTGCTAACTCTAGGTCCACTGCTATGAGGGGGACTGCTAGCAATCCTGGTGTGCCTCTCCATGGCCAGGTTTCTAAAAATATTGCACATGCACAACTCTCATTGCAACCTCGATAGAAAGATTTTGAGACCTCACGGCCTCATTTCACGTCCAAACTAACGTTTTCCTCATGGAAAACACGGTCCACCTCCAAATCTCAAGGTGAGCTCCTCCACAAGTATTACTCTCCCGTACATCCCTTTACCATACCTCTATTCATAGCTGCATATGTTGTGCTTACTTTCATCATTGCTTGAATTGATGACCTCCTTGATGACATTGGTACCCACAATGCTGACACAGCATGGCGCACTCCTACTGATTTTATTGGAGCTTACTCTCTCATCTTCCACCGCAAGACCATCACTGATCATGCCATCCAAAGTGCCCTCACTTTCGACTTTAGCCAACTGTGCATGAGGGTAGATGATTCTCCTCATGTGTAATGGGCCAAAATTCTACCTTTGCTATGTGATTTTGACAAAGCCACACCAAGACAACTTTCTACATGTCTCTCCATTATGGCTGGCCTGATCTCTAAGCTGTCTGGCACGTAGCCGGATGTCCCTTGAACTCAGCTTGAGCGTCTAGCTGCCGAGCCTGTTCTAACAAACTCAACCCCTAGCATTGGTTCCCTCTATATTTTCACAATAATTTGTCTCACAAATTGGTGGCAAGATCTCCAGAAGAATCATCTCCATGGCACTTTTGTGGAGGCTATCCACATTCGCATTTGCATCCACAGCCATATCCTCCTCTTCCACCGCCACATCCATCCTCCATAGCTGTGGCCCACTCCACAAACGGGATGGGTTTTAGTAATGGTGGCCTTGGCCGAGGATGGGGTAAAGGTAGTGGACAAGAAGGCAATGGAGCCATCCCACAAACAATTACCCTATAGAACTTTGAGGCCTCAAGGCATTCCGCTCCCAAGTGCCTAGCAGCCCGTGATGATAATTGCCTTGCATCGGCCATGTGACCCCACTGGGCCCGCTTGGGTATCACCTTCTCTCCCGCAGCAGCTGCCAACATCACCGACGCCTCTTCATCCTCTGTATTGACTTCCTTCTCCGACCATAGATCCACATCACCATCTACAGGTACCATCCCCACCAGGGCTTGGGTTCTGAATCCCATGGGACCCATTACCTATGGAACACCCTCTCCTCACTAAAAGCTACACACCTGGTCTCAGGTTGGTATCAGCGTCCCCAAACCACATCCCAGTGAGCGCCCGCCGGACACCTGTCGTACTGAGGAGCGTGCACTCAAGAGGCACCTCACCGAGCTACTCCATCTTCGTGATCAGGGAGGTGAGAGTGTGATGGGCATGTCTCGTTATCTCGTGTGTGAGTTGGATGGAGTCCTTTGTGGCATCATCAAGGGGATCTAAAGGATTTCTACATGATGATTCTTCGAAGATTGAAGACTGGAAGTCTCGTACATTCCCTCAGCAACTTGGGATTCTCATGTCCTCTTGTCTTCCCCACTCTGGCACAGTCATGGTCTACCCTGTATTGCCCTCAACTTATGTCTTTCGTTGCTTCTACATCATTGACTTAGGGGCCACACACCACATGACCTCTTGTCGTTCGTCCTTTGTCTTTCTCAATTATGTTGGCCCAGTTCACTTTGTGCACACCGACTCTAGGAAACTTCGACCTGTTCAAGGTATGGGCATTGTTCATTTCACTGGACCAGGCGGCAACCTCTACTTGCCTGAAGCCTGCTCAGCATGATTTCCATGACCACCCTAGATGACCAGGGAATGGACTATCACGCCGCGACATTCCGCAACGTCAGCATAGTTTCCATCCGTTCCTCTGGGAGAGTTGTGCATCGTAAGCTTTGTTGTGAGTTCCTCTTTTATCTCTCTCTCTCTCTCTCTCTCTCTCTCTCTCTCTCTTTTTCTCTCTCCCCCCCCCCCCTCATCCCCTTCTGCTGCCTCAGCCCTTGTCCATGTTGTGTCAGGTCTCTTGCCTAGACACAATCAACTAATGCCATTGGTTGCATGCTCCATGCACTACTTGCGATTGGTCTAGACACTACTACATTTCCTAGTTATTGTTCCACGGACTATCTTGACTGTGTCCAAGGGGAAGCTCACAGATCTTCCTTCACCACTGCCGATTCTGTGACTTTCTACTTCCTTGGTCTTGTGTATGTTGATGTCATGGGACCCCTTCACCATAGTTTTCTCAAGGGCTTGGGTCACTACGTCTTGTACCTCACCGATCATTCCTCTTGTTATGACTGAGTGTTTAATCTTCACCAAAAAAGTTATGTGACTGGAATTCTTGAGATGTCATTATCTCAAGTGGGACGTACTTGTGGCCGTCAGCTTTTTGTCCTTTCATGTGACCATGGTGGTGAGTTCTTTGAACCAACTTCTTGTTTTCTTGAGGCCCAAGGTGGCTGCATGGAACCATCTGCCCCTTTCACACCCCAACAGAGCGGTGTCTCTGAATGCTGGAATTGCACCCTTGCCACTGGGATTCATTCTCTACTTTCTCCGTCTAGTCAATTACCTCTATTTGCATTTGGAGAAATTTCCTAAACAACTTTGGTCAAGAACCATGCTCTCCACATTCCACTACCACTTCATGTCACACCCTTTGAACAATGTGTGTGTCGTCGTGTTGACCTCTGTTTTACCCATGTTTGAGGCTCTAGTGTCGTTAAATGGATGTCCAACGACCATCGTGAGGGCAACTTTTCATGGTCACCATTGCATTTCCTCAGTGTCTCCTCCTTCTCCAGGGCATGGCGCTTCTGGGATTCCACCCAGAGTCGTGTCATTGCATCATGTGATAATCCTTTCTATCAGGATATCTTCAAACTTGATCTGTCTTTTCTATCGTCTCCCACCTCTCTTGTCCCGATCTATCAGCTCGAGAGAATTTGGATGCCGTCCGCTTCATATCATATGCCGTCTCATTCTTTTGCATCCTTGGCTCGGGTACCAGTGATCAACCCTGTCTCAAGTCAGTCTCCCCTGTATTAGATCCTGACCCTCCTCACTCGGTCTCTCCCATTTCATCCTCTACGCGTTGAATGACATCACCATCAAGAACTGCTACCCCCTTCCACGAGTAGATGAATTTCTCGACCAACTCCGTGGGGCGAGAATGTTCACCAGAATCAACCTACATAAAAGTTCTCCTAAGATCCACACATTGCACAAGGACATTAAGAAGATGGTAATCCATTCAAGAGATGGGCGATTCGAGTTCAGAGTCATGTCGTTGGACTCACCAATGTCCCCACAAAATTTATGGCAATAGAAACTTACATCTTTGACCGTTCCTCCATGAATTTGCTGTCATATATCTTGACACCATTTGTAACCCTAAAATGTTCTCTAAAACATTCTTGAGATTTTACAAAGAGACAAATCCTATGCAAAAATCTTGAAGTGTGACTTTGGTCGCCGTTTGGACAAGTTTCTGGGCCATGTGATCGGCGGAGGATGAATCACCATCGACTCAACATTGATGGAGGCATTTGCTGACTGGTCGATACTGGTCGAAGTTTGGGATATACAGGTATTTTTGGTATTCTACAGCTACAACCATCAATTCGTAAAAGAATATGCTCAGGTGTCGAGGTATGGTTAATCAAGGGCTTTTATACACGACGCATTTAGTGTACTAGGTACCTACTATAGGGAAATTTCCATGAAGTTGTCTAGAGAGGTAGTCATATTCAGTTTATTTGGAAAGCTATGTATATGATACTTGTGCCTTGGGAAATTAATGTGATTACTTGGCTAGGGAAAAATAAATAATATGATATTCCGGTTTTGATGTATAGTAGATGTATACATGTCTTCGTACTTTCTGATTGGTTACCTTGGTAAAGTGGGTGTTTACTTTCAGAACTGTAGGATGCAAAAAAAAAGGCTTCATAACAAGCGTACTTCCGCAATTTTTGCGGTGTTTCTTTGTTGGCGGCACCCCCCCCCCCCTTCATAAGCGACGAGTGTATTGGGGTTGTGTAGCTTGGTTGTGCATTGTACAACCGGTTCTTGAATACACTAAGTGTACTATACACTTATTGTATTTTTCACATGTCCGTCAGATACACTCATCATATACAC
>SZWC01000973.1:254566-264946 GCA_023375785.1 Penium margaritaceum
GCGGCACCCCCCCCCCCCTTCATAAGCGACGAGTGTATTGGGGTTGTGTAGCTTGGTTGTGCATTGTACAACCGGTTCTTGAATACACTAAGTGTACTATACACTTATTGTATTTTTCACATGTCCGTCAGATACACTCATCATATACACTCTCCTCATGCACTTTACCTGTTGGGGGGGGGGGGCAACATGGGAGCCGGAGATCTCCCCTCCCCCTCCCCCAAAAGGGTAAAGTGTATTGGGGGAGTGTGTATGGTAAGTGTATCTGAAGGACACGTGAAAAATAAACAAAGTGTATTTTGAGAAGATGTCAAAAAACACTTGTTGACCGTCGATCTATGACGATTGACTATCAACGATGAACAATTCAATCGTCTACACGTAGATAATGATCAACGATGTACAACCGTCGACTAGTCAATGACATCCATATGTGCGGAAACCATATTGCACATTGGTAACCACATAGTCGGGACCCCATCTCCACCCCCTTCCAGAAGCAACGAGTGTATTGGGGTTGTGTAGCTGGGTTGTGTATTGCACAACCGTTACTTGAATACACAAAGTGTAATATACAATTAGTGTATTTTTCACGTGTCCGTCAGATACACTTACGGTAGACATTCCACTAGTACACTTTACCCTTTGGGGTGGGGAGCAACATGGGAGCGGGAGATCCCCCTCCCTCCCAAAAGGGTAATGTGTATTGGGGGAGTGTCTATGGTAAGTGTGTCTGATGGACACGTGAAAATTACACAAAGTGTACTTTGAGAAGATGTCATAAAACACTCATTGACTGTCGATCTATGACGTTGGATGATACATGATGTATGATTCAAAGACCTATACATAGATGACAATCGACGATCGATGACCGTTGACTAGTTGATGACATCCATATGTGCGGAAACCATATTGCACATTGGTAACCACATACTCGGGACCGCATCTCCCCCCCCCCTCCCCAGAAGCGACAAGTGTATTGGGGTTGTGTAGCTGGATTGGGTATTGCACAACCGTTACTTGAAAACACTAAGTATACTATACACTTAGTGTATTTTTCACGTGTCCATCAGATATACTTACCATAGAAACTCCCCCAATACACTTTACCCTTTGGGGAGGGGCAACATGGGAGCCGGAGATCTCCCCCCCTCCCCAAAGAGGTAAAGGGTATTGAGGAATTGCCTAAGGTAAGTGTATCTGACAGACACATGAAAAATACATAAAGTATATTTGGAGACAATGTTGGGGAAAATGCCGTCGACCGTCAATCTATGACAATCAACAATCGACGATCAACGATATCGATCGTCGCCACTCATATGACGATCGATAAAAGGTTTATGAGGTATTTGAGTGGGGGATACAAAATCCCCCTCTGCGACAGAAGGGAACCTTTTGGTCCCCGCTACCGCGGGGTCCAGCAGGAGCCAGGGAAAGGGAACAAATAAAACCCTTAACCCTGGAAGTAACACGGTGTCAATTGTGTCTCTGCCTAGTTCTGTGTCCAAGAATAGGCATTATGATTCCTTATAGTGGTAGCATTTTTAAGGTCTGAAAACAAATGCATGTCTGTTTAAGCGAACTGTACATGGAGTTATGGAAAAAGAAAGCATGGTTTTTTTAGTTTTTACATTTTTATTACGAGCCTTCCAAGAAATTTTGCATGTTAAGGCATACATATACATGCTTATATTTATGAACATACGAAGTAAAGGTAATTGTAACGTAACTTCCATGAAGGTACCATGAAATTTCCAAAGGCTTACATTTGACATGTACACTGTATGAAGAGTGTATTTGTCAGAGGTGATTGACCATAAATGCGGGTGTCAGCGCCTCTCTTTGATCTCACTCATAAAACCACCGAGTAGAGTTTTGGGGGTAGCAAATGTAACAGATGTGGTCTGTTTTGCGACTAACTGCTGAACCAAAATGTAGGCCCTCAGAATAGTCGTCTCAGGAGAGCAAGCGAATGGTCGCCTCAGCCATTTTGGCTGAGATAAACCGCGCCACAAATGGACGTAGTCGTCATAGGGCATATTTGTAAACATGCAACCTAATCCTACTTCTTCCACGTGGAATTGCCATGCTGGAAACAGGACCCTAACGTCATTCTAGGAGTGGAGGAGGAGTGACGCGATGGATTTTCCATCGCGACACACCTTTCTCCTCGAATCCGACCAAGGATTATTTTCTAGGCTAGATTCGAACCAGACTTTAGCCCATTATGTTTTTCCAGGCTTTGGGCTTCTCAAAACTTGAGCCTCGAGTACCCAAAGTACCCGATAAATATTTAACTACCATTTTAACCATAAATATGGTCCACACGCTACATTCCTCCCCCTTTGCTTCGAACCGTCCCGGTTCGTCTTTGCTCACGGAGGTTTGATCATCGCGTAATTCATGATGTAAACCATGCAACAAGAATAGAAAACAAAATCACAAGTGTGAACTCTTGCCATCCGCAACACGGTTGCGTCACGTTCAAGCCCAATTACTCACACACTTGTAGTTTTTGTGATAATGGTCATTTGCGTACATCCTGTGTTGATCGTGTGATGCCTTGGTCCTTGCCAAGATGAGACGCGTACAATCCTTGTACGTTGTTCACAAGTGTTAGTGGATCTTTACCGAAGACTTATCATACGTGAGTATCGATGGCATAGTCGATGCCTTTTGGGATGTACATTGTCAACAATGTCTTGCCAGTTTGGAAGAGATTACATAGGATGAATTTTTCCACATTCTGTGTGGTACGTGTTCAGCAAAATGTTGTGGCGACGCCTCCTCCCCCTTTGCAAGGAGCGTCCCTGCGACGAACTAACCGGACATCCCCGCAAAAATTGTCCAGGTCCACACAACACTTCCCATGTCGTTCGAACATGATCTCTTCCGAGGGGATGTTGCCAAGGTGGTACCTCCCCGCAACATTGTTACTCCGTGCAACCTAGTATCTGGACATCAATCCTCTCGGGTTGCAACCACGTGTTCATGACCACGCGAAGGTCCACTAGACCTCTTTCAACACCTGTGGGTTGGTTGACAGAACTAATCCAAGCTCCACTAAGCCCATGCAACCCACATGCTAGCGTCATCTTAGGGTTGGGAGGCACCAACGCCCTAAGACAGGGTTGCTGAGCACACTTATTTCTCCTTTCAAATATTGCACTCATATTTGAGGGAGGTAGCATCGGTCGTCTTTCATGCACAATTACCGTCGAATTCCATCACTGGACACGACAATGTTCCGACTTGGATGATCTTGGTCTCAACCATCATCCCCTCATTTCTGTCTGAAATTGGTACCGTAGGCTGCCGCTCATGTCCCTGTCAAAAGTGCGCTACTTTTGAACTAGGTTAGCTGAGATAATCAGTCTCAACGACCATGGATTCTATCCACGAATGAAGTATTCATCGTATGGTATTCACATAACGGGTGTACCATGATCACAATCATTGCGGTACAAGTTGGAAGAACACCTTTCGGGTGTCAAATCCGTGTGATTGTGATCGAACACTTTGGAATCATATCCAATGATCCTGGAACAATGAGTTTGTAAATCTTTCACAATTATGTAATCGCGTCCAAGGGTTCTATTTGAGAACCCGTCAATGGATTGTGGTTGCCAAGTTACAACAATCCGTGTTGCTTCAATATCTAATATTGTGTACATTCAGTACTTTCACTCAATATATTAGTTTTCATATATCGTATCCAAGGCACTTGTAGAGGGTTTTGCCCCCATCAAAGACATGTGACAAACCACCACAATCCTTGATATCACCGTAGCGACATCCAAAACATAGTGTACATGCATTCGGCAATGTACATCAATGAAATCATCTCCAAAAGCAAGGGGCTTGAGTCAGTTCACCATAACCTTTCGGGTCAGTGAAGCATGGTTTGACTGCGCTGTACTCATTATGATCTCTCTCGAAGATTGGTTTTGTTCCACAAAATCAGATGTTGGATTTATTTTGCACATTCATATGGCATAGACGGTGCTAAAGTATATTCCTGGCATGGTTGGAATCCATCCGCATGATGTTTGAAGTGTGTGACACACACGACTAGTGTACCGTGTCACAATGCCACCAACTTTGAGGAATTTCTTAAAACATTAAAAGAATCTAATGAGAAATATCATTTCTCAAAGCCTCTTGAATAGTCCTTTCACATCAATATTTGGTTACGACACACTGGTCGTTATTTTGTTTCAATGTTGATTATGACTCGTTATGTGGTCGGTCGGGCCACCACGGTGTGGATGCTAACACACTCTTAGCATATAGCTATCGGCTCATAGGTAGTTTCTATGGTCGTAAGCTTTAGACACAAAATCTAGACGTTTTTGTGATCCCAACTATGTTGTAGTTGGTTGGTAGAAAACTATGAGATCGTCATAGTACTCTGGAATTCCATTAGTAGAAAAGGCGTGTCACTCGTTTTCTTTGAAATGGAATTTTCACAAAACTGTGGGTGAACTCATGTCACCGACATCGGTTTCTGCACTGTCATCTACCAATGTCCATGACATATTCACTCATTGAGTGATGATAGACTGAAGGTGTCGCCTTCAGTCTACATTTGACATTCAGTCAATCTCGTCATACGCCAGAATTTGACTCTTGCGGTCTTCGACCACTGCACTGCGGCGTCTCAAATCGTTGAAAACCCATCGAAGAGTCTTCACCCCTCTCTAAATGCATTTACAACCCCCACCCACAAGTATTCTTGTCTTTTGAATAGGGTTGTCGTTACACTCATGTACCTTTTTATAGTCGGTATTTTTCGCGTACCCCAATTTGTATCCATCACTCACCGAGTGCGAGGGTGCCAAAAGTTTTACCATAGAGAATCCATTCAAGCGTATCATCCTTGAAACGTTCAATCACAGACCAGTGTTTGCATCGGCTATGACAAATGATGCACAGAACCTCCGAAAGGTACTGATGTCTCCAGTACACACTATGTATAGGAGACACAATGGCAATCCTCGAGGATTGAAGTCGACTTGTTAACAGACCAGGTCCAGTTCACATCTCATGACATAGTCATGATACGGACTTAGTCGTGAAATGATTACATTTGCCTTTGAACATTGTACTTCCATGGGACATGCAAATGTCGTAACACACATCCTGCACCCACCAAACTAGTTGTTTGGTGAAATGGTGTCACCATTTCTATCCAAGACATTAGCTGATTTTGTCAGCTAGTTCAGTTATCACAAAACCGTTTTGTTCATTCGTCCGTCTCACTTATCCATGACTAATTGACGTGTTCAACGCACCAATAGTTAGTGGATAAGGTTTTTGTGCATGTCGTGCACGTTTTCCATGCCTTCCATGTAGCCAATTTCATTTGGTTGAAGTACCATGGTATGAATTGCATACCTTGACCCACTGAAAAGAGGGTTGTCTCCAGCACTTGGACATGTGCATTGACCTCCTGCGGTCATGCAAGCCCTGTATGTTTTGAAACTCGGCTCAACCGACTGGGCTTTTGTAGCACGTTCCATCAATGGATATGGAGGAGTTCGTCCACCTTTAGCATGGTCCAAATTTGAGGAAATCTTCCTCGTCACACGTGATCTATCCGTAAAATTTGGTCCGTACTTCTTTTAGGAGTACCTTCCCATACTGCTATCGGCAGGGCGACGTTTTTAACTTCCAATGGTCATCACTGTCGGTGGCGACCGATATTGCTGTGTTTTTGTTATACAGTTCGGGTGTATACATGATCACCACAGCCGTCTGTGATTGTTTCTAACCATGCCTGTCGATTCTCCGTTTGAAGGATTCAACAGTATGACCATCATCGACTTTGTCAAAATGCCTTGCAAACTTCAAATGACGTGTTTTCGGTGCTTCGAACCACATGCTCGGCGTACTTTCCCATAGAACCATTCCACACATACATCTTATGCTTTTGTCGTGTGGCCTATCGCAAGCTAGCCTGACGAGAAAAAAATGGCTAGTTCTTGTTACTTGATACAACGGGGTGCGATTGGCACCCATGTTATTTTTGCAATCGGCATCTTATAACATGTGTTTTACCATCAACACTAGCATAGCTAGTCCAATCACAGCTCATGGTCATAGTGCGTTCGGCAATTGCATTAGTGGTGCATTAGAAACGCATGAAAAAAGTGCAACCCACAGCTTTTGCCGATCGTACAATCAGCATTTATGACAACGGTACATTCGGCACTCGCGTCAACGGTTTAATTGGTGCTCTCCTAGCCCCTATGGTGTATTCGACGCCTTGGGGGAGATGGAAGTGGGAAAACCCTCCCCTCACGTTCTCCTTGGCACCGTCCGCGCCATGGACGAGGGGAATGGGGGGAACTCTCCCCTCACTCCTCCCCCCCTTTGCGTCGTCAGTGCCATCGATGGGGGGGGGGGGGGAGGGGGGAGAGGATACTTTCCCCTCACCCACCCCCCTTGGCGCAGCTGGTGCCATTGACGAGGGGAGGGGGGAGATTTCTCCCCTCATCCGCCCCTCTTTTTGCGCCGCCGGTGCCATGGACGAGGGGTGGGGGTTCTTTCCTCACCAACCCCCCCTGGCGCCATCGGCGCCATGGACGAGGGGGAGGGAAGAATTTCCCCTCACCCGCCCCCTTTGGTGCAGCCGGCGCCATTGACGAGGGGGGGGGGGGGGGTTCCCCTCACCCAAACCTCTCTTGGCGCCGCTGGCACCATGGACGAGGGGGGAGGAGGGGGGGCTCTCCTCACCAACCTCCCCTTGGCGCAGCCGGCGCCATTGACGAAGGGGGAGGGGGAGAACCTCTCCCCTCATCTACCCCCCTTGGTGCCGCCCGCACCATGGAAGAGGGTAGGGGGGGGGAGGAAGAGGGGCTCCCGTCTCTCTCCTCCCCTTCAGCGTCGTCAACGCCATGTTTAAGGGGGAAAGAGAGGGAGCCGTCCCTTTCCTCCCCTTTGGTGCTGTCGACATTGTAGGAGCGGGAAGGGGGAGGGGAGAGGGAGTCTGTCCCTCTACTCCCCGTCAGCCCCCTGATGAGGGGCCAGGGAGGTGGGGGAGAGGCACTCCTCTCACCTCTCCTCACGGCTCCCTCCCGTGCTGGACGAGCTTGACGCTCGCAGCTTGACGCCGCCATGACGCCGGTCGGGCACTGTTTGGTGCCTCCGCCTGGCTCCCTATTTCTTTATTTTTTCTCTCTATGTGGATTGTCGGAGCTCTCGGCTCGTCCGAGTTCTCAGTGGCCATCCGCTCTTCCGCCGATCGGGTGGCATTTGGACGGACTGGCCAAACATTTTTTCTTGCTGTAGGTTGCAATGACGGCTAACGCTGTCCGTCGATGTTGAGATCTGACGTCTGAGTGCTTCCGACATCCACATTGTTTTTTTTCGCGAAATCTCTGGCTCTGATGTCAATGTAACAGCTCGAGGCTGTTTTGCGACTAACTTCTGAACCCAAAACTTAGGCCCTAAAAAAGTGTAGTCCAAGGAGGAGGGGCGAATGGTCGCCTCAGCCATTTTGGCTGAGACGAACCACGCCACAACGGACATAGTTGTCACAGGGCATGGACACAAAACAATAATCCTACCCTAGTCGTTCTACGTGGCATTGCCACACAAGAATAGGACCCTAGCGCCAAGCTAATAGTGGAGGACGAGTGACACGATGGAATTTCCATCACGGTACTCCTTTCACTTAGAATCCGGCCACAGATATCTTATAGGCTAGAGTTGAACCAGACTCTAGCCCAATATGTTTTTCAGGGCTTTGGCTCCTTGAAACCCGAGCCTCGAGTACCCGAAGTACTCGATAACTACTTAACGACCATTTATAACCCTAAAAATGGCTCGTACGCTATATTCCTCCCCCTTTGCTTCGAACCATCCCGGTTCGTCTTTGCTAACGGAGGTTTGATCGTCGTGTACTTCATAATGCAAACCATGCAATAAGAAGCGTAAAGAAGATCACACGTGTGAAATCTTGTCATCCGCAACACAGTTGTGTCATGTTCACGTACAATCAACCACACACTTGTGGTTTTTGTGATATTGGTCATTAGCATAGAACATCCAGTGTTGATCGCATGATCCTTGGCTCTTACTAAGATGACACACGTACATTCCTTGTACGTTCTTTACAAGGGTTGATGTGTCCTAACCAAAGACTCATCATATGTGTGTATCAATGGCATAGTCGATGCCTTTGGGGACGTGCATTGTCAACAATGTCGTGCCAGTTTGGAAGAGAGTACATAGGATGAATTTTCCCACATTCCGTGTGGTACGTGTTCACCAAGCAGCTGTGGTGACGCCTCCTCCCCCTTTGCAAGGAGCGTCCCTGCGACCAATTAACCGGGCGTCCCCGCGAAAACTGTCAAGGTCCACATAACACTTCCCATGTCGTTCGGACATGATTTCTTCCAAGGGGTTGTTGCGAAGGTGGTGCCTCCTCGCAACATTGTTAATACGTGAAATCCAAGATCCGGACATCAGTCCTCTCGGTTTGCAACCACGTGTTCATGACCAAGTGTAGGTCTACTAGACCTCTTTCAGTACCTGTGGGTTGGTTGGCTAAATTCAACCAAGTACCACTATCCATGCAACTCGCATGCCAGCTTCATCTTAGGGTTGGGAGGCACCAAGGTCCTAAGACATGGTTGCTGAGCACACTTGTTTTTCCTTTCAAAGATTGCATTCGTCTTTGAAGGAGGCAGCATTAGTCATCTGGCTCACACAATTGTCGTCAATGTCCGTCATTAAACACGACAATGCTCCGACCTAGATGATCATAGTTTCAACCATCATATCCTCATTTCTGTCTGAAATGGGTACCATAGGGTGTCGCTCACGTCCCTGTCAAGAGCAACATTTATGACCAATCAGCCCCTATAAACACACAGTTGGAGGAGTGGATACCAAGAAACGAAGTTTCTTGGAAAATTCAAAGAAATGTACTGGAAGGTTGGCTATGACACCCTTAAAACACGAAGTAATATATTTTTTGTTTTATAATACAAATTTTTGTGTAACAGTTTAGAACAAAACGATGAAACCATAAGAAAAAACACATTTTAAAAGAAAAACCCGTACAAAATCTACATATGGAAAGTTTAGTTCCATATTTTTGTCTCATGAAGTAATATATTCTATTTTATTTAATCACAAAGAATTTACTACTTAGGGATACCACGTTCGTGTTCGCTTTTGTGTTAGAAGTTTCTCAGATCAAACCTTGGAGGACACTAAACACATCAATTTGTTGAGGATGAATTTTATTTACAGTTTGGTAGAAAAAGTCAGAAAGTGGCCTTGTCTGTGCTCAAAGACAAACATGTGTGCCTTTTGTCTTTGATTTTCTTCGCGTAAAGAGCCTTCAAATATTGAATGGAACTTCTGCAATCTCACTCACTCAGCCATTAGTCGCGAATGATGTTGTCACGAAAACCACTAATAACGACGACAACATTTGAGGTCCGGCATGTATGGGAAGCATTTTGTCGGAAAGCACATTTCATACAACGCACATATCTTCGTTTTACAATTCGACGGTTTGCTAATATCAAAACAATCTTGCTCCTCGTAAATGATAGACAAGAGATAGACACAAACGCGGGAATGTACACAATTGTAAAGTCATTTTCGAGTTTCATACGTCACAACGTGTACTGGCCGATAGATTTCGGTTTCGAGTGGGAAAAGACATCAAAGGATGGGAGCCGACAATTGCATAGCTCTCCCCCCTCACCCCCATGTTAACTTGTATTTTCTGAATGTATCATATAGTTTTTCAGGGGGTTTTAGCGGTAGCTTGAGAATGGACATTCTTGAGAGAAATGTCAAGGAAACAAATGAACAATCCGGAACAACTTCAATCGCCATCGGAATACCCTCACAAGTACAATCTCGAAGGGACATGCTCGAGTGGCAATACTACCACACGGTTGTTGGATCAGGTGATGTACCTCTCAAACACGCCCCATCTTTTTGTGCGGGTTTCATTTATCGATGCAGGTGCATCGATGGACGGAGCATCGTCGGAGGCTTGTTTTGCGGTGTTCACCTGTGTACAAGTGTTTCTCTGTTCTCATACTTCGCGACAAACACAATCCAATACATTCATCTAATACACTTTCGCTGTTTTGGGGGGTGGATCGGAGATGACGTCCAGATGATAACGACCCTCCCCCCTCCCCCGCAAACACTAAAAGTGTATTAGGTCAATGTATTGGGACGTGAATCGGAGGAGGGGGCCATTCTTTACACAAGTGTACTAGATTGAGAGAAGATGCATACCGGTGTCCTAACTAATACATTTGTGAATTTTCTGCCCTCTTGTCCCAATACACGTCGCAATACACTCCTTGTATACAGTTCAGGGTTTGCGGGGGGGGG
>SZWC01000973.1:270582-285102 GCA_023375785.1 Penium margaritaceum
ATCTCCCCTCACTCCCTCCCACCCTTGGCGCCGTCGGTGCCATGGACGAGGGGGGAGGGGGGGCAGAGGAGACTTTCCCCTCACCCTCCCCCCTTGGCCCAGCTGGCGCCATTGACGAAGGGAGGGGGGGGGGTTCTCCCCTCACCCGCCCCTCTTTTTGTACCGCCAGCGCCATGGACGAGGGGGGGGGGGGTGGTTCTTTCCTGACCAACCCCTCCTGGCGCCGTCGGCACCATGGACAAGGAGGATGGACGACTTTTCCCTCACCCGCCCCCGTTGGCGCAGCTGGCGCCATTGACGAGGGGGGGATTCCTCCCCTCACCCGACCCTCTCTTGGCGCCGCCGGCGCCATGGACGAGGGGGGAGGAGGGGGGGCTCTCCTCACCAACCTCCCCTTGGCGCAGCCGGCGCCATTGACAAAGGGGGAGGGGGAGAACCTCTCCCCTCATCTGCCCCCCTAGGTGCAGTCCGCACCACGGAAGAGGGTAGGGAGGGGAAGGAAGAGGGGCTCCCATCTCTCTCCTCCCCTTCGGCGTCGTCAGTGCCATGTTTAAGGGGGAAAGAGATGGATCCATCCCTCTCCTCCCCTTTGGCGCTGTCGACATTGTGGGAGTGGGAGGGGGGGGGGGAGGGAGTCCGTTCCTCTACTCCTCGTCAGCCCCCTGATGAGGGGCCATGGAGGTGGGGGAGAGGCACTCCCCTCACATCTACTCACGGCTCCCTCTCGTGCTCGACGCTCACCGCTTGACGCCGCCACGACGCCGGCCGGGCACCGTTTGGTGCCTCCACCCGGCTCGCTATTTCTTTTTATTTCTCTCTCCGTGGATTGTTAGAGCTCTCAGCTCGGCTCGTCTGAGTTCTCGGTGGTCATCCACTTTTCCGCCGATCGGGCGGCGTTTGGACGGACTGGCCAAACATCTTTTCTTGCTGTAGGCTGCAACGACGGCAAACGATGTCCGTAAATGTTGAGATTCGACGTTTGAGTGCTTTCGATATCCATATTATTTTTTCTCGCGGAAGATCTGGCTCTGATGCCAATGTAACAGCTCGAGGCTGTTTTGTGACTAACTTCTGAACCCAAAACTTAGGCTCTCAGAAAGTGTAGTCTAAGGAGGATGGACGAATGGTGGCCTAAGCCATTTTGGCTGAGATGAACCGTGCCACAACGGACATAGTCGTCATAGGGCATGGACACAAAACAATAATCCTACCCTAATCATTCCACGTGGCATTGCCATGCTGGAATAGGACCCTAGCGCCAAGCTAAGAGTGAAGGAGGAGTGACGTGATGGGTTTTCCATCGTGGCACTCCTTTCACTTAGAATCCGGCCACGGATATCTTCCAGTCTAGAGTCGAACCAGACTGTAGCCCAATATGTTTTTCCGGGCTTTGGCTCCTCAAAACCTGAGCCTCGAGTACCCGAAGTACCCGATAAATATTTAACGTCCATTTTTAACCCTAAAAATGGCTCGCATGCTATAATTTTCCAGGCTAGAGTCAAACCAAACTCTAACCCATTATATTTTTCCCGGTTTTGGGCTTCTCGAAACTTGAGCCTCGAGTACCCAAAGTACACGATGAATACTTAACGGCCATTTTTAATCATAGCAATGGTCCGTACGCTACATTCCTCTCCATTTGTTTCAAACCGTCCCGGTTTGTCTTTGCTCACGGAGGTTTGATCATCGTGTACTTCATGATGCAACTGCCGTATCCGAGGCACTTTGGCTACACACGGATCCTGGGCTCCGCGGTACCCTACCCATGAATCCGGATCAAGATCCGGATTCATGGTTCCGGATCCAGGATTGTGGATCCGTCTTGTATCTGCGGATCCTGACCCGGATCCTCAAGTAGAGGGAGGGGGGTTGGGGTAAAAAAACTGACTATACGTCTGGCTCAAATCGAACACGCAACACGCTCATTTGCACATTCGAAATCGAACAGCTCAACATGCACACCATTTTTTGGAATGGCAAACTATTTCGCGACACGTCCCCATGGCTTGCACATGCATGATGCGTGTCAACCACGTGAAACTTGTCAAGTCGCCAGCCTGGAGATGGCGCCTTGACAGTTCATTGGTCTCATAACTTCTTATGTGTCGACTGACCAACCACCTGTAGCCCCACAATATCATGAGCAGTAAGGATGGCCGGATATGGCTTGGACAAAGGCAGCCGTCGATGGACATCGTAGCATCGTTGGTGGTCCGCAACAGCGCAACCCATCCGTCGTTGTCCTGCCACGCCGTTTAGAAGCACAACACCTGGATGTGCATCTCCTTGTTCGACATCTGGCAGCTCTATTTCGTGTTACTAGCCGTCAAGGCCGAAGACGCCACCACCCGTCCCGCTGATGAAGACGAGGTGAACGACGACGAAGATGATGAGGACGAAGAGGAAGAGGAGGGCGCCATCGGTGAAAAGCGCAAACGACGGGGAAAGAACTCCCTCATCTGGGGGTCCTTAAAAAAATTGGGTGTCGGTCCAACCGCGCGGGGCATGTGCTTACACTGCACGAAGGACCCAGCAAAACCAGTCAGCCTATTGGCCAAGAACGGCACCGCAGGCGCTCTCTGGAAGCACATGTACCTCATCCACCGAGACAAGTGGCGGTATCTGAAAGTCCTTTTTGCTGTCAACAAGCTCCAGGAGGTGAGAAGTGCGGCCACGGATGCTGATGGCGGTGAAGCAGCAGCTCCTGAAGACAACCCAATCGCGCGTGGTATGGCGGGCGTCAGCTACATCTTCAAGAAGAAGTTTTTTCACTGCATGCTGTGGAAGCATGCAGTGGACAAAAACCTTTCACTTTTGTCCATGGAGAGCTTCTGGCTTGCCAAGGCATTAGCGCATGCCAACCCCGCAGCAGCTATTCCTGGCTGCATGACCGTCGCCCGCAACATCTACGTTGGTGCTAAGGCATTCCGTCAGCGCATCAAGAAGCAACTGGCGGCAGTCAAGTTGGCCATCTCCTTCACGAACGACGGCTGGGAAGTAAGCAACAACGTCAAGTACCTTGGAGTAACGGCGTACTGGATTGACACCGACTACAATGTGCGCGCCATCGCCCTCGCCTTCCCGGCCATCAAGGGTGGGGCTACAGCCGACAACCTTCCAACTGCTGAAAACATCACTCCAGTAGTGGGAGCTGTGGGACAACAAGAGCACAACTGACTCCCTCGTTGACAACCACATGGTCCTTAACAACGACACCTTCGACAAGGCTGGGCACATCAGGTGCCTCGGCCATGTGATGAACCTTGCAGTGGGCGACTTGTTGAAGCAACCTCACGTGATGGCCATCATTCAGTAGGTCAGGGCCATCGCGGTGTTTGTGACTCGGACGCCAACACGTGAAGATTCATCGCAGCAAGCCATTGAAGCAGCGAGACTAACGTACAAGTCCCTCCACCTGAACATGGAGACAAGGTGGAACAGTACTTTGGACATGTGTGAGCGCATGATTGCTGTGCGGTGTGTGCTTGAGGAGTGCCTGGATCTGTATGGTAGGGATGGCGTGCACCTGAAGCCAACCTACGAGGACTGGGAGCTCATTGCACTCGTCACTGTCATCATGAAGCCCTACAAGGGCTTCACGGATGACACATCCAGATCGTCCTATCCCACCCTCTCCCTTGTCATTCCCTTCTACTCCTCCCTCCTCGACAAGATGCAGAATTGGGTCATGAAATCCGTGGCAGCAGAGCGGAAGACCAAGCGCCGAGGACAAGCTGGTCATCTGGATTGCAAGGAACAGCTGCTGGTCGAGCTCAAGGAGGGCATGAACTCCAACATCGCCAAGCTCGACAAGTACGCGAAGTTGTGCACCAAGCGCCACGTGTTGGCAACCGCCCTTGACCCTCGGTTCCGCCTGCGTTTCTACACAAACGTGCATCCCAAGGTCGGCATCACCACCCCAGTAGAGCTACACGTGAAGGTGGTGGAGATGGTTAGGCCGTACTACTTGTGGGTGGAGTTGTGCAGAGCTGCTGAGGAGGCTGCTGCAGCCGTGGCTGCAAGTCGGCAGTACCAACGGTCTACAGCAGCTCTAGCTTCAGAACCCCACCGACTCTGCTGCTACTGCATCCACAAATACAGCACCTGCAGCATCAGGTAAACTACAATTATGTCAAGTCATGTTTGATACACCGGCACTTTTTGTCCAAAAGGCTAACTTAAGTTCTGTTTGTACTGCAGCAGTGACAACACCCGCCACAGCTAGCACCCCGCAGCCACGTCGCAGCGCAAGGATTCAGTCTGAGCCGAACGCCAAGGAGGCCACATGGGAAGATGCAGGCGCCGACATGTTCGCGGAGCCGAGCATAGTAACCACCTCACAGGCTGGACCCTCCAGTTTGGAGGTGGAGGTGGAAACCTGGGCAAAGGACGAGAAGAAGCCCCACAAGTGCAAAATCCTCATGTACTTGCGCAAGTATGAGAAAAATTACCTGACATTCCACCTCGCAACACTGGACCTCCTAGCAGTTCCAGCCACGAGCACGCCATCTGAAAGGCTTTTATCTCTGGGCCGCCACATCATCACTGACTTCAGGCAGCCTCTTGTAGACCTCACAGTTGAGAACCTCATGCTGCTGAAGTCCTGGATCAATGATCCAACCCTGGTGAACTTCCCAGTAGCACCTAGCGGAGAGGTAGCACCAGAGTTGGTAGCGGAGGAGGCATGGGTGAACGCACGTCATCGTGGTGATCTAGCTCTAGTGGAAGAGATGGAAGAAGAGGGTGAAGATGATGGTGCAGATGGGGGGGGGGGAGGTGAGGGTGCAAGTGATAGTGGGGGCGGGAGGGANCTCTGGGCCGCCACATCATCACTGACTTCAGGCAGTCTCTTGTAGACCTCACAGTTGAGAACCTCATGCTGCTGAAGTCCTGGATCAATGATCCAACCCTGGTGAACTTCCCAGTAGCACCTAGCGGAGAGGTAGCACCAGAGTTGGTAGCGGAGGAGGCATGGGTGAACGCACGTCATCGTGGTGATCTAGCTCTAGTGGAAGAGATGGAAGAAGAGGGTGAAGATGATGGTGCAGATGGGGGGGGGGGAGGTGAGGGTGCAAGTGATAGTGGGGGCGGGAGGGACATGAACATGCTTAGACTTGGACTCGGTATTAGTGCCATGATGACATGTTCAAGATATTTCACTTTCTAGTACCTAGTGATTGTGCATCATTGAGATGATTTTCCCATTAATGTGCATGTGAATGTCTTCCATGAAAATGTCTGTTTGAATGTACAACATATCAAGATGTTAAGTGTTACCAGCCAGTAGACATATTTAAAAACCTGTGAAATTCAAGGTTGGTGAAAATAACCTATGCATGGTCCATGACTCCCCACATCCGGATCTAGTATCCGTGAATACAAGGATCCGTGAATCCAAGGATCTATTACCCCGGCTCCAGATCCAGGTGCAGGACCCGTCGCACGGATCCGGATCCCTCTGAATCTCTGCGGATAGGAACCGTATGCAGCCTTGTAGGCACTTGTAGAGGGTATCACCCCCTTCAAAGACATCTGACAAACCACCACAATCCTTAATATCACCACAACGACATCCAAAACATATTGTACATGCATTCGGCAATGTACATCAATGAAATCATCCCCAAAACCAAGGGGCTTGAGTCAGTTCACCATGACCTTTCGGGTCATTGAAGCATGGTTTGACTACACCGTACTCATTATGATCTCTCTCGGAGATTGGTTTTGTTCCAAAAAATCGGTTGTTGGACTTATTTTGCACATCGATACGGCATAGGCGGTGCTATAGCATACGTCTAACATGATTGGAATCCATCCGCATGATGTTTGAAGAGCGTGACACACACGACTAGTGTACCATGTCACAATGTCATCAACTTTGAGGCGTTTCTTAAAACATCAAAAGAATCTGATGAGAAATATCGTTTCTCAAAGCCTCTTGAAGAGTCCTTTCACATCGACATTTGGTTACGACACACCAGTTGTTATTTTGTTTCAATGTTGATTATGACTCATTATGTGGTTGGTCGGACCACCAAGGTGTGGATGCTAACACACGGTTAGCATACAGCTATCGGCTTATAAGTCGTTTCCATGGTCATAAGCTTTAGACACAAAAGCTAGACGTTTTTATGATCCCAACTATGTCGTAGTTGGTTTGTAGAAGACTATGAGATCTTCATAGTACTCTGGAATTCCATTAGTAGAAAACGTGTGTCGCTCGTTTTCTTTGAAATGGAATTTTCACAGAACTGTGGGTGAACTCATGTCACCGACATCGGTTTCCGCACTGTCATCTATCAATGTCCATGACATGTTCACTCATCGAGTGATGATAGACTGAAGGTGTTGCCTTCAGTCTACATTTGAAATTCAGTCGATCTCGTCATACGCCACAATTGACTCTTGCGAACTTCGACCACCGCACTGTGGCGTCTCAAATCATTGAAGACCCATCAAAGAGTCTCCACCCCTCTCTAACACATTTACAACCCCCATTCACAAGTATTGTTGTCTTTTGAACAAGGTTGTCGGTACACTCATGTACCTTTTTATCGTCGGTATCGGTCGGGTACCCCAATCTGTATCCATCACTCACCGAGTGCGAGGGTGCCAAAAGCTTTGCCATAGATAATCCATCCAATCGTATATGAAAAATGATGCACAGAACCTCTGAAAGGTACTGATGCATCCAGTACACACTATGTACAGGCGACGTAATGGCAATCCTCAAGGATTGAAGTCGACGTGCTAACATAGCAATTCCATTTCACATCTCATGGCATAGTCATGATGTGGACTTAGTCGTGAAATGATCACTTTTGCCTTTAAACATTGTAGCGCCATGGGACATGGGACTGTTGTAGCACACGTCCTACACCCACTAAACTACTTGTTTGGTGAAATAGTGTCGTCATTTTTATAACAGACATCAGCTGATGTCATCACCTTGCTCAATTGTCACAAAACCATTTTGATCATTCGTCCGTCTCACTTATCCATAACTTAATGCCGTGTTCAATGCACCAATAGTTAGTGGATAAGGTTTTTGTGCATGTCGTGCACGTTTTCCATGCTTGTCATGTACCCAATTTCATTTGGCTGAAGTACCATGGTATGAATCGCATACCTTGACCCACTGAAAAGAGGGTTGTCTCCAACACTTGGTCATGCGCTTTGACCTCCTGCGATCATGCAAGCCGTGTATGTTTTGGAACTTGGCTCAACCGACTGGGCCTTTGTAGCACGTTCCATCAATGGATATGGAGGAGTTTGTCCACCTTTAGCATGGTCCAAATTTGAGGAAATTTTCCTCGTCACACGTGATTTATCCGTAAAAACTTGGTTCGTACTTCTTTCGGAAGTACCTTCCCATACTACTATCGGCAGGGCGATGTTTTTAACTTCCAATGGTCATCACTGTCGGTGTCGACCGAGATCGATGTGGTTTTGTTACACAGTTCGGGCATATACGTGATTACCATAGCTGTCTGTGATTGTTTCTAGCCATGCTTGTCGGTTCTCTGTTTGAAGGATTCAATGGTATGACCATCCTCGACTGCTTCAAAATGCCTTGCAAATGTCAAACGATGTATTTTCGGCACTCCAAACCACACGCTTGACGTACTTGTCCATAGAACTACTCCACACATACATCGTATGCTTTTGTCTGGTGGTCTATCGCAAGCTAGCCTGACGAGACAAAGTTGGCTAGTTCTTGCTACTTGATGCCACGGGGTGCGATCGGCACCCATGTTATTTTGCAATCGGAATCTTATAACATGTGCTTTACCATCAACACTAGCATAGCTAGTCCAATCACAGCCCATAGTCATAGTGCGTTTGGCACTTGCATTAGTGGTACATTCGACACGCATGACAAAAGTGCAACCCGCAACTTTTGCCAATCGTGCAATCGGCATTTATGACAATGGTACATTCGGCACTCGCGTCAATGGTTTAATTGATGCACTCATCGGCCATGCATTCGTCATCATGGTAATCATGCGTTAGGCACTCACGTGGATGCTACGACTGCATTTTCCATGTCGGCCATATTCCAGGTGCAACCGACACTTGTCAATGGACCATCTTGTGTGGGTTGTCAACATCGCGTTTGTGTTGGGTGCGATCGGCACTCGCATCTTCCTTTGAGAAAAACTCCAAGCACAAGTGAATTATCCAATATCCTGTTAGCTACTGAGCTAACCACATCCGGCAGAGAAGCCGCGAAACTGAAAAGCTCACAAAGGTCTTTTACACCTTCTTCCTTTGCAGGTATTTGTCGTGCACCCCAAACTTAATCAGGCATACACTTCACCTTCAAGAGTACTAACGCCTTAGTATTACATCTCAAGAAGAGCTCAAGTCGTCAATATGCAAGAGAGTATCAAGCAAGGGTTAATTGATCAACATGCAAGACAAGTCCTTTTATAGCTGTCTGTCCAGTCCTAGAAGTCAAAAGCACATTCTTGAGAAGTGGCTTGACCCTGCCTCGTCACCAAGAGACTTGCACTGTGGGCTTGACACATAAGCATCCTTGTGCCAAGGTGAAAGATCAGCCGTGTTGCTTCCCAGAAGCTACAGACTTTATTTCTTGGAAGCTTCCATAAAAACCAAGATGTTCATGGAGCCAGGATCGAACTCATGACCTCTCACTTGGCCAAATCAACAAAATGGCCAAGTTAACCTCTCACCTACATGGTGTACTCACAGGTTATATCTCACATGAGACAGAGCATAGTTGAGTCACCCTACAACAAATCCAGGGGTCATACCTCCACAAGGGGCAGAGCGATCCTGATCTGTCGTACAAGACTGAACAAGGGGCAAACATATTCAACAAATCTCTCCCTTTCACCTTGCGTCAGTTTCCATCATCATTCTTCATCACTTGCGTTGACCATGTCGATACCTTGCCTGCCCGTCTGGTGGAGATCCTTGTCCAATTGCTTTGTAAGCATGTGAGCCCGGTCCAGCTTGGTGCCGACATACTCCAGCTCCACTGTCTGCTTGTAGACCAAGTCCCGAGCATAGTAGTAGCGGATCTCGATGTGCTTTGTGTGCCTGGACAGAACTGGGTTCTTGGACATGTCAATTGCGCTCATGTTGTCAATCTTGACGATTGTCGCCGTTGCCTGTGGTGCCTTCATCTCAGAGAGCAAGCTTCGAAGCCACTGCACCTCTTTACACACCTCAGCCAATGCAATGTACTCAGCTTCAGCTGTTGAAAGAGAGACACACTCCTGCTTGCGACTCGGCCAACTGACAGCACCTCCATTTAGCATACACACGAAGCCGGAGGTGGATTTTCTGTCGTCGATATTGCCTTCCCAGTCAGCGTCGGTGTAGCACATGAGACGGAGTGACGCGGATCCAGCGATGCCTCCAAACTGGAGTCCCACATGTCGCGTCCCCTTAAGGTAGCGCATGATGCGCTTCACAGCCTGCCAGTGCAGTGGACCAGGATTGGCCACAAACCGGCTCACCTGCCCAACAGCATGGGCTATATCTGGCCGGGTGGCGACCATGGCATACATCNGAGGTGGATTTTCTGTCGTCGATATTGCCTCCCCAGTCAGCGTCGGTGTAGCACATGAGACGGAGTGACGCGGATCCAGCGATGCCTCCAAACTGGAGTCCCACATGTCGCGTCCCCTTAAGGTAGCGCATGATGCGCTTCACAGCCTGCCAGTGCAGTGGACCAGGATTGGCCACAAACCGGCTCACCTGCCCAACAGCATGGGCTATATCTGGCCGGGTGGTGACCATGGCATACATCAGACTGCCCACTGTAGACTGATATGGGATGCCCAGCATGTCAGTTTTCTCTGCTTCGTTGGATGGGGACATGGAGGTGGAGAGCTTGCACTTTGAGCTCATGGGTGTGCTGGCAGGCTTGCAATCTGCCATGTCGTATCGTTTGAGGATGGAGTCGATGTACTTTGTCTGGTTTAGGCTGATGGTACCTACAGCTCTGTCACGCTTGATGGCAATGCCAAGGTAGAAGCTAAGAGGACCCATGTCCTTCATCTTGAACCTGCTACACAGCTGCCCCTTGAGATCGTCTAGCAGCTGCGTTGAAGAAGAGCACATAATCAGGTCATCGATGTACAAGGCGACCAACATAGTCCCTTTGTCGCTCTCATGCACGTACATGCTAGGGTCGTTATTGTAGTGCATGAAGGACCCCTTGGCCATGAATGTATCAATCTCCTGGTACCAAAGTCTTGGCGCTTGTTTTAGCCCATAGAGCGCCTTCACCAACCTGCACACCTTGCCCTCGGGAGCATCAACCCCCTCTGGAACCTCCATCAGCACCTCCTTGTCAATTTTCCCGCAAAGGAAGGCTGTCTTGACATCCATCTGGTGGACCTCCATGTTCTCGGCAGCAACAATGGCGAGCATTGACCGGATGGATGTGAACGTCACAACGGGAGCACAGGTCTCATCGTACTCTGCGCCAGACCGTTGAGAGAACCCCTTTGCTACCACCCGTGCCTTGTACTTGTCTATCTTACCATCCTGTTTCCTTTTTACTTTCAGCACCCACTTGGACCCCACAACATGAGCGCCGGCAGGTCTGTCCACCAGCACCCATGTCCCATTCTCCTCGATGGAGCTGAGTTCACTGCGAATTGCTTCATCCCACTCAGCTTTGTCAGGCCGCGCGAGTGCCTCTGCGACAGACGTTGGCTCCTCTTGAACCAGGAACGAATAGTTGAAGCCTGTCCATTCACCCCTATNCGGGAGCAAAGGTCTCATCGTACTCTGCGCCAGGCCGTTGAGAGAACCCCTTTGCTACCACCCGTGCCTTGTACTTGTCTATCTTACCATCCTGTTTCCTTTTTACTTTCAGCACCCACTTGGACCCCACAACATGAGCGCCGGCAGGTCTGTCCACCAGCACCCATGTCCCATTCTCCTCAATGGAGCTGAGTTCACTGCGAATTGCTTCATCCCACTCAGCTTTGTCAGGCCATGCGAGTGCCTCTGCGACAGACGTTGGCTCCTCTTGAACCACGGACGAATAGTTGAAGCCTGTCCATTCACCCCTATCTGCGTCGTAATGCTACCGAGGAACTTTCAGACGTGAACTGCTCCTTGGACCTGCTGGCTGTTGCTGTTGATGTAGAGGCTGGAGGTCTGTTTTGTCATCGATGGGGGGAGAGGTATCCTCCTCATGGTCTGGAGGATCAGATACATCGGACTCGGAGGCTGATTCCTCCGAGTCATCTTCATCAGCTTCTCTCCCTATTGTAGTACCCAACCCATGCCATTGTGCTGGTGCTTCGTCTCCCTCCTCAAGAAGTGTGAGCCACTCTCCCTGTTTTGGAGTGTTCTCAAGTTCAAGAAGCTCTCCCTTACTCACTGAAAATTCGTGGAAATCCACGTCTAAGCTGCGGATGACCTTCTTAGCTCCTAGGTCCCATAGTCTATAAGCTCTTTGGGCAGTGTCATGGCCGATGAAAATACACTTTCGTGCTCTTACATCGAGCTTTCTAGGACCCTCACCCGCCTGGACCTTGGCAAAGCCGGTGCAATCAAACACCTTGAGATGGGAGGCATCCGGCTTCCTGCCCGACCATGCTTCTTGAGGTGTCTTCAGCTGCTGTATCTGCTTCTTCTTGCCTCTCCTTCGCAGAGCTACTGCAGGTGTGAGGTTCACAAGATACGTAGCCGTGCGTGCTGCTTCAGCCCAGAACCTAGGAGGCAGCTTGGCATCAAAGATCATGCACCTTGTCATGCCAAGGAGGGTCTGACTCGTCCTCTCTTCTACGCCGTTGCTTAGAGGTGAGTAGGGAGTAGTTTTACGGTGTTCAATACCCTGTGTCTTGAGCCACTCCCTGTAGGCTTCGTACTCCCCCCCATTGTCCGTCCTGAATGCCTTCACCTTCCTTCCACTCTGTCGTTCAACCATAGCGACAAAGGCTTGCAGATTCTCCTTCACCTCACTTTTCCTTTTGAGAAAGTATATCCAGACCTTGCGGCTGTTGTCGTCGATGCAGGTGAGGAAATATCTACTGCCTCCATTGGACGGTATGAGAAAGGGACCACACACGTCAGAGTGGATGAGGTCAAGGGGTGCACGCGTACCATTCCGCTTGAAAGGTTTCTTCTTGGCCTTGCCTTGAAGGCATGGCTCACACAAGATCCCAGCTCCCTCTGCCTCATCACCTAGCTCCATCCCACGCACTAGCTCCTGCTTACCCATGAGTACCAATGTGCGATGAGCCATGTGCCCAAAGCGCCTGTGCCACAGGTTCTCGGACGATGTGCATTGGCTAGAATGAACAGCCCCGGTGGCTGCATTTGGTTTTGGATTTGTTGCTGAATCTTCTGCTGCCACTGCTTCCGCTGCTCCAACGTGTCCTTCGTCATTAGAATCTGCATCGCTGCTCTCCTCATCATCATTCCCGGCCGAAGGTTCAATCGTTGATGTTGTCATCTTGGTCTGCAAGACGTAGAGTCTATCAACGCGAGGGACCTGTGCAACAAACTTCTTGGCAGGGTAGGAGATGTTGATGTCCTTGGTAGGGACTATCACTACTTCCTTCTCTATAAAAACAATTGTCATGCCATGGTCAGTTATCTTAGAGACGGAGAGCAGGTTGGCTGTGAAGGAGGACAAGTAGACTACCCCCTCTAGCTTGAGGTCGGAGTCCACACCGTTGACGCCCACTGTGACCAGCTTGTCACCAATCCCCTCAGCTGCCTCAACCTTGCCGTTGGTGACTCTGAAGTTCTTGGTGCATGGAGCAAGTGAGATGAATTCTCTCTTCTCATAAGTGGTGTGCTCGTTTGTGCCCGAGTCAAGGCCGTAAGCTCTTGTCCTGAGTATCGCCCTCCCTTTGTTGGAGGCACACTCGGCCATCAAGCTTGTGGGATCCTTCCTACCATTTCCCCCTCGCCATTCATCCTCGTCTCATCCCTCCTTCTGGGGTGCCCGGCACTCCCGAGCCCAGTGTCCAGCCTTACCACAGTATGGCAGTTTCCTTGACGCTTTGGACCCCTTCCACTATTGCCAGTGTCGTTGTTTCCCTTGTATCCAGAGGAGGAGGTATTGCGGAAGGTACTGCTGCTTCGTGAGGCAAAGGCAGCCATGTTTGCTTCACTACTGCTACCACGCATGGCTTCATTCCGCACATACTCCGAGACGGTGGTGTAGGATACTTGCTCTTCAGTCAACCCTCCAATCACTGTGACCATGGGACCCCAGCTCTCCAGCAGCGTCATCAGAAAAATCATGGCCTGCATATCGGATTTCCGGTCCCACCCCATGCCATTGGCTTGTTGCAAGAGCGTCTCAAACTTCTACATAAAGGCGGAGACATCCTCCCCTTCACCAAGCCTCATACTGATGAGGTTCCGTAGAATGAAGAGACGGTTGGCAAGTGAGGAGGACTGAAACACCTTACCCAGTTTGGCATATCCGCGGCTGCCAGTGTACAACCGCTGATGTGTGAGAGGACTGAGGGTTGTATGGAGGACACGAGAACGGCAAGAGCCTTCTTGTTGAGCTTGACCCATGCCACAAGGTCAGCACCCTCCTCCTTTGGTGTTGGGATACTTCCGTCAAAATATCCTAGCAATTCTCTATCATCCATGATGATCTCAAACTGCCACTTCCAGAGCACAAACCCCTCTCCATCAAACTTGAGGATGGGAGAATGTTTCCCTGGTTCCCTTGTCCCTGCCATCCCTACACCTAGAACTGCTACAGCTGCTGCACCTATTGTTGATGCCGATGCACCTAGGTTTGAGGCCTGTTCACGTTGGCTGATGCAAGTAGATGTAGGCTGATGTAGGCTGATGTAGGCTGATGTCAGCTCCCAAGGCAGAGAGGTGTAGATGTGTTGCATTCCCCTCCGGCTGCTGATTGACCTGCAAAGAGAGAGGTTGGGTGAGAGCGAAGGCGCTCTCACTACTTGTGACTTTGGCGGTTGCGTACGTGAAACTTCTCTAACCAGAGGAGTGGGCCCATAACCCTTTGTTAGCTACTGAGCTAACCACATCCGGCAGAGAAGCCGCGCAACCGAAAAGCTCACGAAGGCTTTTTACACCTTCTTCCTTTGCAGGTGTGTGTCGTGCACCCCAAACTTAATCAGGCATACCCTTCACCTTCAAGATTACTAACACCTTAGCATTACATCTCAAGAAGAGCTCAAGTCGTCAATACGCAAGAGAGCATAAAGCAAGGGTCAATTGATCAGCATGCAAGACAAGTCCTTTTAGAGTTGTCTGTCCAGTCCTAGAACTCAACAGCACATTCCTGAGAAGTGGCTTGACCCTGCCACGCCACCAAGAGACTTGCGCTGTGGGCTTGACACATAAGCATCCTTGTGCCAAGGTGACAGATCAGTCGTGTTGCTTCCCAGAAGCTACGGACTTTCTTTCTTGGAAGCTTCCATAACAACCAAGATGTGCATGGAGCCAGGATCGAACTCATGACCTCTCACTTGGCCAAATCAACAAAATGGCCAAGTTAACCTCTCACCTACATGGTGTACTCACAGGTCA
>SZWC01000973.1:289975-320307 GCA_023375785.1 Penium margaritaceum
CGCTTCCCCCCCCCCCCAACCCCCCCACCTCGCGAGAATCGCGATCGAGCGATTTTCCTTTCTCAAAAATGTTTTTTGGAGAGGCAAACCCCTTTTTTATCCATTCAAACCACTTTCAAACCCTACCCCAAATTACACTCGGGGTTTAGGGTTTTATTTTTGCGCGGGCTCCTGCTGGGCCGCGCGGTAGCGGGGCCCAGCAGGTTCCCTTTCAACGCATGGGGTGTTTCGGACCCCCCACCCAAAAATATCGCAAACCTTCGGGAGAAAAGTTGCAAACCCCTCAATAGAGGGGTTTGTGATTTTTCTCTCATGTTGACGACGTCAGCATGTTGTCGCTGGATGGCATGCGGCGTCAACATAGCGTGTACATTCGGATATGGCTGATTTTTTTGCGTGCTCGCTGGATATAGCGTTAATAAAGAAGCGAAAAGTTTTGAAATTGGATATGGCGTGGTTAATGTGCGAAACGTGGATATGGCGGTAGATATCGAGAATTCTGTGGGTATATGGTCACTCCCCCGAAACCAAATCCAACGAATGCTCTAAGTCGACGACCAGACTAAATGACCAAGATTAACACATTGTTAATTGAAGGAGACCCATACCTTGCAAGGTTGTTTGCAAAAAATTATAAGGAGTTTGGAGAGTACGACAAAAAATGTTGCTGGTTGTACGACCTCTGCTGGCTATGATAATTCACTCGCCAATTCATCGCACCACCAAACAAGGAGTCACGACTCAGGTCCAAGTGGACATTTTGGTGAGGATACGATGCTCAAGAAGCTGGCAAGATATGGATTTTTGGACCAAATGCAAAAGGACGTGGCAGCATTCAGCAAATTGTATGACGCCTATAACTGGAAAAAAACCTCATCTCACGAGGCCTCTAGAACTACTCCAACCATTTCTTGTTCCAACGGAGCCATGTTAGTGTGAGGGTCAGTTCGACCCTCCCACCTTGCAATGGCGAGGGCGTGGCTCGCAGCCACCCCTCAATATTGTAAGGGTTGGCTGGTTACTAGCCACTTGCTGGCTACCGGCCGGCCGGACGCCGGACGTCTGGCAAGCGGCCGTGTAGTTGACTGGCCGGCCACCTGCCGGCGAGCCACCAGCTGCCAATCAAGTTGGTGGCTCGATCAGCGGCTGAGAGGCCATGAGGGCATCAAGGATGAGGCTCGTGGTCTCGTGTCCTCCTCCTCACCTATGTCCTATGTCCTTGTACGTGTGAGCAAGCAAGGACGAGGGATAGAGTGAGAGCGAGAGTAAGAGTTGTGCAAGAGGAATCAGTGTGAAAGCACCGATCGTGCCTCGCACCCGACAATTTTGCACCACTGTGTAAAAACGGAGGCTAAGTTAATTCATGAAAAAACTACAAGATTCTTAACCCGTCACATGAAAACTTACGAGTTCAAGGTGATACCCTCCTCCATTTACATCTAAAACAAGAAAGCGAGGCAAAAATGGAAATGGGCCTATGGAGAATTGAAATACTCAAGTCTCTTTGTACAGGTCGTTGATGATGATTGCCCCCAAAAGTGACACAAAGGGAGAAATCCCTCCAGCAAGCTTTATATTTCATTATGCAAACTTCGACGACGTCTTCTCTGTAGGATCTAGAGAACTCACTCATTACAACGGCTTTGAGATTGAAGCTCACAACTAATTGTGTGATATTTTTTATGGCTATGTGACATACAAAATACCACGCGCAGTTGTAACAAAATCAAAAACACCACAAGGGGTTACGGGGTTACCATACCATTTTAAGTACCACAGAGTGTGTCGAAAAGCTTAGGAGGAGCTCTATTTTATTTTTCTAGCTCCTTTGAGCATCTCCGTCTCCCATGAGGACTGCGTGGATTTTTGTGGGACAAGATGGGGAGTATCCACCTCCAAACCACCAATTTCCCTCCTCTCCTCAAGGCCCTCTTCTCCCTTCTTCAACCAAAATTAAGGGCAGTGCCTGTCAGGAATCTGTCCTGGCGGTGACCCTAGGAGGAGTGGGAGCACCCTCAAGGATTCCTGGCCTTCTACGGAGCACGCTGACGCTGATTTAGTAGCCAATGCAAACCAAGGTGGAAGAGTGTGGAGTCCAAGGATCACTGTCTAGAATGGGCAGAAATGAGTCGCGAGCAGTTGCACTCAATCGAAGTGGGAATTGTTGTTATTTTCAGTGAGATTACATCACAGTCTTATAGCCTGTGATCTCAGCTTTCCAGCGCATCCAAGCATGCCCAAAACGGAGCAGTATAGCCCCTGCTATGCCCATCCAAGCAACCCTTGGTGGAGCCGCCTTTGGCTGCCGCCGACGGGAGTCGTCTCCGACACGAGCCGACGACGGCTCGAAGCGCCTTTCTTTCATTGAAAAGTCAAAGGGCGGCTCGACCTGGTCCAGGGGACCTCCCTGGTTGCTTGCTCTAGGGCCTTGGGATCTATGGAGCCAGTTGGAGCTGAACACGGACCACCGGCGGTGGAGTATCCCGTCACCCCGGACGGATACCAGATTCCACCCGCCNTCAAAGCTCGATCCTGCATGGAAAATTCCAAGGAATCCAAATCTACAGTCAGATCAGATGTTCGACCAATCTCCAATGGCCGAACCAGGGAAACGATCCACGGCAGCCATGGCAAGGGGCACAATTATCTAACAATCTCCCCCTGCACTGCAGCCATGATGCCCTGTCCTTGAACATCTGCCATGCTCCGCTGCCCGGCCAAGCTTCTACTTTGAGCAACTCCCCTCAGCTGCCCTGCACCAATCACAACACATAGTGGCGGACGCCTCGCTCCCCACTGTCGTCACTTGCGCCCCCGTGCGGGACCCGGCAGCGCCCCCGTGGCATGCCCTGTGACCTTTGCTGTGTTGGTGTTGCTGCTTGCCGCGACAGTTGGTCGCCTCCCAAAGACGACCTGGGAGCCCTTACCTCCTTGCAAGTCTGCTCCCCCTCACGTGGGAGATCCACTCCTTTTGCGGCATCCTCCCCCGTGTGCGGAGACCTCGGACCGCCTTTTTGTCCTCCATCGCCTCCGCCTGTGCTTGTGGTGCCTTTGATTTATCAACACCTTCAGCACTTTGCAAGCTTGGCCTAGCGTACTGCGCATCTCCCCCGCATTCTTGCAGTGCCTCCATGCTGCTGCTCTTGGCCCTTGTCGACACCGCCTCTTTGCGTGCCGCATTGTCCAAGTTGCTGCCGCCTGCACCGCCGGCACTGGCTTGCACTTTATTGCAACCAGTCTTGAGGGATCCATGATGTTGCAGCTGCGACTGCTCCTCTAGCTGCCGCCTACGCTGCTGGCACCGCCTCGCCGCACGTCCCCGATGCGCATGCCTCCCCCTTATGGAGAGGTCTTCTGGTGTCGGTCCCTTGGTCTCAGCTCCCTCGTCGCACTCCTCATGCACCGGCACTCCCTCTTTTGGAGAATGTAGAGAAGCGGAGATCCCACTCCCTTCTTCCACACTGTGCATGTTGCATGCTTCATCCGCCTGTTTTGCAGATTCCAGAGATGCTGACACACCTGTCGCATCCTCTGTTGCATGCCCCTTGAGTGCTTGCCCTCCTCCTTGAGGACTTGGAGCTGACGACACCTTGACCGCACCCTGCGACCTGGTCCTCCGCTCAGCCACCATCGCCCCCGCATGGGACTTGGCAGCACCCTCTTGGCCTGCCTTGTAGCCGCGGTCCACCACCGATGCCGCTTGGAGCGCATTTTGCTCCTGTGGAGAGCTCAGCTGCTTGCTTTTGCTCTCCCCCTATTGCGCAGCTCTCCGGACCACCTCCGCCCAATTTTGTTGCGGTGCACCCACTGCCCGGCCTCCTGCCGCGTGGTGCTCTTGGTCCCGGTCTGCTGCTGCAATGAGCCCCTTAAGCTCAACATGAGGAACAACCCTTATGGCGTCCTCCCTCTGCTGCGTGGTCCTCCGTGCCACAACCAACGCCTCCTCTTGAGACTTGGCGACTCCTTTTGTAGCCGCCTCATGTTCACGGTTCACCACCTCTGCAGCCCGGAGCCTTTTATCCTCCGGTTGAGAGCGCGGCATCATGCCACCACTCTCCTCCTCCTCGGGTCCTGAAGCGGAGCTTTGTGCATGCGATGGGCCAGCACCCGGTCTTGGCACTTGAGCTCTCGGGTTTTGATCATTGGTTCGGTGCAGCATCTCCCCTTCAGCCGAGGTGTGGAGCCCCTCGGACTCCACTTGAGGACGCACCTTCATGCCGTCCTCCTTTTGCTGCATGGTCCTCCGAGCCGCCACCGTCGCTCCCCCATGGAACTCGGCAGCACCCTTATGGCCTGCCTTGTGACGTCGGTTCACCTCTCCTGCAGCATTGGGCCCTTTATGCCCATTAGGAGAGCCAGGTCGTTTGCCATTCATGCTCTCCCTTGGCCGGTCTGCTTCTTGGACACCCTCTTTTGCCTCCCTGTGAGGTTTTCCACCCATCACACGGCTGCCCGTTGCATGGCGTGCGCTGTGGTCCAGGTCCACCGGTCCAGCCCGGACGGTGTCCTTTACACCGTCCACCGCGTCCTCAGGTCTCCCCTTCTTGGACGCAGCTGCAACCGCTTCCTTCCTCCGACGGCTGCCCACGCCGGATTCACGGTTTCCCCTTATGAGGACGTCAGCACGTACCAGGTACACACCTCCTTTGTGCGCACCACGTGCCACGACACGTCCACTGCCCTCCTCTTTCAGGAGGCAGCCCTTCCTCGTGAAGGTCACTTCGAGTCCCTCCTTGATAAGGCGACTCACGGACAGCATCCCTGTCACCAAGTCAGGCACTTGGAGCTTCCTCTCCTTGATGCCCCTCTTCTTGGCCGACTCCTCCACCCTCATTTTGCCTCCTCGGAGCGCATCACCTCTGTTGTGATGAATGGCGACTGCCCCATCTTGGTGCTCCGCCTTCAGCTCCCTCTTGGAGGTTGTGGAGGTTGCATGCCCACGGCATGCCTCGTGGTCCCCGACCACATCAGCCCTCGCAGCTTGGAGCTGATTTCTGCTGCATGGCGTGTCCACGACTGCTTCAGCCTGCCGCCATCTCCCGACGCGCTTGTCGGAGTCTACGGCTTCCGCTGTGCACGTCGCTTTCAAGTGGTCCCTCTGGCCACAGTTGAAGCAGGCCCCTTTTTAGGACCTGTTGGAGCCTCCTTGCTCCAAACACGCCTGCCGCTCGCCTACCTCAGGTTCTGCCATCTCAGCCCCCTTCATGGAGCGTATGGAGTTGGCGACTGCCACGTTGGTCTGCTGCCCTTCTGCCACCTCTGTGGCCAGATCCGCAGCTTCCATTGTGCAATCCCGTCTCCAGTGGCCCTCCTGGCCACAGCGATGGCACTCCCCCTTCTTGGCACGGCGTGGACGTGTCCCTTCCTCCCTGCATGCTCCCTCTCCTTCGTGAGAGCGGACGACCAGGGTTGGTGCTGCGGACAACGCCCCTTGCTCTGCCCCGGTGGATTCAGTCCACCGGTGGTCGGCCACTTGCGCCGCCTCTTCGCTCACCGAGTCACGTTGCTGAAGAGTAGGCGGTTCGTGTGTGATGCAGAGCTTCTCCCAAGCCTTCGATGCCCATGTGCATCCTTGGATTTGCTCGCGCTGTGCTGGATACAATGCCGATGCGATCAGAGCAAGCGCCTCTTTGTTGCGCTTCTCATACGCCTCCACCTCCTCGGCCGTCGCAGACGCCGCAGGAGACTTCTCTTCACCATTGACTAGCGCAAGCAGTCCCTTGAAGCGCAGGAAGATCTCAACCTGCCACTTCCACAAGGGAAAGTCCTTCCCATCAAACTTGAGGGGGACGTCACAACTGCTCTCTTGCTCGGTCGTGGTTGCCATTGCTTGTAGCGGAAGCGTGCGCGTAGAAGACGAGGGTCCTCCTCGGGTACGTGGGCCCATAACCCTTTGTCAGGAATCTGTCCTGGCAGTGACCCTAGGAGGAGTGGGAGCACCCTCAAGGATGCCTGGCCTTCTACGGAGCACGCTGACACTGATTTAGTAGCCAATGCAAACCAAGGTGGAAGAGTGTGGAGTCCAAGGATCACTGTCTAGAATGGGCAGAAATGAGTCGCAAGCAGTTGCACTCAATCGAAGTAGGAATTGTTGTTGTTTTCAGTGAGATTACATCAGAGTCTTATAGCCTGTGATCTCAGCTTTCCAGCGCATCCAAGCATGCCCAAAACGGAGCAGTATAGCCCCTGCTATGCCCATCCAAGCAACCCTTGGTGGAGCCGCCTTTGGCTGCCGCCGACGGGAGTCGTCTCCGACACGAGCCGACGACGGCTCGAAGCGCCTTTCTTTCATTGACAAGTCAAAGGGCGGCTCGACCTGGTCCAGGGGACCTCCCTGGTTGCTTGATCTAGGGCCTTGGGATCTATGGAGCCAGTTGGAGCTGAACACGGACCACCGGCGGTGGAGTATCCCGTCACCCCGGACGGATACCAGATTCCACCCGCCTCACCACCCGAACTTTGGGTAGGGCTATATTTCTGAATACTCACTCAAATCGAGCGATTCAAAGCTCGATCCTGCATGGAAAATTCCAAGGAATCCAAATCTACAGTCAGATCAGATGTTATACCAATCTCCAATCGCCGAACCAAGGAAACGATCCACGGCAGCCATGGCAAGGGACACAATTATCTAACAGTGCACGGCCTGAGAAGAAAACAAAAAGGAGGAAGGGAACGCTTGGGAAATATTTGGAGGTCTCCCCATCACCGTGGGATACAAGGGAGACGTCTCCAAAGAGGTGTAAGACGCACCAAGAGGACTCAAGAAAAGGCCTATAAAGACCAGAAGACAAGAAAGAAGACAAGAGGAGTGAGGGAGGAGGATGCAAGGGTGGAAAATCTATGTTAAAGTTGATCCCCTCCTCTTCAACGTTTGAGTGTTGCTCAAGCTCCTTTAGCCTCTTTGGTTTCATCATCATTTTATCTTCATATGTTTTTCTAGCTTGTTGTGAGTCACAAATTAAGGTGTTAGCTTGAACCCACGCGATTGTGCAGACTGTGGTGGCATAAAAAATAGTATTTTCTACCGCATGTTTGTGCCGACCGTGTCAGCCTAGAAAGATAGAAATAAAATTTAAGATTACCTCACTGATCACGAGAGCAAGGATGCTTCAAGACGTGACGCTTCCTCGAAGTTGTGGGGTCACCCTCACAACGGTCTTCACATACTAGTTGCATAAACGATGGAATCGCAAGTGCCGGACCGTCTAAGACCAACAAGGGCAAGGTGGTAATGGCCTCACCACATGCCCTCCGCAAAGCCGCCATCACCAAGAAGGTTTTCAAGGTAATGAAAACTGTACCGCCGAAGGCAACCCACACTTAACTCAGTAACACCAACAATTGTGCAAAACCAAAATGGTGATTGATGAGCACATCGCCTTGCACGTGGACAACTCCCCCGCGACAGAGGACACGCTCGAGGAGTGCCATCCAAGCGTGGACCCCGACAAAGTGCACGACATCAATGACGACAAAGGTGACAAGGATTGTGATCATTACCACTGTCATGCGACATTTTTGAGCCAATCGCTTGAGAGGGGCTAGGCGCCCGCTGGGTTGCACAAAGTTGATGATAGCAGTGAGGCTTTCAACAGGAACAAAGATGTCAAAAATAGTCACGTTGGAAGTTCTTGCTAGCATGCGATGGATGATGTCAAGGTGAAGCCAAGTCGTGATGACTGCCGGAGGCTTACTGAGCTGGCTGTCAAGGTGGTGGGGAAACTCAGGATTAGCACCCTCCTTCCCACAATGTGGCTGCGATGGGGAAGACCCAGGCTTATTTGAGTGTCGTCGCTGAAGACAGCTTCCTCCAGAATGTGGGACTCCTCTGAGACGTGTATGCAAACCATACCCTCCTTCAGTGGATAAAGGTGCATAGTCAGTGCAAGGCCCTAGAGGATATCAAGGATGCTCTAACGACATCAGAGTTAAAGTTCACATTTGCTAACCTACTAATCCACGTCAGGCGAAGCATCACGGATCTTGACCGTGATCGCAAGCTGCAACATGTGGCCACTCAAGAGGCAACCCACCAATGCAACGACCTCAACAAGGCATTGTAGAGCGTGACCTAGGTGTAAATTTCATTTTGATTGCAGCGGGTCGCATGTGCTGATGCCACTGCTAGTGGCAGCAAGGAACTGCCTATCTCGACAACATCGGGGCCGGTCATGAACACGTCCTTCCTCCATAGTGTAGAGGTCTTCCAGAAGGATGTGAAGCTCACCTGTTGGCTAAATTGCATGGAGCATACCCAACGTGCCCACAAAGCTCAACTCGGTCAGTGGGACAACCTTGCTATGATGCAGCTTGAAGACAAGCTCTTCAAGTACGTGATCAAGGAGTGGGGTGCACAACAGCCACACTCCAGGTGGCAACCCATGCCGTGGGAGGCCTTCTACACTATCATGCACAAGAACTGCATCCAACTTGAGGAAGCACAGTAAGACCATGACTTGCACATGGACTCTAAAGGAGTTGGAGGGTCAATCGGGCAACAGGGTAGTGTCAAGAGCAAGCAGCCCGCAAATCCTCTAGTCAAGGAGGCTGGTGGGCACAAGGCCCCTAACCACAAGCGTAACCACGACAATGACGAGCTATAGCTAGCCCGTGAGTATTCCAACGTAGCCTGCAGCGATAGACTATACCACAACTCCATTCAACGTGGCCACTTCAGGACTCAGTCTCTTGAGGCTACTCGTGGTGGAAAAGTGGCCGTGGTATTGGCTACGGCAGTAACACCTTGTGAGGATGGAGCAGCAGAAGGCTGTGGACAGGGCCGTAGACAGGGTCACAGCAGCGCCAATAGGCCCGGCTGTGGAAACGGATAGTGGCATGGTATAGATTTTCCTCTCCCTTGATTGATGTTAGTGGAGACCACTCAAGGGTAAAACTGGATTACATGTGTGGGTTTGTGCTCTCCCCTCTTGTTCAACCTCATTCTACACTTGCTGAACAACACTTTTCACTAAAGATTACACCTCCGGACGAGATGCATGATTAAACATGCTTAGTGGTGGCAAGGCCGACCACTATGGGAGATTTATGTGATACAGTAATTGAAGCAAACATCCTCAAAATGGTGAGATCCACCATTCTCGCAGTACCATTGGTCGACAATTTTGACCCAGTCTAATTTAAAGATTGAATGGTGCTTACAAAATCCACACGTGGCCACAAAATATGGAATCGAGTGGGTGAATCATGGGGATTGCGGCACCCGTCGTATCGATTGCATGTTTACCACAAATTTAGCTTGCCATTGTCGAGCCTCTTTACTGGAAAGAGTGTAGCCAACATGACGATGCAATTCACATGACACCTTGCTGATGCTCCCGTGAACGTACTAGCCTTGGATTTTTTTGCCATGTGGACCTAAAGTACGAGCCATCAAATGGCACAATCCTTGTTGATGACAATCAAATGGTGTCCATGATTGGTACCTGCAAAACATATATTTGCATTCAAAAGTACACAGAGTGTCACATTGAAGCTACTCAACCTTCTTGACCTGGGACCTTCCGTAGTTTTTCTGCAACACGTACGAGTTTATCGGTGGACTGGCTATGGCCCCCATTTGTATTTTTTGCATTTTGCGTCCACCGTTTGATGCCGGATGCATGCATGTGACCAGTCATAGCGTCCGGGTTGAGATTTTGCACGTTTAGGTTCAGACAACGTAGTGTTCTGACTTGCCTGTGCTGAGTTACGGCCAAAACGGTGATTCTAGGACGCTTTTAGGACTGACCTTGTACTACAACGTGCAACACCCGCCTTGCAACGCGGCAGGTATTTTTGCCTTGGACCCTTCATTTGTCATTTCTCTCAGCAAATGCTATTGAAGGGTTCTGACACTTTGACTTGTGTCTCTTAGCCAGACTCTTGCCCTTGTGTGTACGACCTATGACTGTCGTCACCGTTTGATGAGGCACTAACACCTAGTCAGCGGCTGTGTTGCTAGGACGCTTCCACGCATCTTCTCATGGTATCAGAGTGGCAAGACAGTTCTTGTCAAGCTGCGGAAAAGAGACGCAACCGAGCATCAGCAGTGAGCGTCACCTCTGTAGCCGATTTATTGGGACCTGTCGATGTCACCCAAAGACCGCCGGCGTCATCCTCCTTCAGCACGTGAGAGTGTAGCAGCAGCAGCAACAGGCATCTTACCATAACAGGTGGCAGCCGCTAGCAGTTGATGGCATCAGCGCTAGCAGCAGCAGCAGCAAGCGGCAACTGCAGTAGGTGGCAGCGAGTTGCAGCAGCAGTAGCAAGCGGTGAGTAGCGAGTTGCGAGCAGTGAGCAGCCCGTAGTAGCAGCAAGCAGCAACACGCAATAGCAGCAGCATTGAGCAGCAGCAGTAGCAACAAGCATCATCAGTAGTAGTAGAAGCATAGTAGAGGAGCATTGCAACAGCAACGCGTAGTAGTTGTAGCGTGCAGCAGCATCAGCATCCAGTAGTAGTAGCGCGCAACAGCGCTACAACACAATAGCAGCACGCAGCTACTGCCAGAGCTACGCAAGCAATTGCACGGCTGGTGCTATAGATGTAGGTGAAGCAGTAACAACAGTCACATAGAAGCTGCTATGGAGCTTCCGCGCAACGTCCACTTGGCTGTTGTGGAGCAGCCTTCCCTTGCACAGCGGGGCAACAACCACGAGAGCTGTAAAAAAATAAGGGTGTGCCGACGTCACCATTTTCCCCTTGCTGACGTCATCAGGTCCGTGCTGATGTCAGCAAACCCCTGCTGAGACCAGCACTTGCCTTCGTCAAATTTTTGGTTCGGAAAGTACAACATTGCCAACGTTTCAACTTCTCGAGAAACGCTGACGTTTTTGCAATCCAACCAGATTGACATCCCAGCCCATACTGAGCGTTGACATGGCTCCGGCCGGTGACAAGGGCAAAGGACCACTAGATCCCTCTTCCTCCTCCTCAAGGGTCATGATCCCATGCTTGCAGGCTATTGAGGACCTGCAAAGTCAGCTGGATGAGATGCGTCGTCTGTAGTAGCAACAGAATGACGCCATCCGTACGCTCACTCAGCTTCTTCGTGGTCAGTCCACGGTCCCACACTAGACCTTGGAGGGAGTCGGTAGTGTCACACCTTCTGCACAGCAGTCAGCACCTGCATTGATGACAGGAGCAGGACACGACCCGCCACCCTTGACCCTTGAGATAAGCACCCTGGCATGCCAAGTATGGAGGACGACGCTCACAAGAGAGAATTTTGCATGCTTCAGGAGTGTCTCTACCAACTTCAGATGATTTCTTAGTCCCACACACATCTAGCTCCCCTTTCTTGGAGATCTGATCCTCGCCTGATCCCTACCTTACCAACTTTCCTCGTCCCGTTGTCTTCCCCATCCCTTGTTCTTCTCAGCTTGTAGTTGCTCTCCTTACGGAACAACAACCCAAGGATTTTGAGACACCGCCCCCACGATATGTCAACAAGGACGGTTTTGACTGTTGGGAGATTCGTTTTGAGGTCTGCGCCACTTCAGAGGGGGTATGCCCCTACTATCACAGCCCGTACCATATTGCGGATGACGCTTTGGCGCTCTGGTGCTGGCAGCGGCCATGGCGATGTGCGGAATTCTTTGCACCATGCCGTGCGAGACCGTCGTGGACTTTTCCCCTTTCCTTGGGGAGGCCGGCACAGGCGCGGGCACTGATCCACGTCAGGACTGGGACCTAGCATTGTCCTTACTTGCTACAGAGATACACGCCACCCGCGCGGCTCACATTCGCGCCTTTCATTCCCTTTGTCAGGGACCTACCGAGCCTGTAGCAGAAAACTGGCGATGGGCCATGCGCATCTACACACGCCTTGGGACCTCAGGAGGTACAGAGTTGTGGGCACTCCGCACGCTCGTGATCAGAGTTCATCTTAAGCACGCAAACATCTTCTCGGGGTATAGAGATGCCGTGCTCGGGCCCTTCTCCACCTCCCTTCAGCTCCTTCCTTGGGCACATCAGCTTTTCCTCCAGGTGACTTCCGCCCGTGACACAGCCGTGGCCCATCAGGATAGTCCTCTTGCTCCAACGGTCATCACGTCGCCACCGACGCTCATCTTGCGGTCCACACCTCCATCCTCTGGCACATCCTCCTCTTCCACTTCCATCCCGATTTTCCCGACACAGACGGAGGGTGTGGCAGCAGCGGCACAGGAGAAGAAGGGCAAAAAGAGGCGTGGTTCGGGCAAGCAGCAATCGCAGCAACAACAGTCACCGTGCGGTAGCAGTGGACGTACTGTTCAGTGCTACAACTATGGAGGCACAAATCGCTACACCGAGTGCCAGTAGCCAATTGACTAGATATGGATCACTCGCGACCTTTTGGCTACACACGCACAACGGTCTGCGTCAAGCAGTACAGCCTCTGGTCGCGCGGCGACCACGACCGCAGCAGTTCCAGCTTCCTCACCGGCGAGCAGTGGCGACCTGGACCCACGTGACCGCACCATCGCTGAGCTCCGTCACCTTCTAGCGCTTTGTTTTTAGGGAGGTGTGAGTGTGTTGTCACAGCCGGATGGTTCACACACTGTTTGTTTGTCTGTTCTTGTAGCTCGTGATGACTCGTATGGGGGGGCACAGTTGGCATGTGATGATGATGGGCCAGACAGTACCGATTGGATTCATGAGTCTCACCTTTGTGCCCTTCGTCATTCCTCCTCACATGTGGCTCAGCGCCCGTCTGAGGCCGAGTGTTCCATTTCTCGTTGCACAGTGACGTCCTCTGGTTGTGAACCTGGTGGCACTTGGATCATCAATTCTGGTGCCACACACCACATGACTTTTCAACGTAGTGACTTCGTTGTCCTCGGTCTTGTTGCATCTGTTCGCTTCGTTCGTATAGGCCCTGGTCAGTCACTACCGGTCCAGGGTGCTGGGGTTGTGTGCTTCGATGGTTTGTCTGGCCGCCTATATCTTTCCGAGGTGCCTTTTGTGCCTGGCTTTGAGCTCAGTTTGCTTTCTGTGCGTTCCTACACACTGACGGGACTCTCTATGGACCACACTGGAAATTCCACAACTGTGAATGATGTTGATACTCGTACCATTGTCCTTTGTTCCTCCGTCGTGGATGATCTGTATCTTGTCCCTCGGATTTCTCCTTCTCCTTGCTCCCCCTTTCTCCTACTCATGTGATCGTCAGTAGTGTTCTCTCTAGTAAGCACCAGCGATTGTTGCATCATCGCCTATGTCACATGGGCTCCGACACTGTGTCAAACCTCATTCGGACACAGCCCGCACTCGGTCGTGACGCGGCCTCTTTCGAGAAGCCGAAAAAGACCGATTGTATGTTTTGCTCTCAGGTTAAGATGGATCGTTGCACCTACCCTGACTCTTGTCCTCGCGATCTTCGCCCTCTCGAATTGGTTCATTCAGACCTTCTTGGTCCTCTCCCTGTCGAGTCCTACGACCGGGGCCGATACGTCCTGACCCTGACTGATGACTTCACCCGGATGTGGTGGGTCTACAGCATGCGCCAGAAGAGTGACACCGCTCTTGCGGTGTGCCTCTAGCAAGTGATGGTTGAGCGTCAGTCCCGCCACAAACTACATACATTCCGCTCGGATCATGGCGGTGAGTTCCTGGGCAAGATGGACAGTTTCTTTCCCGAGCATGAGGTTTTTCACCAGGTCTCTGCTCTAGCTACTCAGCAGCATAACGGTGTCTCTGAGCACTGGAACCGCACCATGGAGGATGCGGTTCGTGCTATGCGGTCTAAGTGTGGTCTCCATGAGTCCTTCGCATTTGAAGGATTCACCTACATGATGTGGGTCTTGAACCGCCTACCGCACGGTCCCTTTCCAAACCACGTTACACCGTACGAGCTCTGGTTTGGCCACCGTGCCGATCTGTGTCTCGCTCGGGTATAGGGATACGTGGATTCTGTGTGGTACACCGAGGACCGGCAGAGGTCTCCCCGCGGGGTCGCTTGTGTGCCGTTGTGGACATCTCCCGGTGGTCAAAGGCCTGGTGTTTTTGGGATCACGCCCATCGTCGTGTCGTTGAGTCCCGCGGCGCGTTCTTCTTTAAGTCTCTCACCTACCGTGACCTGACCTCTATCATGATGATGTCCATCACACACGTTCCTACATGTGAGGCTTCTCGATAGATGGGGGAGTCTGGGCCTACGTGCACCTCTCGTCCGACTAATGTCTCCGTTTGATCCCCCTCCACTTCTTGGTCTATGGCTCTTGATGATCTAGGAATCATAGTTGTCGGTCTAGAGACCTCTCCAGCCTACCATGTTTCTATCCCTGTTCCCTCGCACCCCACAGGCACCTATGATTCTGTACCTATGTCCATCATTGCTCCTGCCTTTGTGCGTGATCCTACATCTGCTCCTACTGCCACACTCAGCCATGTGCCTCCCATCATTTCACCAGCATCCCCTCACACTCCATCACCTATCCCTTTGCCTCAATCCTGACCAGATGTGGTCATGCTTGTCTTTGAGCCTGAGGTGAGCCCCTCGAGTCTAGGTTATTGGCATGAGTCCGGTGGTCGTCTTCGACGGCTGGTCTCCGGAGTCCAGCGTGTGTCAGTCCCCGTCCCTAGGCGCCCCACTCACAGTGTTGCGAGTCGTGATCTCGGCACAAAGGCCCTAGGCCTGAGTGTCCGCACAGATCACACAGCTCTATATTGAGCGTTTCCTATAGGACACAATCTGGTCACTCGCGAGTTTCACATCACTTGTGATGCAGCAGCCAACCTTGTGGTCGTCGGGCCCAGCTATGAGGCATGTGCACTCGTCACTCACAGCTCTCTCTTGATGGCTCCTGATCTGGACACACTAAGGGAAGCTCTCTCATGAGGGGATGCGGACGCCTGGCATGTTGCCTGCGAGGATGAGCTTCATGCCATCCGAGAGCACAAAGTTTACGAGCTAGTTGACCTTCCACATGGGAGGAAGGCTATTCCGGTCAAGTGGGACTTTTGCAAGAAGGTGAAGCCAGATGGCTCACTGGAACGCCACAAGGCTCGCTTCGACGTCAAGGGGTATTCCTAGATCGAGGGCATCGATTACACTGACACCTTCGTCCCTGTCGGCCATATGACCTCAGCTCGCGCTCTGTTCAGTGTGGTGGCTCAGCATGACTGGGAGCTACACCAGATGGATGTGAACAATGTGTTTCACCGTGTCTCTCTGGATGAGGAGATTTACGTGGCCCAGCCACCAGGCTTTGAGGACAGTGACAAGGTCTGACGTTTGTGCAAGTCCTTGTAAGGACTCAAGTAGTCTCCTCTGTGCTGGAACAAGGAGATTACAAGCACCCTGACTCGTGCGAGATATGTGCACAGCGAGTTAGATATCCCTCTCTCTTTATCCAACGGTCGACTGAGCGGTTCACCGCCATCCTGTTGACCGCGTCTCCCTCAATGGAGACCGTGAAGGTGGCCAAGGCAGTCCTCCAAACTGCCTATAGGATGAAGGATCATGGTCCTACAACGGTGTGTCTTGGTATGGAGATCATGCGAGACCACAGACGTTCGACACTTCTGCTACATCAGGCCCAATACGCACGTGTTGTGGGGGAGAACTTCAGTGACCTCGGTGCAGTACCCACGGCCTCCACACCTCTCACACCTGAAGGGCAGGATGCCCTAAAGGTGGACGATCCCACACAGCTCGGGGTACAGTGGATGTGACCTTATACCTCCTTCTCATCGGATCTCTGATGTACCTGGCCAAAACCACATGCCCCGACATCACTTTTGCCGTCAACCTCATTGCACAGTTTTCACAGGCTCCGCGTGCTAGAGCCTTTCATGCGGCTGTGCAAGTGGTGCGATACGTGGTCTCCACACCATACCTTGGACTCTGCTTTCGCCGGTAGTGTTTGGTGGTTCTCGACGACTACACCGACAACGACTGGGCCCGGAGTCTAGATGGACGTAGTCGCACCGACTACGTGTTCCTGCTCGGTGGTATCGCTGTGTCCTGGCGTAGTGGGAAGGACGATTGCATTCCACGTAGCTCATTGAAAGGTAGAGTATGTTGCTCCGGATGTAGGGACTGCTGAGGCAGTGTGACTGCAACGCCTGTTCCTTGAGTTGGGTCTGTCAGTGCTTGCCATTGTGCTTCGTTGTGACAACCAGAGTGCTCTTGCCATTGTGATTTGTGACGTTCCTGTCGACCTATACAGTTTAATGTGACCACTCGGTCGTGTCCATGACCGTGCAGATTCTTGAGGCGGACCCAGGTGGCACCGGTGTGTCGTATGGTGGTGGACCACCTGCTCGACGCTGACCGACGACCGCCCCAGAGTTGTGGATGCTATCTGGGACCTTCCGCAGCTTTTCTATAACACGTAGGAGTTTATCGGTGGATTGACTGTGGGCCCGATTTGCATGTTTTTGCATTTTGCATCCACCGTTTGATGCCAGATGCATGCAAGTGACCCGTCATAGCATCAAGCTTGAGATTCTGCATGTTTGGGTTCAGACGACGTAGCGTTTTGACTTGTCTGTGCCAAGTTACGGCCAAAACAGTGATTATGGGCCGGTTTTAGGACAGACCTTGCACTACCGCGTGCGACAATCGTCATGCGCCCCAGCAGGTATTTATGCCTTGGACCTGTCATTTGTCATTTCTCTATGCAAATGCTATTGAAGCATTCTGACACTTTGACTTGTGTCTCTTAGCGAGACTCTTGCCGTTGTGTGTACGACCTAAGATTGTTGTCACCGTCTGATGAGGCAGTGACGCCTAGTCAGTGGCTGTGTTGCTAGGAAGCTTCCAAGCATCTTCTCATGGTATCAGAGCGGCGAGACAGTTCTTGCCAAGCTGCGGAAAAGAGACGCAGCAGAGCAACAGCAGTGAGCTTCATAGTTGCAACCGATTCACTTGGACCTATTGACGTCACCCGAATACCGCCGGCGTCACCCTCCTTCAGCACGTGAGAGTGCAGTGGTAGTAGCCGCTATCACTACTGGGACCCTAGCAAGAAATCCGTAGGCAGAAATGTCGCTCCTCCAACTCGAATCCAAGTGGACGGAGATAAGGAGTATGTGATCGAAGACATCTTCAAACATTGACTTTGTGGAAAAAACGATGAAGTATGTGGTCAAACGGTAGGGCTACAAAGCCACGCATAATATAGCTAGGAGCCCCACGCCAACCTTTGCGATGTCTATCATTTGATAGAAAACTACTACAGGTGCCACCGACCTACATCTGCCAACGCATCGGGACATCACAACTAGGGTTGGGGGGACTGTTACGTCCTTGACATACACAAATCTCTCAATTTTGCGAGTTAGCATTTCTATTCCTATCGTTATGGTCCACCGTGCGTTTACCTTAGGATACTTACCCCATTTTCCGAGGGAGTTATGGCAACCTACTGTGAATTTTGGTGTTCCGTTCCTGAAAGTTTTCACACATTTGAATACTAAAATGGTCGAATCAAAGTGTCGTTAATTGTATCGATGTTTGGATACTGTTTGGTCAAAGTGTCGTTAATTGTATCGATGTTTGGATACTATTTTATCATCTTGCACATTGATATTCTTGAAACCCTCCGACTTGTCGATGGATTTTTTCAAAGCGACCACTCACGGCGCAACGTCGCTCGACTCGAGCATCAAATACCGAACATATACTTCGTTATGTTTCTTTCTATTGTATTTATACACTCGAAATCATTGTATTTTTAATAAAAATAGAACTACTAATAACTACAAGTCATGCCACTTTTCCAGTTCCTCAAATCGTCTTATGCTTTACACCTCTTCCTTGTGAGAAGATGCAAGGAAGCTTCCTAGCAACACTCCTGTTGACCAGGCATCAGTGCCTGATCAGACGATGACGACATTCACAAGTCGTGCACGCAACGGCAAGAGTTTGGCTAGGGGACACAAGGCAAAGTGTCTGAATTCTTCAATAGCATTTTCAGAGAGAGATGACAAATGACAGGTCCATGGCATAAATACCTGCTGCGGCGCATAGCGGGTGTCGCACGCGGCGGTCCAAGAGCTGTCCTAAAACCTGCCCAAAACCACTGTTTTGGCCGTAACTCTGCGCACACATGTCAGAATGCTACGCCGTCTGAACCTAGACATGCAGGATCACAAGACGGACACTATGACTGGTCACATGCATGCATCCATCATCAGATGGTGGACACGCAATGCAAAAACATGCAAATCGGGCTCATGGCCAGTCCGCCGAAAAAATCCTGCAAGCTGCTCAAAAACCAGCAGGGAGTCCCCGCAGTGTCCGGGGCTCTAGAACGGTAGTCAGCCAGCTCCAAGCAAGTAGTCCGCCGCCAGTCGTCGCACCGGTGTCACCAGGGCCCGCCTCAAGGATTTGCACGAGTATGGACACGGCCGAGTGGTCACAGTAGACTGTACAAGAACATCACAAATCACAACACTCCCCCATGACCCGATGGTACGCATGTCCATACACGTACAACACTGGGACAAGTACAATAGTGAGTGTAAAACAGATGGCGCACGGACACACATCCCACACTCAACCACCCTCAGGCATGGGGCGAAGCCCAACAGAACGAATGGCCACCAGGAACTTTTCGCGAGCTAGTGCCTTCGTCAAGAAGTCAGCACGCTGCATGTCAGTGCCAACCCACATGACGGAGATCACGTGTCGCTCCACCAGATCACACACAAAGTGATGCTCAACCGCAATGTGCTTCATGCGAGCGTGAAAGACACCGGAGTTCTCCGCAATGGCGAGTGCACTCTGGTTGTTGCAACGAAGCACAAAGGCGGGTACTGACTGACCAAGCTCAAGAAACAGGCGCTACAGCCATACCGCCTCAGTAGCCCCTGCGCCCAAAGCAACGTACTCTGCCTCCGACGAGCTAGGTGCGATGCAGCCCTGCTTCCCGCTACGCCAAGACAGAGTGGTACCACCAAGCAGGAACACGTAGCCAGTACGACTACGTCCATCTGGGCTCCAGGCCCAGTCGCTGTCAGTGTAGCCGTCAAGGACCATCAAACACTGCCGAAGAAAGCAGAGTCCGAGGTATGGCGTGGAGACCACGTACCGTACCACTCGCACAGCCGCGTGAAGGGCTCTGGCACGTGGAGCCTGCGAGAACTGAGCGAGGAGGTTGACAGCGAAAGCGATGTCAAGACGTGTGGTAGTGGCCAGGTACATCAGAGATCCGATGAAATGGTGGTACAAGGTCACGTCCACTGTCTCCCCCAGTTGTGTGGGATCATCCACCTTCAGGGCATCCTGCCCATCGGGTGTAAGAGGTGTGGAAGCGGTGGGCACTGCACCAAGGAGATCGCTGAAATGCTCCCCCATGACTCGTGCATATTGGGCCTGAAACAGCAACAGTGTTCGACGCCTGCGATCTCGCACGATCTCCATACCAAGGAACACCGATGCAAGACCGAGGTCCTTCATCCTGTAGACGGAGTTGCGATCAGAAGGTCATCAACATAGACCAGGATGGCGGTGAACCGCTTGGGTGTCGGTAGGATGAAGAGAGAGGGATCCGCCTCGCTCTGTACATATCCCGCACGAGTCAAAGTGCCGGTGATCTCCCGGTTCCAACACCGCGAAGACTGCTTGAGGCCGTACAAGGACTTGCGCAAGCGCCAGACCTTGTCACTGTCCTCAAAGCCTGGTGGCTGAGCCACGTAGATCTCCTCATCCAGAGAGCCATGGAGGAACACATTGTTCACGTCCATCTGCTGCAGTTCCCAGTCATGCTGCGCCACTACACCGAACAGAGCTCGAGCTAAGGTCATGCGGCCGATAGGGGCAAATGTGTCAGTGTAATCAACGCCCTGAATCTGAGAGTACCCCTTGACAACCAAACGGGCCTTGTAGCGTTCCAGTGAGCCATCCGGCTTCATTTTCTTGCGAAAGACCCACTTGACCTGAATAGCCTTCCTCCTAGGCGGAAGGTGAACAAGCTCGTAGACTCTATGCTCTCGGATAGCGCGAAGCTCATCCTCGTAGGCAGCACGTCAAGCGTCAACATCCTGTGATGAGAGAGCTTCCCTCAGGGTGCCCGGGTCGGGCGCCATAGAGGGAGAGCTCTGCGTGGCAAGGGCACACGCCTTGGTGCTAGGCCTGACGACCACAAGATCAGCTGTTGCATCACAAGCGATATGGAACTCGCGAGTAACGAGATCGTGCCCTACGGGGCACGCTAGATGTACCTCTGTGAGCTCAGTGCGGACACTCAGGCCTAGGGCCTTTGTACCGGGGTCACCACTCGCGATGCTGCGAGAGGGGCGCCTGGGTACAGGGCCCGACGCTCGCTGAGCTCCGGAATCCAGTGGTCGAAGATGGCCACCGGGCTCACGGGAGTAACCTGAGCTCAAGGGGCGCACCTCAGGCTCAGGGACAGGCACGACCACAGATGGTGGGAGCAGAGGCAAGGCAGCCGGTGATGCCGTGCGAGGGGATGCGTGTGTGGGGGGCACGGGGCTGGGTGTAACAGCAGGAGCAGGCAAGACTGGACCTCACACAGAGGCAGGAGTGCCAGCAGACGCAGGTACGGGAGTAGGCGAGACTGGACCCGACACAGAAATAGGAGTGCCAGCAGACGTAGGTACTGGCGCAGAAGTAGGCGTGGGAACAGAAGCAGAGGCACCTGTGGGGTGTGAAACAGGTTGTACGGGCAACGTCTTTGAAGCGACGGCGATGATCGCCGGGTCATCAAGGGCCAGAGACCGAGAGGTGAAGGGGGCTCGAACGGACACATCAGCCTGGTGAGAGGTGCTCGCCGGCGTAGAAGTCTCCCCCTTCCACCGAGAACCCTCACAGGTAGGAACATGTGTGGCGGAGAGTGCCATGATCGAGGTCAGGTCACGGTAGGTGAGAGACTCGAAAAAGAGTGTGTCGCGGGACTCGATGACGCGACGACGAGTAGGGTCCCAGAAGCGCCAAGCCTTCGACCGCAGGGAAATGCCTACAAAGGCACACAAGCGGCCCCGAGGTGAGACCTTGGACCCCTGCTGGTCCTCACTGTACCACACGGAGGTCAGGGATCCCCAGACGCGAGCGAGACGAAGGTCAGCACGGTGTCCAAACCAAAGCTAATACGGTGTAATATGGTCCGGAAGCGGACCGTGCGATAGGCGGTTCCAGACCCAAGTCATGTAGGTGAAACCCTCAAAGACAAAGGACTCAGGGAGACCGCACTCAGACCGCATAGCGCGAACCGCGTCCTCCATGGTGCGGTTCCAGCACTCGAAAACACCGTTCTGCTGAGGGATAGCAGGAGCGGAGACCGGGTGAAAAATCCCGTGCTTAGCAAAGAATCCGTCCATCTCGCCAAGGAACTCACCGCCGCGATCCGAGCAGAAAGTATGTAGCGTGTGACGTGACTGACGCTCAGCCATCACTAGCCAGAGTCAAACCGCAAGGGCGGCGTCGCTCTTCTGACGCAGGCTGTAGACCCACCGCATCCGGGTAAAGTCATCAGTCAGAGTCAGAACATACCGGCCCCGATCAGATAGGGATTCGACCGGAAGAGGACCGAGAAGGTCTGAGTGAACTAACTCAAGAGGCCAAAGCGCTCAGGAACAAGAGTCAGGGTAGGTGCATCGCTGCATCTTCTCCTGAGCGCAAAAAACACAGTCGGTCTTGGGTGGCTTCTCGAAAGAAGCCACATCAAGACCGAGAGCTGGCTGTGTCTGAATGAGCTTAACACAATATTGGAGTCCACGTGACACAGATGGCAATGAAGCAACCGGTGGTGTTCCGGAGACAGAACACCAGTGACAAAGACCCAACCGGAGGAGGAAGGAGAGCAAAGGGAGGAGGTCCGAGAGACGCGATACAGATCATCTATGACTGAGGCACGAAGGACAACGCTGCGAGTGTCAGTAGCAGTCATAGTCGCTGAGTCTGCGGTATGCTCCACAGAGAGACCCATCAGTGTGCAGGCACGCACAGAAAGAAGGCTGAGCTCAAGATCAAGCACAAAGAACACGTCCAAAAGGTACAAGGGGCCAGGCGGACCGTCAACATATACAACCCCAACACCATGGACTGGCAAGGACTGATGAGAGCCTGTACGAACGGAACGGACAGACGCGACAGGACCGAGAATAACAAAATCACTACGACGACACGTCATGTGATGAGTGGCACCAGAATCGATGATCTAAGTGCCACCGGGGTCACGACTGGTGGACTTCACTGTACAATGGGCAATGGAACACTTGGCATCAGAGGGACGCTGAGCCGTCAGTGGGGAGGAACGACGCAGGGCACAAAGATGAGACTCATGAACCCAATCGGTGTAGTCAGGCCCATCATCATCACATGCTGACTGTGCTCTCCCACACGCGTCGTCACGAGCCACAGGAACGGCCGGACAGACAGTCTGTGGACCACCCGACGATGACAACACACTCGCACCTCCCTGAAAACAAAGTGCCAGAAGGTGTCGGAGCTCAGCGATGGTGTGGGCGCGTGGGTCCGGATCGCTGCTACTCGCCGGTGAGGAAGCGGGAACAGCTGCAGTCGTGGCCGCCACGCATCCGGAGGATGGCGAGGATGACATGCTGGACGTGGAACGGAGGGCCTGTGCAGCCTGGAGTCTACGAGTAATCCACGCCCAGTCGAGCGGTTGCTGGCACTCGGTGTAGCGATGAGTGCCTCCACAGTTGTAGCAATGAACAGAAAGTCCACTGCTACCACTGGATGACGACTGCTGCTGTGACTGCTGCTGACCTGATCCACGCTTCCCCTTCTTCTTCTTTCCCTGAGCTGTTGCTGCAACACCCTACGTCTGAGTGGGTGTGGGCGGGGTCGAAGAGGAGGAGGAATATGTGAATTTGATTGAGGATGAAGGAGACTGCAAGAGGGAAGATGGTGGTGACGTGACGACTGCTACAGCAAGAGAAGTCTCCTGGTGGGCCACGGCTGCCTCGTGGGCTGAAGTCACCTGGAGGAAGAGCTGATGCACCCAGGGGAGAAGCTGCAGAGTGGCTGAAAAGGGCTCGAGGACAGTGTCACTGTACCGTGTGAAGATTTCAGTGTACTCAAGGCGAACTCCGAGCATCATCGTATGGAGCGCCCACAGCTGTGTGCCTCCTGAGGTCCCAAGGCGCGTGTAGATGCGCATGACGCGTCGCCAGTAATCGGCTGCAGGCTCTACAGGCCCCTGACGGAGAGAGTGGAAGGCACGAATGTGTGCTGCACGAGTGGCGTGCGTCTCTGCGGCCAGCAGGGATAAGGCCAGATCCCAACCTCCGCGTGGATCGGCGCCGGTGCCTGTGCCGGCCTCACCAAGGAAAGGGCAGAAATCGACGACGGTCTCGCGTGGCATGGTATAGAAGTGTTCACGCATCGCCCTGGCTGCTGTCAGCACCTGTGCTGGGTCTGTAGGCTGATACGGGCTGTGGTACTAGGGCCACACTCCCTCTGAAGTAGCCCAAACCTGAGAGAGGATCTCACAGCAGTCGAAGCTGTCCTCACTGAAGTACCGTGGAGGTGCTGTCTCAAAGTCCTTGGGTTGCCACTCCGTGGGGAGAGCAACCGCAAGCCGAGGAGGCCGAGGGACGGGGAAGACTCCTGGAAGGGGATAGTCACCGGGATAGTCAGGTGACGATCGTATCAGAGGAAACCGAGGAGATCTGGTGCCAGTCTGCAGCTGACGGAGGCGCTCCTGAAGAACTCGAATCTCATGATCCGGGGAGTCGACTGTCATGCTTGGCATGAATGGATCATCATCCTGGAGGTCAGGAGGTGGTGGGTCAGGTCTAGCTCCTGTCACGGGTGCCTGAGCCGACTGCTGTGTAGACACCGCAACGCCGGCAGCTCCCTCGGAAACCTGCCGTGGGACTGTGGACTGGGCACGCAGGAGCTCAGTCAGCGTGTAGATGGCATCAGTCTGCTCCCGCTGTAGGCGACGCATCTCATCCTGCTGGCTCCGCAGGTCCTCAATGGCCTGCAAGCTTGGGCTCAGGACCCCAGAAGATGAGGAGGGATCACCAGTCCCCTTCCCCTTGTTGTCAGACGATTCCATGTCGCTTCTCAGTATGGGTCCACAGGTCAGGTTTGTCGGATTGCAAAAGCGTCAACGTTTCTGGAGGAGTTGAGACGCTGGCAATTTTTGACTTTCTGGCCAAACATTTGGCTATGGTGCTGACGTCAGCAGGTGGTTGCTGACTTCAGCACGACCTGATGACGTCAGCAAGCAACAAAAGCAAAAATGCTGACATCAGCTCGACTCCCTCCCCCCCTTTTTTTCTTTTTTCTCTCTCTCGGGGTTCTGCGCGAGCGTGCAGCCGCTCCGCATCGGCTATGCGGAAGCTGCATGGAAACTACGTGACAGCTTCCGCTCAGCTACTGTTGCAGCTGTGCTGTCAGCTACACCAGCAGCTGCGTGGCTGCGTGCGCAGCAGTGGCAGCAGCGGCTGCACAATGCCGCTGCTGCTGCTGCGTGCTGCGGCTGCTGCTCGCTGCCGCCGCCGTGTGCTGCTACTGCCGCTACTGCGCTGTTGTTGTTGTAGCTACTGCTACTCTGCTACTGCCGCTGCGGCTGCCGCTACTGCTACTACGCTGCTGTTGCCGCCGTTGCTGCTGCCGCTGCTGCTGCCGCTGCGCTGCTGTTGCCGCGGCCGCCGCTGCGACTGCGGACGGCGGCTGCACTCGCTGCAGCCGCCACGTCCTGTTGTAGTTGCTGCTACGACGCTGCTGCTGCCGCTGCTGCTGCTGTTGCTCTGCTGTTATGCTGCTGCTGGCACGGTGGCAACGCCGCTGCTACGGTCTCACGTGATGGGTGTGGGCTGCGTCGACGGCGACCGGCTGTCTTCGACAGGCCCCAGTGGATCTTCTGCAGCGGTGACTCTGACTGCTGTTGCTCTGCTGCGTCTCTGCTGCGCAGCTCAGTGAGAACTGTCTCACTGCTTTGATACCATGAGAAGATGCAAGGAAGCTTCCTAGCAACACTCCCGTTGACCAAGCGTCAGTGCCTGATCAGACGATGACGACAGTCACATGTCGTGTACGCAACGGCAAGAGTTTGGCTAGGGGACAAACGGCAAACTGTCTGAATGCTTCAATAGCATTTGCAGAGAGAGATGACAAATGACAGGTCCATGGCATAAATTCCTGCCGCGGCGCACAGTGGGTGTCGCACGCGGCGGTCCAAGAGCTGTCCTAAAACCGGCCCAAAACCATTGTTTTGGCCGTAACTCTGCGCACACATGTCAGAATGCTACGCCGTCTGAACCTAGACGTGCACGATCACAAGACGGACGCTACGACTGGTCACATGCATGCATCCATCATCAGACGGTGGAAACGCAATGCAAAAACATGCAAATCGGGCTCATGGCCTGTCCGCCGAAAAACTCCTGCAAGCTGCAGAAAAACCAGCAGGGAGTCCCGGCAGTGTCCGGGGCTGTGGAACGGTAGTCGGCCAGCTCCAAGCTGGTAGTCCGCCGCCAGTCGTCGCACCGGTGTCACCAGGGCCCACCTCAGGGATCTGCACGAGTATGGACTCAGTCGAGTAGTCACAGTAGAATGTAAAAGAACATCACAAATCACAACACCTTGTGTGTCACCCACAAGGCTATAATGGGGATTTTATGTGAAGAGCCATCAAGAGTGAATTATAATCAAAAGGTTTGGACAGTTCAGGTATGATTGTGCAGATAGGACTGGATGAAAAACAAGAGCAGTATGTTGCATGCAAAGTGTGCACATGGTTACATAGTAACGGCGTAAAGTTATCATTCATTCGGCCCTCATAATCGAACTGAAGAGAAAAATCTCAATTTTTTATAAAAAAGTGAGACGATACAAGAACCACATTAATTCCTCAAAAAATGGAAAAGAATACAAAGATCTTCTATGTACTCCAAAGAAGTCTACTATGTACGTTCCATGTTAGATTTTGTCAATATTAGAGGTCTAAAAACATGAGTTTTTTTTTCAGGGAAAATTTTCCATTCATTAATATGTTATCGTGCAATGTTGGGTAATGATGAATGCTTTCTAGGCAAAAAGGAAAATGTGGGATTTTTAGATGTAAATTCATATGATAAAGTCGAAATTCAGTAAATCTATGTTAATTAATGATTTTTCTGTATTTATTTTGCGTTAATCTACCGCAAATTGTTTTTCTCCTAACGTTTCATTTTCCGGGATCAGTTGTTTGGCTAGTCTAGCCAAACAACTGACTTGACTGGACTGAAAGCTTGGCCAAGCTTCCCGTCCAGTTTGTTGCACAAAGCGTAGTGTCCGATATCTAGCTGGCTCGCTTTGCTTGTCGGATTCCGTTCTGTCCGGTTCCTTCTTACGCGAAAAACCCGTGTTTGGACGCGGACAAACAGCCTTTCCTGTCCGATGCCTCGCAAGGCTCGAAGTCCGAGGAGCGACGCACAGAGCGGAAACAATACTAAATTCTGAAAAAACCCTCCGTACACATCTCTGACCAATCATGATTTTTTCCTACAGGAGAAACCGATTGTAAAAGGGTTACTATGTAACCCAAAAAACAGGCGCTGGCTACGTCAACAGCGGACGATTACGGAATGTGTTTCGTTCCCTCACTCACCAGCCGTTCTTACAAGCGACGTTGCGGGCCCCATTGTGTCACGGAGCTCCGCCCGCATCCACTCACCCGCGCCAATGGCGCGATTGCTAGCGCAACAGCAGCAGCAGCAACAGCAACAGTCGTGCAAGCAGCACCAGCGAACAAAGTCTGCGGCTGCTACCTCGAGGCAGAATTACGCGGAGCAGCAGCAGCAGCAGTAGAAGCTGCAGCAGAAGCGGTAGCAACATCTGTGGCAGAAACCGTGGAAGCAGCGGTAGAAGCTGCAAGGCAGCGGCTGCAGCAGCGGCAGAAGCAGTGGCAGCTATCGCGACAGCGAATAACCTGCAGGACAGAGGGACGACATCCCTCCCTCCTCGTTGTCGTCGTCGGTGGCAGAGACCACCTCCGTCGCCTTCAGCGCCGTCTACATCGCCGCTGCCCCACCGCCGTTGGCCGAGCATCTATCAATACCCGGGTGTGCCAAATCTTTGTGAATGTGGATGTGACTGTGACTGTGACTGTGAATGTGCAAGTGAATGTGACTGTGAATGTCAATGTGAAAGTGAATGAGATGTGATGTTATGTGATGTGATGTGATGTGATGTGATGTGATGTGATGTGATGTGATGCGACGCCTTGCAATGGGATGCGATGCAATGTGATGTGATGCGATTCGATGCGGTGCAATGCTTTGCAATGGGAGGCACTGTGATGTGATGCAAGGGTGAAAGTAACAGTGACAACGTCAATGACAATGACAGTGACAGTGACAGTGATAGTGATAGTGACAGTGATAGTGACAGTGACAGTGACAGTAACAGTGACAGTGACAGTGACAGTGGCAGTGGCAGTGGCACTGGCAGTGACAGTCACAGTGACAGTGACAGTGACAATGATAGTGACAGCGACAGCGACAGCGACGGGGACAACGATAGCGACAGCGACAGCGACGGCGACAACGATAGCGATAGCGACATCGACATCGACATCGACATCGACATCGACATCGACATCGACATCGAGATCGATATCGATATCGAAATTGAAATCGCCGCCGACATCACCACCGACATCGACGTCGGCGTCGACGTCGACGTCAACATCAACATCAACATTGACGACGGCATGATATGATGTGATGTGATGTGATGTGATGTGATGTGATGTGATGTGATGTGATGTGATGTGATGTGATCTGATGTGATGTGATGTGATGTGATGTGATGTGATGTGATGTGATGTGATGTGATGTGATGCATTGCGATGCAATGTGATGTGACACACTGTGACAGTGACAGCAACAGCGACAGCGATTCCATTTAGTCTAGAATCACATCGATGGTGAACGCGTCCATGAGTGGACACTGTCAGGAAGAAAGAAGAGCGTTATCTCGTACTTGTCCAGTTTCTGTTCTCCGGTTATACTGAACGAAGGTTGTTCCTCTGTTGAGTACATTATGCCGAACTGTTTGTCGCCTACGGCATTGTCGCCATGTACGCGCGTCAACACACAAACAAGGAAATGCTGAAAACAGTGACAGGGACATCAACATCGACATCGACATCGATATTGACATCGACATCAACATCGATACCGACATCGACATCTACATCGACATCGACATCGATGTCAACGTCAACATCAACGTCAAAATCGACATTGACGTAGATGACGTGATACGATGTGATGCAATGCGATGTGATGCAATGTGATGCGATGCGATCCAATGTGATACAATGCGATGCAATGTGATGCGATGTGATGCAATGTGATGCAATGCGATGCAATTTGATGCGATGTGATGCAATGTGATGCGATGCGATGCAATCTATGCGATGCGATGTGATCGATACAATGATAGTGACAGTGACAATGACAGAAACAATGGTAGTGGCGGTGACAGTGGCAGTTTTTTTTATGTGATGTGATGTGATGTGATGTGATGTGATGTGATGTGATGTGATGTGATGTGATGTGATGTGATGTGATGCGATGTGATGTGATGGGATGTGGTGTGGTATTGTGTGATTTTCTGTGATTTGATGCGATGCGATTCGATGTGATGTCATTGTGATGTGATGCGACAGTGACAGTAACAGTGACAATGATAGTAACAGTGACAACGATAGTGATAGCGGCAGCGGCAGCGTCAGTGGCAGCGTCAGCGGTAGCGTCAGTGGCAGCAGCATCGGTAGCGTCAGTGGCAGCGGCAGCGGCAGCGGCGGGCAGCGGCAGTGGCAGTGGCAGAGGCAGTGGCAGCGACAGCAACAGCTACAGCAAAAACGACAGCCATAGCGACAGCGACAGCAACAGCGACAGTGACAGTGATAGCCACAACGACAACGACAGCGACAACGACAACGACAATGACAGCGACAACGACAGCAACGTCGACAGCGACGCTGACAGCGACATCAACAGCGATGTCGACAGTGACGTCGACACCGACATCGACGGCGATGACGACACCAATAGCGACGTCGATAGTGACAGCGACGTCGATATCGACGTCAACAGCGACATCGACAGCGACAACGACATTGACAGCGACATTGACAGCGACATTGACAGCGACAACGACAACGACAATGACAGCCACAGCCACAGCAACAGCCATACTGACAGGCACAGCGACAGTGACGGTGACAGCGATAGCGACAGGGACAAAAACAGCGACAACGACTGCGACAACGATAGTGACAGCGATGGTGACAGCGACGCCGATAGTGATGCCGACAGCGACGTCGATAGCGACGTCGACAGCAACGTTGACAATGACGTTGACGTGGAGAGAAACGTCGATGGCGACGTCATTATCGATGGCAACGTCAACATCAATGGCGACGTCGACAGCGACATAAAAAACGAGAGCGACAATAAGCAACAGCAACAGAGACGGTAACAACAACCTCAATGGAGACAAGGACCCCCTCCCTCTCTCCCTTTTTCTCCCTGTCTATGTCCCTCTCTCTCACTCACAAACCCACTCACGCACTCACTCACACACTCACTCATTCACTCACGCACTCACTCACTCACTCACTCACTCACTCGCTCGCTCGCTTGCTCGCTCACTCACTCACTCACTCAATCACTCACTCACTCACTCACTCACTCGCTTTCTTGCTCACTCGCTCACTCAATCACTCACTCACTCACTCACTCACTCACTCACTCGTTTTCTTGCTCGCTCGCTCACTCAATCACTCACTCACTCACTCACTCACTCACTCACTCACGCACTCACTCACTCACTCACTCACTCACTCACTCTCTCACTCACTCAATCAATCACTCACTCACTCACTCACTCACTTACTCACTCACTCACTCACTCACTCACTCACTCACTCACTCACTCACTCACTCAATCAATCAATCAATCACTCACTCACTCACTCACTCACTCACTCACTCGCTCACTCGCTCACTGGCTCACTCACACTCGCTCACTCACTCACTCACTCACTGACTCACTCACTCACTCACTCACTTCCTGGATAACTTGTGCCCATGTGAAATTTCAATATACTCATTCATTGCTCTTCTGATCCTTTCTCACTTCATCGTTTTCTTGCCGCATTAAACACAATGGAGGGGTGAAGCGTCCATACGTTGAAGACTCTTCAAGTAGCAATTAACTTGTATTTGTTTTGATATACTACTTGTACATGCTTGTCTGTTAGCATCTTGTTTGAGAATATAATGGAGATTATATTGGGGCATTCTTGACCAACTTGCTGAGACAAGCATTTACATGCTTGTCTTTCCTTATCCCCCCCCCTCTCTCTCTCTCTTTCTCTCTCTCTTCCTCTCTCTCTCTCTCTCTCTCTCT
>SZWC01000974.1:28442-79206 GCA_023375785.1 Penium margaritaceum
GACCAGCGTCATACAACTGGTCGGCCTGGGTGGAGTCGTAAGGGAGGGTGTAGTATGCCCACAGGCCCTCACCCTGCGCCCAGATCCAGAAGCTGAGCTCCCAGCTCCGGAACTGCTCGCCGGCCTGAAGCGGCGGCGGCGGCATCTCAAAGTCCTTCTGCCTACGGCCGGCACCCGGAGTGGGGCCAAGGACGGAAGTGACTGTCTGCCGCTGGCGCTGAGTCTGCTGCTGTGCCAGGTAGTACGTGGCAACAGACACAGCTGGGCTGGCGTGCCCTGGAGGGATGAAGGACGGTAGCGCGCTGGTGGCGGTTTGGGACGGTAAGAGTCGCACAGGCTGGATCTTTCTGATTGGCGGCACGGCTGTGTCCTGGCGCAGTGGCAAGCAGGGGTGCATTGCACGCAGCACTGCTGAGGCTGAGTACGTGGCTCTTGCGTCGTCTGCTGTCCGAGTTGCGCCAGTCTGTTCCATCCATCACGTTGCATTGTGACAATGAGAGTGCCATGGCCATCGCCGACAATGACGGCGTGCATCACACACGCACAAAGCACATCAACGTTGAGTATCACTATGTGCGTTCATTGTTGCATGACGGAAGCATCAGCATCGTGTGGGTTGAGACAGCACGGCAGTTGGCTCACTTCCTGACCAAGGCACTGAAGCGCGACTCGTTCAAGAAGGCTGTAAGTTCGGTCGGCGTACGTCCTTGTGTGGCTCTCTCTTTATCTCTGCCTGCGTCTCTGCATGCCCTGGGGGTGTCTGGATGTTGACCGTGTCCCTATCCGCCCATGTACACTACGCCTGTGAGTCATGGGGGAGAAAAGAGAGATGTACGCTGATGTACACAAGCCGGGAGGACACAACAGAGCACAATGAGAGATGCGAAAAAACCAACACTCCCCCAAGAGAGAAACTATGCAGCAGGTTGGGGCAGCAGTGTTGTTGATGCAGCGTGCGGGCTTCCACGCTCGTTGCTTATGTCAGCTGCCCCCTCAGTCTGCTGCTCTAGAGTCTAAGTCTGGAAGCTTTGGGTTTTGTTACTCAGAAACGCGCGCGCCAGAGTTAGCGCCAGAAAGCAGCTGAAAACTGATAATGACTGATTAGGAATGAAGAATGAACAGCAATGGGGGACCCCTCCAAGTTCTAGCCCGCCCTCCAGCTCTGTAGAGCTTGTTACTCAGTTCATCAGCCAATCAGAAAATAGCTCAGTTCAGGCTGGCAGGTTTTCTCGGTGAGGCCTGCCAGGCAGCCGACAGCCCAAAACCCGGACGTCGTCCGTTTTGCCTGAAAACTGAACCATACCATAATACCGACGCTGCGAACGCAGTCGTGCGGTCAGAATTTGCTAGAAAAATAGTAGCAAGGAGTTATGGCAGCCTAAACCCCGATAGTGCCCACGACGGTTTATGCTGCCAAACAGGGCCATGCAACATGCAACTGGGACCCTAGGCAGTGCATGACGATGCAGACGCGATGGGACGCGCTGGACGCATGCAAGCAGCAACTGCGGTGTCAATGACTGCCGGCAGCACGACCGCCGAGGAGGCCTGCCGATGGAGCTGAGCGCGTCGCCGGAGAGAGAAGGCTCCAGCGAACTGCGAGAAGACCTCAGCGTGCGTCGGCTCCACCGGACAACACTCCATCAGCGTCGAGTCTCGCCGTCAGTCATCTGCACGCCGATGTACACAAGCCGGGAGGACACAACAGAGCGCAATGAGAGATGCGAAAAAACCAACAATTCGCATGCCATGGACCTCCTGGGACATCGGAAAGTGTGTTGCGCTAGTTGTGGCAAGCCATGGTTCAAAGGTTGATCTTCTTATTCCTGCATTCAACCACAGAAATGTGGGTTGTATTCTTTTCTCAATGCTTTGCAAAGCGTGAAAGAAAAAGGAAGAAAAAATACAGCATTTTTCATAAACGCTTTGCAAAGTGTTTGGATGAAGATTTTTTTTTTTCGTAAACACTTTGCAAAGCGTTTAGAAATTATACGGCCACAGAAATGTGACGGTCTTCCCTTGTCCAATCAGTGCAACTGTGGGTATCGGCTCAGGGCAGCCAGAAAGTGTTTCATTCACATTTTGTGGCAACGTGATAAAGCTCTCCTCCAAACAACATCTTGGCCTTTTAGGGTTTGATGCAAATATTCCCAGCTTGCCTTAGTGTCTACTTAAAAAATACCTATGACAAGTAATTCCGTACTTCAACCGGCCAGGATCCACACATCCAAAATGCTAAATTGTCTAAAGGATGCACAAATCTAGAACCAGATGTCCACACTTCACACTTGCAATGGTCTGGCATTGATCAGAGAAGCAATGAGAAGGCGTGCAAATCGGATGAATGGCCAGTCCTCCAAGACAATCCTAGAGGTTGTGGAAAACGGCTGTGGAAAACGTGCGGTGACATGTATCCGGCTCGCCATGATAGTTGTCTTGCAGCTGCAGATAGGTGGATACCACACCATGGAACCTAGGTGTGTTAATGTTGTGTTTAGTCATTACCCCTTCACATTGTTGTGATTTGTGACGTTCCTGTCGACCTGTACAGTTTACTGTGACCACTCGGCTGTGTCCATGCTCGTGCAGATCCCTGATTCGGACCCTGGTGGTACCGGTGCGTCATCTGGTGGCGGACTACCAGCTTGGAGCTGACCGACGACCGTTCCAGAGCTCTGGACGCTACCCGGGTCCTCCTGCAGGTTTTCTGCAGCACACAGGAGTTTATCGGTGGACTGGCCGTGGGCCCGATTTCCATGTTTTTGCATTGTGTCTCCACCGTTTGATGCCAGATGCATGCATGTGACCAATCGTAGCGTCCGGCTTGTGACCCTGCACGTTTGGGTTCAGACGGCGTAGCGTTCTGACTGTTGAAGTTCGTTGGCCACTTACAACTCTGTGCCCTCTTGCCCATCACACACTGTGCATCTCATTGTACAGATTGAATGACATGGCACAACCTGGGGAAGCAACAGACGTGACAGCTCTGGCAGAAGTCTTTGGTGCTCTCTTGTAGCTGCTGCAGCTTCACCCCGAGGCTCCTTCTGAGACACTTGTTGCCATGGTCTGGCTCCCTATGCTTCCTATGACTCTGTGATGCGGTAGATGCTAGGGCCCGTACATTCTTAATGCTGTGCCCTGCATCATGTTGCTTGCCTTGAGTATTTCTGGGGGAGCTACATTTCCCGGGTGCTGATCCTTAGGGGGCCACCGTGCCGGGTTCACCCGTGCATTGGTGAGTAGCCGCCGTGCTGTTAATAGCCAAACGGTCGGGCTCGACCCCCGGGTGGCGGTGTGTACTCACTCGGGCGTGATGCCCGGAGTGAGGCACGCTCACCGGTTGACTTAGTCACGCTCGCTCCCCACTGATTCTTGTCTTGGTTGTACCGAACTAAGTGAAGCAAGCTTTCCGCATCCATGGCGTGGCATGTCTCTTGCACGTTTCAGTTGGTTTTCACACACGTGACCCAGGAAGGCTTCTAGCAACTTCTGGTATCAGAGCAGGCGAGACACCTCACCACCGCTCACGATCCTGGTCACTCACTTCGGTGTACATCCAAGCAGTTCAGGTTCAGCAACACCCGGCCGACCTCACCGCAGTAGCGAGTCATCGCTGCAACACTATCTACCGCGGAACGTGCTGCTCTCTCAGACAGCAGGTTGTCTCAGCCTTCGTTCGCAGTCGCTCACCCGCTCGCTGCAACTTCACCGCCGTCTCGCGGATCCACATCCTTCTCGCTCTTCGGAGCACTCCAGCCATTCTTGAGCATCCTCGGCCACTCTCGACCACTCACTGCCACCCTTGGCCACTATTGGTCACCCACAGCCATCGGCTGCTCGCAGCCATTTTCGGCCACTCTCGGCCATTTCGCGGCTGCGCTGTGCCAGTCGCCAAGCCCAGCTGCTCTGCATCTTCAGTTGGACCATAACTTCATCCTCTGAAAAAGGGGGGGTGAGGGTGCCGCTTGTGCTCAACTGATCTCTCTCAATATCGCTGCCTCAGCTGTCGTCTCCCAGCAGCACCTCTCTCGACCGCCATCTCTCATGGCACCTCTTGCGCAGCCAGCCTCTCTCAGCCGACCCTCCCAACTGCTCTCCTTTAGTAGCATTCTCACCGTGCTGCACTGAGTCTTCTTCAGTGCTGTGTGCTGCTGCTCGCCTGTCGACTACGACTGCTGCTCTCCTGGTCTCTCACACTGGCGGACGACGTGCCATTGTGGGTGCGTATGCTCGACCACAGTTACTGGCAGGACGACCTTGACGCCGAATGTGAACGGGAGGAAGCAGAAATTGATCGTCAGGTTTACACGCCGGATGACCTCCCACCGTCACCACCTCTCTCACCAAGAATGCAACCCACCATCAGTTCCCAGCCTGCTGACCCTACTGCTGCTCCATCATCTACACCTCTCCCTACTGTTACAGGATCAGCTGATGCATCCACTGCACCCGAGGTTCCTGGGGTCATCCCCATTCTCCCCTTGCATACTGACTCGATAGGCTTTGCTGGTGCCATCCTTGACGCTGCGGCCGGCGCCGCAGCGGCCTTTGCAGCAACAGCTAGGGCCTGCCGTGCTCCTGCACAGACGGCCGTCGGCCGAGCAACTGAAGCATACACACAGACAGCTGCCTCTCTTACTCTACTGGCAGCAGCAGCTGCCAATATTGCCACACAGATCACAACAGCTGCAGCTTCCATTGCCACCGCAGCCTCCACAGCAGCAGACACCACCTCCAGCTCGGTCGGCTCCATCAGGGCATCTACCGCAACAGCGGTGCTGACACCCACTGGTGCTCCTCGTGACGCGACATCACACGTCACCACTGGCGTTCTGATCGCCTCAGCCTAAGCTGCAGTTGCTGGTGCCACCGCCACGTGGCTCCTCTGCCTCACTGTGGCGGTGGTAGGATGGGTGGCTGTTCTGTCCTCAGCCGCTGCTATGGTGCCGCCGCTCTTCAATCTTCTTCCTCGGCACTAGCGCGGTGAGCAGTGCATTCTCATTCACCCCTTGTCCCGCTTGCACTTTCCATTCTTCTCGCTCACTCCAAGTGGAGGTACTCACTCCACTTCCAGGCTTTCCCATCATGCCTGCACCAAAGGAGACCATATAGGCCCTCCAGGCCGCCCTTAGTGAGGCACAGGCGGAGCGACGTAGGGCAGAGGATGAGCTTCTTCGGGGGAAGGAATCAAAAGAGGAGTTCGCTGCCACCATTGCTGCTCTAGTGTTAGAGCGACTGCGGTCCATACCCACATTCGCTGCAGTCCTTCCCGCTACAGAATCTGGCTCAGCAGATTCGTCGGCTCCTTCTGGTGGTGCTGTTGCCAACTCTTCCTCTCCAGCTCTTTCCGCATCAGCCTTTTCTCGTCCTGTGCTCCCAGCCCGCCAGGACTTTGAAACTCCTCCTCCACAATTCACCTCCAAGCTCACATTCACCTCTTGGGAGACACGCTTCAGTGCGTGGGCCCAGGGCGAGCTCCTCTGGCAATACTACTCGCCAGCAAAACCGCCGTTTGCACCGCAGCCTACTGAGGCTACTCGCGCAGTGAGAGCGCTCATCAACGCAGGCCCAGAGAGTCTCCTCGACGACATTGGTACATACAATGCTGACCCTTCCCGCGGCACACCGGCAGATCCCGTCGGTGCCTATGCCCTCATCCGCCGTCGCAAAACAGTCACTGGCCACGCGGCCCAAAGCGCCCTCACGGTGCAATTAAACACCTTGCAGATGCGCGCGGACGAAACAGCAGATGAATATTGGGCACGTAGCTTGCGTTTGTTGCGTGACCTTGGCAAAGCCGCACCTGGTCCTCTCTCTGCCTGCCTCTCCATCGTTGCAGGGCTCATTCCCGAACTCTCATACCTGTACCTGCATGTCTCTCAGTCAAAGCTTGAGCGTCTTGCATCTGAGCCTGTCCCAGCTGATTCTCCACCTGGGATTGGGCCCCTCTTTGACTTCACTGCTTCGCGCCTCACCGACTGGTGGAATGCATTGCAAAACAAGCGCATGCATCGCGCTGCACTGGCAGCTATCACCACTTCCTCCTCTTCCTCGTCTGCCACATCCTCCTCTTCCCCCTCCTCGACACAAGCAGCAGCACACTCCACGCAGGGTGCCTCTCGCAGTGGGGATGGTGGATTTACTCGTGGCGGCGGTCGCGGAGGCAAAGGACGTGGGAGCGGCCGCGGTGGAAAAAACTCAGCTCCCACAACGGACGTCACTTGCTGGAACTGTGGCGCATCTGGTCATTCTGCACCAAAGTGTCCTGCCCCTCGTGACGATGCCCGTCTGGCCTCCTCCATGCGCGCCCACTGGGCCCGCACGGGGGCCACTGCCTCGTCGGCGGCCGCTGCAGTGACCGTCGCCTCATCCTCCTCGTCCTCCACTGCTCTCTCCACCACATCTGCCCCACTACATCCGACACCTACTGCACCCAGCCCCTGGGGTTGGATACCTCCTCCCTCTGGTCCTCCATACTACGGTCTCCCATCTTCACACTACCATGTACCTCACTGGAGTCGTGACGATGGGAACTTCTCTGACCGCTCCTCCGACCGTTCCTCGGAACGCTCTTCCGATCGCCGTGATGAGGAGCGCAACCTTGAGCGTCGACTTGCCGAACTTCTCCACCTTCGCTCTCAGGGAGGTGAGAGTGTGAGTGGCCAGTGTTGTTCTTCTGCTTGTGAGTCTGAGGCCACCCTTCGTGGTGCNCCTCACTGGAGTCGTGACGATGGGAACTTCTCTGACCGCTCCTCCGACCGTTCCTCGGAACGCTCTTCCGATCGCCGTGATGAGGAGCGCAACCTTGAGCGTCGACTTGCCGAACTTCTCCACCTTCGCTCTCAGGGAGGTGAGAGTGTGAGTGGCCTGTGTTGTTCTTCTGCTTGTGAGTCTGAGGCCACCCTTCGTGGTGCCACCTCTGGTCAAGTTCAAGGGGATTTGCCTGAAGACTGCGAGTGGATTGAGGAATGGCAGTCTTGCACATTTCCCACACGTTTTGGCTCTTCGTCCTCCTTCTCTACCCGTGGCACTGTCGCTGTCTGTCTTGTTCTTCCCTCCACTCGTGCCTCTCCTGGCCTCTGGATCATTGATTCAGGTGCCACTCATCACATGACCTCCTGTCGCTCTTCCTTCGTCTCTCTCGGTCCCGTTCAGTCCGTCCGCTCTGTTCGTACTGGCTCCGGCCAGCTGCTTCCTGTGCAGGGTGTTGGGGTCGTTCGTTTTGTCGGTCCTGGTGGCACTGTCTACCTGTCTGACGTGTTGTATGTGCCTGACCTGGAAGTCAGTCTCCTCTCCGTGACCACCCTTGATGACCAGGGCATGGATTTCTCTTCAAGCCGCAGCCTTGCCTCTATCTCTCTGTGCTCGTCTGGCCGTGTTGTTCTTCGTGGCATGCGGTGTGATCGCTTGTTTCGAGTCCCGCTCACTCTGCCCTCGTCTTCCGCTGCCTCTGCTCTCGTACACGTCACCCCCTCCTTGTCTCCTGATCAGGGTGATCTTCTGCACCGCCGCCTCTGTCACATTCACACTGCTGCCATCCAGCGTCTCCTGCGCCTGCAGCCTGCTCTTGGCCTTGATCCTGCCACGTTCGCGCCCCCTTGCACATCCACTTGTCTCGACTGTGCCACTGGCAAAATGCACCGCTCTCCCTTTTCCACGTCTGAGTCAACAAAAACGCACCCTCTTGACCTGATCCATGCGGATGTCATGGGTCCCCTGTCCCACGACTTCCTTGGTGGCCTTGGCCGCTACGTCCTGTGCTTGACAGATGACTTCTCTCGCTACCGTTGGGTTTTTTCCCTTCGCCACAAGAGCGATGTCACTGAGGTCCTGGAGTCGTGGCTTCCGCAAGCTGAACGTGCTTGTGGGCGCCTCTTGTGTGTCTTTCGCAGCGATCATGGGGGTGAATTCTTTGGTCCCACCTCTCGCTTCCTTGCATCTCGTGCTGTCCGTCTTGAGTCCTCTGCTCCCTACACACCCCAGCAAAATGGTGTCTCTGAGCGTTGGAACCGCACCCTTGCCGACGGGGTCCGCTCTCTTCTCTCTGCCTCTGGGCAGTCCCCTCTTTTTGCCTTCGAGGCCATGTGCTACATGACCTGGGTCTGGAACCATGTCCCTCACGGCCCTCTCCCTCACACAGTCACTCCCTTTGAGTGCTGGACTGGGCACCGTGCTGATCTCCGGCTTGCCCGTGTCTGGGGGTGTCTTGCCTCTGTGTGGATACCCTCGGACCAACGGGACGGCAAGCTCGCTCCTCGTGGTCACCTTTGTCTCTTTCTAGGCATCTCTCCCTTCTCCAAGGCGTGGCGCTTTTGGGATCCCTCGAGATGCCGTGTTGTGGAATCTCGTGACGCCCTCTTTTTTGAGCACCTCTTTGAACGCGATTCGCCGCGCTTCGGTGGCTCCCTCTCTCCGCCCTCTCCGGGTGGGGGTGGTCCTCTGCCCTCTGGGCCCTATATTCTCCCGTCGGGGCGTCCCTTGTCACCCTCCTATCCCGAGTCCAGTTCTGCCCTGCCGTCGCCTCCCTCTCAGTCCTGCTCTCCCACTGAGTCCTCTGCTCCTCGCATGACCGCACATTCTCCTCCACTGTCCCCTGCTGCAGTCTCCCCTGCATCATCTGTGTCTCCTCCTGTCGCTTTCACTCCTCCTCCCGTACTCTCGTCACCGTCTGAGCCTCATGCTCCCGAGACCATACCCTCTCCGCCCCCGCCTGTCCAGCCGAGTGCACTGTCCATCCCACCGGTGTCACCCTACACTCGTGGCGGACGCCTCCGGGCGCTTCCTTCTCAGTCTCATCCAGTGGTCTCTGGTGATCCTGGCCTTCGGGCCCTTGGTCTTGTCTCCTCTGCTCTGTCCACTGCGGCCTCTGTTGTCCACCCAAGCACGGGCCTTGGGTACTCCCTTCTTGAGGAGGAGTTTCATTCTGCCCTGTCATCCTCTGTGGCTGGGTATGTTGCAACTTGCTTTGCTACCGCTGGTCTTTCACCTCTAGCGCCTGAGCCCCTGACTGTACAGGCGGCTCGCACGGCCCCCGACTCATCGTTGTGGGAGAAGGCCATGAAGGCTGAGCTTGATGCACTCGCTGAACACGGCGTGTATGAGCTCATGGATCTACCACCTGGTCGCAAGGCAGTCGCAGCCAAGTGGGTGTACCTAAGGGTGCACACCAAATCCTGGGTTCCCAAATCGGATTCGCAAATCCGGATCCGAGATCCGGATTCGCGAATCCGAATCCGTGAAAATGGATTCGTCAAAGATTCGCAAATCTGTTATGCATGTCTTTGAGGAATGGACGAGGAGAGGGAGAGGGGGTGAGGGGAGGCTGGCGACTTAGAAAAAACAACAAGGAGTCCAGGCCAACTCCTCGCATGAGATAACCCTTCTTGGTAGGGTTGTCGCATGCATGTCTATTGGCCTGTTGTGGACAGGGAGCCACGTCAGACTCATCGCTGACTGACAGGCTTGGCACATGTCTGAACAGGCTCGCAAACCACTAGTTGTCTTGGTGGGCAATCTACGGCTACCACATCAGGCTTGTCACCGAGCCTATGGTTTGTGAGCAGTTGGAAAGCCAAGCTTAAACTGCCGAGGTCCTGCTGTCAACGCATTGACGAGGAAAATCTCTCACCATCGCATAAATTATTATGTGTGTGCGGCGACAAGGGTTGATCCGGACCACTGTCTTTTTTTTTTTTCAACTCTAAGAGCCTGCTGCACAGACCCGTGAAAGGATTCGCAAATCCGTGAGGATTCGCAAATCCGGACCCGGATTCGCGAATCCGGGTCCAGGGTTGGATTCGGATCCGCGGATCCGGGTCCATCCTGAGATTCGGGAATCCGGCCCGGTGTGCACCCTTAGGTGTACCGCCACAAACTCAATCCTGATAACACAATCGAACGATACAAAGCTCGTCTCACCGCAAAGGGATTCTCCCAGATCCCGGGTGTCGACTTTGACGAGACGTTCGCCCCAGTTGGCAGGTACACCACGGCCAGAGCCCTTCTGGGCCTAGTCGCTCAGCACGACTGGGAACTCGAGCAGATGGATGTCAACAATGCCTTTCTCCATGGCAGTTTGGATGAGGAGATCTACATGGTACAGCCACCCGGCTTCTCAGATGGGACAAAAAGGGTATGGCGCCTGCGCAAGGCTCTCTACGGTCTGAAACAGTCACCACGATGTTGGAACCAAGAAATCACGGCGACACTTGAAAAAGGTGGCTACAGACGAAGCCCTGTGGACCCTGCCCTATTCCTCAGTGATCCCACCAAGCCGCTTGTCGCCATCCTTGTTTACGTGGATGACCTCCTCATCGCCTCTCCTGATGCCGCCTCAGTCAGGGCGGTCAAAGCCCTTCTGCAGTCGACATACAAGATGAAAGATCTTGGCCCGGCTCGGGTCTTCCTTGGTATGGAGTTGGAACGTGATCGCCAGCGACGTACTTTGCACGTCCATCAGGCTGCGTACATACGTAGCCTGGGGGAGCGCTTCTCACCGCTCCTCACAGCCATCCCCACTGCATCCACTCCCATGACACCCGCCGGTCAGTCCTTACTGAAGTCTCGGGAGGTGTCCACGCTGGGGGAGACGGTCGACGTGACAGACTACCTCAGAGTCATTGGCTCATTGATGTACCTTGCCACTACCACACGTGCTGATGTGGCGTTTGCTGTAAACTTCCTTTCTCAGTTCTCTCAGTGCCCCCGTGCGCGCCATCTTGAGGCTGCATTGCGGGTCGTGCGCTATGCTCTCTCCACACCTCGCATTGGGCTGTACTTTCGTGCACAGCCCTCAGTCGTGGTGGACAGCTTCACAGACAGTGACTGGGTACATGACACTGATGCTCGCAGCCGAACAGGCTATATCTTCCTTGTCGGTGGCACTGCAGTCTCCTGGAAAAGTGGCAAGCAAGGGTGTGTTGCACGCAGCACCGCTGAGGCTGAGTATGTTGCACTTGGAGCAGGCACATGTGAGGTTGTCTGGCTTTGTCGCTTGTTGCAGCAACTGCGCGTGCCCATTCGTTGCATCACTCTGCACTGCGACAACCAAAGCACAAAGGCCATTGCTGAGAACAGCGGCATGCATCATTCACGCACCAAGCACATCAATGTTGAGCACCATTTTGTTCGCGAGTGCATTGCTGCAGGCATTGTCCAGGTGACTTGGGTGGACACACGGTCTCGGAGAGCTGACTTCCTCACAAAAGCCCTCAGTCGTAATGTGTTCAAGAGTGCTGTCCATTCTGTTGGTCTCATCTGTCCACATGATCCAGGTTGATTGCTTGGTTGCTTGACTTTCAACGTGCCGTTATCACCTCTTGTTACCTCCCTTGTGTGGTTCTCATTTGCATGGATTGATTGGCTGCGGTGCATGGGGGAGTGTTGAAGTTCGTTGGCCACTCACAACTCTGTGCCCTCTTGCCTATCACACACTGTGCATCTCATTGTACAGATTGAATGACATGGCACAACCTGGGGAAGCAACAGACGTGACAGCTCTGGCAGAAGTCTTTGGTGCTCTCTTGCAGCTGCTGCAGCTTCACCCCGAGGCTCCTTCTGAGACACCTGTTGCCATGGTCTGGCTTCCTATGCTTCCTATGACTCTGTGATGCGGTAGATGCTAGGGCCCGTACATTCTAATTGTCGTGCCCTGCATCATGTTGCTTGCCTTGAGTATTTCTGGGGGAGCTGCATTTCCCGGGTGCTGATCCTTAGGGGGCCACCGTGCCGGGTTCACCCGTGCATTGGTGAGTAGCCGCCGTGCGGTTAATAGCCAAACGGTCGGGCTCGACCCCCGGGTGGCGGTGTGTACTCACTCGGGCGTGATGCCCGGAGTGAGGCACGCTCACCGGTTGACTTAGTCACGCTCGCTCTCCACTGATTCTTGTCTTGGTTGTACCGAACTAAGTGAAGCAAGCTTTCCGCATCCATGGCATGGCATGTCTCTTGCACGTTTCAGTTGGTTTTCACACACGTGACCCAGGAAGGCTTCTAGCAACTTCACTGACATGTGTGCGCATAGTTACGGCCAAAACAGTGGTTTTGGGCCGGTTTTTAGTACGGATCTTGCACTGCCGCGTGCGACACCCGCCGTGCGCCGTGGCAAGTACTTATGCCATGGACCTGTCATTTGTTAACCCTCTCTGCAAACGCTATTGAAACATTCTGACACTTTGCCTTGTGTCTCCTAGCCAGACCCTTGCCGTCGTGTGCACGAGTTGTGACTGTCGTCACCGTTTGACCAGGCACTGACGCCTAGTCGACGGTTGCGTCGCTAGGAAACTTCTACACACTTTCTCTTGGTATCAGAGTGGTGAGACAGTTCTCACCGAGCTGCACAGCAGAGACGCAGCAGAGGAGCAGCAGTGAGAGTCACCGCTGCAGCAGATCCACAGGGACCTATCGACGACAGCCGATCGCTGTCGATGTAGCTCACCGTCATCACGTGAGACTGCATTAGCAGCAGTTGCTAGCGGCAGCAGGTGACAGCTGCAGTAGGCGCCAGCAGCTGCCGACATTGGCACATGCAGTAGCAGCAGCAGCATTGAACAGCAGTAGCAACAGTGCAGTAGAGTAGCAGCGCAGCAACAGCACCGGCGGCAGCACAGCGCGGCGACAGCAGCATAGCAGCAGCGCCAGTAGCAGCACAATAGCAGCAAAGCATCAGCGGTAGCAGCAGCGGCGGTAGCAGCAGTGCAACAGTAGCGGCGGTAGCAGTGCGCGGTGGCGGTAGTAGTGCGCGGTGGCGGCAGCAACGTGCAGCAGCCGCAGTGCGCAATAGCAGCAGCAGCAGCAGCGCGAAGCTACTGCCACAGCTGCGCACCCGGCTGCCAGGCGGCCGCTCCGCACGCAGCCACGCGGCTGCTGCTACAGCTAACGACGCAGCAACAGCAGCTGAGTGGAAACTACTGTGCAGCTTCTGCGTGGCTGCTACGGAGCGGACGCCTGCTCGCGCAGCAATCGCGAGAGTTGACACACAAAAAAAGGAGGGGAGGGGAGCGGACGTAAGCCTTTGTCCTTGCTGACGTCAGCAACTTCCTGCTGATGTCAGCACTCGGTGAATTTTTTTGTCGAAGAGTCAAAAGTTGCCAGCGTTTTAAATTCTCGAGAAACGCTAAGATTTCCACAATTTGATCACGTTGATATCTCGGCCCATAATGAGCGGCGACATGGCTCCGTCCGGCGACAAGGGAAAAAGGGTACTAGATCCCTCTTATTCCACCTCAGGGGTCATGAGCCCACATTCACAGGCTAATGAGGACCTACAGAGCTAGAAGGATGAGATGCGTTGCCTGAAGCGAGAGCAGACAAACGTCATCCGTACACTCACCGAGCTTCTTCGGGGTCATTCCATGACCCCACGACAGACCTCTGAGGGAGCAGCCGGGGTCGCACCTTCTACACAGCAGTCAGCTCCAGCACCGGAGACAGGAGCTAGAGTCGACCCGCCGCCTCTTGATCTTTGGGACGAGGATCCAGAGATGCCAGGCATGGACGGCGACTCCCCCGAGCGCAAGCTTCGTATGTTTCAGGAGCGCCTCCGCCATCTTCAGACGAGCTCTCGGCCCCCACACACATCTTGTTTTCCCGAGATTCAATCGTTGCCTAACCTCCACCCCAGCGACTTCCCTCTTCCCGGTGTCTTTCCCATCCCTCGTCCTTCCTAGCCTGTGGTTGCCCTCCCTACGGAGCTGCAACCCAAGGACTTCGAGACACCGCCCCCACGGTATGTTAGTGAGGACGACTTTGACTGCTGGGAGATCCTCTTCCAGGTTTGGGCCACTTCAGAGGGCGTGTGGCCCTACTACTACAGTCCGTATCAGACTACGGACCGAGCACAGGTGCTGACAGCGGCTAGGGCGATGCGCGGACTTCTATACGCCATGTCGCGCGAGACCGTTGTCGACTTCCGCTTGTTCCTTGGCGAGACGGGCACAGGCACCTGCGCTGATCCACGCGGGGGTTGGGACCTGGCATTATCCCTGCTTGCTGTAGAGACGCACGCCACCCGCGCTGCGCACATTCGTGCCTTTCACTCCCTTCGTCAGGGGCCTGCCGAGCCTGCAGCCGACTACTGGCGATGCGCCATGCGCATCTACACGCGCCTTGGGACCTCAGGAGGTACACAACTGTGGGCGCTCCACACGATCATGCTCGGAGTTTGCCTTGAGTACACAGACATCTTCACGAGGTACAGCGATGCTGTGCTCGAGCCTTTTTTTTCCTCACTACAGCTTCTTCATTGGGTGTACCAGCTTTTCCTCCAGGTGACTTCTGCCCGTGAGGCAGTCGTGGCCCATTAGGAGACTCCCCTTGCTATATAAGTCGTCGCATCACCACCGACGCCCCTCTTGCAGTCCCCTTCTCCATCCTCCGTCACGTCCTCATCTTCCTCGACCTCTTCCACCCCGCTTACAGTGACTCAGACACAAGGTGTCACGGCAGCAGCATAGGGGAAGAAGAAGAAGGGGAAGTGAGGCTCGGGTCAGTAGCAGTCACAGCAACAGCCGTCATCGGGTAGTAGCGGTGGACACTCTGTTCACTGCTACAACTGTGGAGGCGCTCATCGCTACACCGAGTACCAGCAGCCGCTCGATTGGGTGCGGACTACTCGCGGGCTTCAGGCTGCACACGCACTCTGTTCTACGTCCAGCAGCACATCCTTTGGGCGCGCGGCGACCACGACTACAGCAGTCCCCGCTTCACCACCGGCGAGTAGCGGTGACCCGGACACATGTGACCGCACCATCGCCGAGCTCCGACACCTTCTGGCGCTTCACTTTCAGGGAGGTGCGAGTGTGTTGTCACAGCTGGGTGGTTCACAAACTGACTGTCCATCTTTTTTTGTGGCTCGTTATGACTCGTGTGGGGGGGCACAGTCGGCATGTGATGACGATGGGCTTGACTGTACCGACTGGATTCATGAGTCTCACCTTTGTGCCCTTCGTCCTTCCTCCCCACCGACTGCCTAGCGTCCTTCTGATGCCGAGTGTTCCATTGCCCGTTTTACAATGACGTCCTCCAGACGTGATTCTGGTGACAGTTGGATCATCGATTCCGGTGCCACTCATCACATGACCTGTCGTCGTAGTGATTTTGTTGTTCTCGGTCCCGTTGCGTCTGTTCATTCCGTCCGCACAGGCTCTGGTCAGTCCTTGCCAGTCCAGGGTGTTGGGGTTGTACGTTTCGATGGTCCGTCTGCCCCCCAGCATCTTTCTGAGGTGCTGTTTGTGCCTGACCTTGAGCTCAAATTGCACACTGATGGGACTCTCTGTGGAGCACACTACAGATTCCGTGACTGTGACTGTCGCGGTCAATAACCGTGACATTCATGGAGATATATAAGGTATCTCCATGGTATCATGAATGGATACCGGAGTGAGTCCTTCTTAGCACTCACTCCGGCTATGAGTTTACCAGTAGCCAGTACTGGTAGTGGTTACTCTACCATGAGTAGAGTAACTCCATGTGTTACTTGAAACCACTACTCGCAGTTTGACCACTGCGACTCTCACAGTGGTGACACTTGCAGCATTTTCCTCCGTGCCTCTGTTGTGGATGACCTGCATCGTGTCTCTCGGACTTCTGCTCCTTGCTCCCCCTCCCTTTCCGCTCGTTTTTTTGTCACTAGTGTTCTGTCTCCTGAGCACCAGCGATTGCTTCATCACCGCCTGTATCATGTAGGCTCCGACACTGTGTCGACGCTCATTCGGACACAGCCCGCCCTCGGTCTTGATGCGGCTTCTTTTGAGAAGCCGCCCAAGACCGACTGTCTCTTCTGCGCTCAGGGTAAGATGCATCGTTGCACCTACCCTGACTCCCATTCTCGCACACTTTGCCCTCTCGAGTTAGTCCATTCGGACCTTCCTTGTCCCCTTCCTGTCGAGTCTCTGTCCGATCGGGGTCGATACGTTCTGACCCTGAATGATGACTTCACCCGGATGCGGTGGGTCTACAGCCTGCGCCAGAAGAGTGACGTCGCTCTCACAGTTCGCCTCAGGTTAGTGATGGCTGAGCGTCAGTCCTGCCACACGCTGCACAACTTCCGCTCGATCGCGGCGGCGAGTTTCTTGGCGAGATGGACAGCTTCTTCGCCGAGTACGGGATTTTTCACCAGGTCTTCGCTCTTGCTACTCTTCAGTAGTATGGTGTTTCTGAGCACTGGAACCGCACCATGGAGGATGCAGTTCGCGCTATGCGGTCTGAGTGTGGTCTCCCGGAGTCCTTCACTTTTGAAGGCTTCGCCTACATGACTTGGGTCTGGAATCGCCTCCAGCACGGTCCTCTTCCGGACCACGTCACACCGTATGAGCTCTGGTTCGGCCACCGTGCTGACCTGCGCCTTGATCGCGTCTGGGGATCCTTGGTACACCGAGGACCAGCAGGGGTCCAAGGTCTCACCGCGAGGTCGCTTGTGTGTCTTCGTCGGCATCTCCCCGCAGTCAAAGGCATGGCGTTTTTGGGACCCTGCTCGTCGTCGCATTGTTGAGTCACTCGACGTGCTCTTCTTTGAGTCCCTCATCTACCGTGATCTCACTTCGATCACGTCACTGTACGTCACACACGTTCCTACGTGTGAGGTTTCTCGACAGATGGGGGATTCTGCGCCTGCGAGCACTGCTCGCCAGGCTAAAGTGTCCATTCGAGCTCCCTCCACTTCTCCAGCTCTTGATGACCAAGCGATCATCGCTGTCGGTCAAGAGATCTCTCCAGCACCACCGGCTTCTACCCATGTCCCCTCGCATCCCAGAGGTATCCATGATCCTGTACCTGTGCGTGGACTTGCCTCACCTGCTCCTACTTTCACACCGAGTCCCGTGTCTCCCACACCCACATCTCCTCGCACAGCATCACCAGCTCCCTTGCCTCAGTCCTCTCCAGCTACGATTGTGCCCGTTCCTGAACCTGAGGTACTCCCCTCGAGCCCGAGTTACTCCCATGAGCCTGGCGGTCGTCTTCGACCATTGGACTCCATAGCTCAGCGAGTGTCTGTTCTCGCACCCAGGCACTCCACTCATAGCATCGGGAGTGGTGATCCCGGCAGAAAGGCCCTAGGCCTGAGTTTCCACACTGAGCACACAGAGGTACATCCAACATGTTCCGTAGGGCACGACCTCATCACTCGCGAGTTTCATATTTCCTGTGACGCGGAAGCCGATCTTGTGGTCATCAGACCTAGCACTGAGGCGTGCGCTCTTGCCACGCAGAGCTCTCCCTCTATGGCGCCTGACCCAGACACACTGAGGGAAGCTCACTTGTCACAGGATGCTGACGCTTGGCATACTACCTGTGAGGATGAGCTTCGCGCCATCCCAGAGCACGGAGTTTACGAGCTAGTCGACCTTCCATCTGGGAGGAAGGCTATTCAGGTCAAGTGGGTCTTTCGCAAGAAAGTGAAGCCGGATGGCTCACTGGAACGCCACAAGGCTCGCATGGTCGTCAAGGGGTACTCTCACATTGAGGACATTGATTACACTGACACCTTTGTCCCTGTCGGCCGCATGACCTTAGCTCGAGCTCTGTTCGGTGTAGTGACTCAGCATGACTGGGAATTGTACCAGATGGATGTGAACAATGCATTCCTCCATGGCTCTCTGGATGAGGAGATTTACGTGGCTCAACCACCCTGCTTTGAGGACGGTGACAAGGCCTGGCGCTTGTGCAAGTCCTTGTACGGCCTCAAGCAGTCTCCTCGGTGTTGGAATCAAGAGATCACTGGCACCCTGACTCGTGCAGGATATGTACAGAGCAAGGCAGATCCCTCTCTCTTCATCCGAAGGACGCCTGAGCGATTCACCGCCATCTTGGTCTATGTCGACGACCTTCTGATCGCGTCTCCTTCACTAGAAGTCGTGAAGGAGGCCAAAGCTATCCTCCAGACTAGCTATACAATGAAGGACCTTGGTCCTGCAATGGTGTTTCTTGGCATGGAGATCGTGCGAGACCGCAGACGTCGTACTCTACTACTCCATCAGGCCCGATACACACGTGTTGTGGGGAAGCGCTTCAGCGACCTCTCCAGTGCAGTGCCCACAGCACTTCCACACCTCTCATGCCTGGCGGACAGGATGCCCTGAAGGTGGACGACCCCATACAGCTGGGGGTGGCCGTGGATGTAACCCTGTATCTCCGTCTCATCGGATCTTTGAGGTACCTAGCCACTACCACACGTCCTGACATCGCATTCGCCGTCAACCTCCTTGCCCAATTCTCGTAGGCTCCACGTGCTAGATCCCTTCACGCGGGTGTGCTAGTGGTGCGGTACATGGTCTCCACACCGTACCTGGGACTCTGCTTTCGCCGGCAGTGTTCGGTGGTCCTTGACGGCTACACCGACAGCGACTGGGCCTGGAGTCCAGATGGACGCAGTCGCACCGGGTACGTGTTCCTGTTCGGTGGGACCGCTGTGTCTTGGCGTAGCGGAAAGCAGGGCTGCATTACACGTTGCTCAATGGAGGCAGAGTATGTTGCTCTGGCTAGAGGGGCTGCTGAGGCGGTATGGTTGCATTGTCTGTTCCTTGAGCTTGGCAAGTCTGTACCTGCCATTGTGCTTCATTACGACAACCAGAGTGCTCTTGCCATTCCGAAGAACTCTGGTATCTTTCATGCTCGCACAAAGCACATTGCGTGATCGGGTGGAGCGACACGTGATCTCCGTCATTTGGGTTGGCACTGACATGCAGCGTGTTGACTTCTTGACGAAGGCACTAGCACGCGGAATGTTCCTGGTGGCCATTCATTCTGTTGGACTTCTCCCCTTGCCTGAGAGTGGATGAGTGTGGGATGTGTCTATGTCCGTGTCACATCTGTCGTTGCACTCGTTGTTGTACTCGTCTCAGTGCTGTACGTGTATGGACATGCATACCATCGGGTCATGGGGGAGTGTTGTGATTTGCGACGATCCTGTCGACCTGTACAGTTTACTTTGACCACTCGGCCGTGTCCATGCTCGTGCAGATCCCCGATGCGGACCCTTGTGGTACCGGTGCGTTATCTGGTGGCGGACTACCAGCTTGGAGCTGACTGACGACCGTTCCAGAGCTCTGGACGCTACCTGGGACCTCCTGCAGTTTTTCTACAGCACACAGGAGTTTAACGGTGGACTGGTCGTGAGCCCGATTTGCATGTTTTTGCATTATGTATCCACCTTTTTATGCAGGATGCATGCATGTGACTAGCCGTAGCATCCTTCTTGTGATCCTGCACGTCTAGGTTCAGACGGCGTAGGGTTCTGACATGTGTGCGCAGAGTTACGGCCAAAACAGTGGTTTTGGGCCGGTTTTTAGGACAGATCTTGCACTGTCGCGTGCTACACCCGCCGTGCGCCGCGGCAGGTACTTATGCCATGGACCTGTCATTTGTTAACCCTCTCTGCAAATGATATTGAAGCATTCTGACACTTTGCCTCGTGTCTCCTGGCCAGACCCTTGCCGTCGTGTGCACGAGTTGTGACTGTCGTCACCGTTTGACCAGGCACTGACGCCTAGTCGACGGCTGTCGCTAGGAAGCTTCTACGCACTTTCTCTCACGTATGAAATTCCTTCTTCTTCCTTCTTTGCGAAGGCTCACTTTTTTTTGTCTGTTGCTGTCCCCTCGTTGAGCACATCCATTGCAAAAATGACCTCCGATAGCCCCTTAAGTGCAAGGTGTTGGTTTGTGTTGAGTACCACAAGGTGACCTCTGGCCTCGTTGCACGCTCACCTCACTGTTGCAGGTGACTGACCACTGGAGAAGGAGACTTTCCTCTGGCTACTTTGCCGTGATGACGTCGACTTCACGACAGACAATCTCTTGGCTCAGTCAACAAGGAATTGCACAAGTGTCTTGAGTTTGCATGCAATTTGCTTGCATGTGGTGGACTTGTGTGGTTCCCACCGGGTGCTTACTCAAACAAGACTAGAGAGGTGTTGGGATAATTTGGTGGTCGAGTGGTGATGGTTCATCACCCACGAGGGCAGCGAGCTTGAGCGAGCTCGCCGTTCGCTCGCTCGCTGCCTCTTTCGCTCTCCCATCTAACACCTCTGTCGCGTGTGTCTCGTCACTCTTAGCCACTTTTCTTGACTTCTACGCACAACTCGCCATGGCTTGACCTCATCTTTGCGTCACTTGCTGTGCAAGATCTTCTAGCTGCCAGTCTCCACTGCCTATACAAGGTGGAGCTCGAGCTGCCACCTCCATACCCCAAAGTCAGGGCCACCAGCATGCTTCTGAATCGACTGCTTCTCCATCTTCTGCAACATTGTGCAAACTTCTACTCCAACGGGTTCTCAGACTTCACGACGACTTTGTTTGTAATGACTATCAAGTGCACTACGGAATGCATGGACTTCCTGGGGTAGTCAGGGATTTGGACCCAAAACCCTATGTCAGAAAATGTGGGATATGAGGTACCTGACCATCCTACGTGGTTCACTTCTTCCTTGTGGGTGAATATGAGACAAAGCGTGGTTTTTCTGCCTGTCTCACGCTATGTGAGTAGGAATTTAAAGATAGTACCTTTTGCAATATGATTAGACCAATATCACAAGCTAGTCACAAGCTTTCTAGTGCACCAAACTGTGCACAATTTGGCCTAGCTTACCCCAAGTTACGATTGCCGAAGTGAAGGTCACAGTTGGGCTGGATCTGTGGAAGGAGCTTGGCTCACACATGGATGCTAGCTTTCAGTCAAGGAAGCGTGAGGTTAGGAGGATCATCAAACAGAAGGTATTCTGGCTATAAGTGCTTAAGTTGAAAGATGTGGTACTACCACTAGCAATTATTCTGAGGGTGGTGGACAAACCGGGTGGGGGTACCGGTGAGATACATGTGGGATTTATGGATTGTGCAAAGCAGCTGAATTCTTTGTCCGTGAAAAGGGGTAGGAAGTCAGAGCGGGTGGCAGAGAATCACGTGAACTTTGTGCTCGGCAGGCTTGAGGTTCGTTCATCCAAATACATGCCATGTCCTTTGTACGTTGATGCTCGTTGTCTCCACCCTCAGCATTTAGGCAATGACTTGTCAAAAGACAGCAACACCTTGCAAGCTTGGCAGGTTGTGGTGGAGGTGTTGGTTCTCGAGGACATGTAGGATGATGTGCTGAAGGAGATTGTGACTTTTCAACGAGCTAAAACCGTGGTGGTAAGTGATCTAATGGTTACTCCCCAAAAAAATGCAAAGGTCATTCTAGCAGTGGCCGAGGTGCAATGCGGAACCATGGCTCCAATGGAGTGGCATGTGAACTACATGTGCCACTTACACATACTGCAAGATCTAGCGCTGAAGGTTTTATCCCAACCATGCTCATCCTCTTAGTCCGAATGTGTTTTTTCCCAAGCACGTGTTCACACTGCTAGGAAAAACGGGTTGAAGGAGGAGACTCTGGAGCTGCTGGTGTAGTGCAACGTGCGATTGTGCAAGCACTACGGAAGCAGTGGACAAAAGGCAGCTGGGGGGCTTACAGCAGCAGAAACAGCAGTAGTAGAAGCAGATGCAGAAGCAATGGAAAGCAAAGATGACGGTGACATTGTTGAAGAAGAGGTGGTCTTGAGTGAGACTGAAGAGGAGGTGGAAAGCAACGACGAGAAGGAGAAGTTGAAGAGGAGTTGGAAGCAGTAGATGATGATGTAGTGGAAGTCATGGCATCAATCCATGTCATGACGGAGATGCCAGGACTTCCACATGCTCAACCTGTTCTTTTGCGTGAACAACAGAAGCCACCAACAAGCACGGTATCAAGGGAATAGGGAAAAGGCAACGAGGGTAAACAGGGTGAGGAAGGGGACACGGATGGAGAACAGGGAGCTGACCATGAAAGAGGGGAAAATGTGGCTGTTGACAAAGAGAATGGTGAGGGAGCTGACGAGAAACAGGGAAAGGGGGTTGAAGGTTGGTTGGGTGAGGATGGAGAGGAGCAGGTGGAGGAGGGTGTGGTGGCAGATGTTGCTGCCAGTATTGGGGGAGAAACACCAGGCGAAGATTATGAAATATTGGAGACTGCATCATCACCACCACGCAAGGGATCATCCACTGTGGCATCCATAGTTGGCCCTACAATTGTTGTTGCTCCAAAAGCAACAACACCATCTGTAGCAGCCAAAACAACAGCTCTGAAACACCCGGCAGCTGATGCATCAAGCAAGGTAAAGCAATGCAAGCAGGCTACTAAGAAGTAGCTTGCTCAGTTGCATCCGTTGCATGATCAACTTGTAGCATAGAGAATCTGTTCACTGCTCTTCATGATGTATCTTACATTTAAAATTCTTCATTCTCTTACATTCCATGTGTCCAGTTGTGTGCAAATGAAATAAGAATTATTTGCTTCCCATCAAACCGGATTATATCAAAATAATGTCTTCCCCAAGTAATGGTAGGTCATGAAAACTCAGTGGACCATGGCTTGTTAATGTAAAGTGAACAAATTTAAACCCACTATGGCAGCATGACAGAAAAATGCACGCTAGTGACGAGTTTGTAACTGAGTTTTTTTATCCCCATGACCCGACGTCTCTAGATGTTTTGGTGGTTTTGAGAGGTTTTATGGTGGTGTCACGTCAATGTTCTCACAGAAGGCTCCATCGATGTGCCGATGGAGATCGATGTCCACCGATGTTCGATGGACACAGGGCAACATTGCTCTTACATTGAGGGTTGTCTATGGGCCAGGTGGCCTGAGGGCAGTGTCTGCTCGCCGCTAGTGTCTCCCACCTTTATTCCATCTCCGCCTACATCAGTGCCTGCAAGTGCATCCTTGCCTGCATCATCACCCATTAAAACGGTTGTGTCATCTCTTCCTGTTACACTTGCTACCATGTCCTCGCCTGGGTCATCCTCCACATCTGCTTCCCCTTTGACATCTCTCTCATCGCCTGCCACATCACCCACTCTTGTGTCATCCACTGTTGCATCACCCATTTGTGGTGTCACTCCGTTTTGCACCTATACAGTCATCATCATTTTCACCTGCATTGTTGCATGGATCATTGCCTGCTTCATAGGTTGACACTTCTGTTCCACTGGCTAATTCTATATGAATCCCCTTGGCTACAAACCACATCGCACCCTTGCCCTCATCTGATGATCCTTTCTTAAATCGGGCTCTTGTTGACTTTCTACGGTCCTTGCATTCACGGTTGCATGCTGCTCGCTTTGTGTACTGCCAATCCTTTTCTCCTATATGTTGTACTGACTGCTTGTGACACTGATTTTGACACCCTTGGGTTAACTGGCACAGTATTCCAGCCCAGCACGTCTCTTGGTCACTCCGTTTTTGCGGCTGAGTTTTATCGTATCATCACGGCCCCTGAATCTAGTCTTGCCGCCTGCCACGTCTCTGTTGCCTCTCCACTCTCCACTCTCCTTTTGTGGCAAAGCGGTGCTCTCGCCTAATCTGGTCAAAGTCTGCCAGGCTCGCTCCACTTCAAACGTGGCTTTCTAGGACCAGGCCATGTGGAAAGAGCTAGATGCCATGAAAGAGCATGGCATTGACAAGAAGGTGGACATGCTGCAAGGGGCACAAACCCATTTCAACTTGTTGGGTGTAAATGCGTACGCGCAAGCCCAACGGTATCACTGAACACTGGAAGGCTCCTCCCACGTCCATGGAATTCTCCCAAGTTCGTACTGTGGACTTTGATGCCATTTTCGCCTCTGTGGAGAAGCAAACCACTGCCAAAGCACTCCTGAGCCTAGTGGCTCAGCAAGAGTAGGAGCTACATTAGATGAACGTGAACAATGTCTTCTTGCATGGTTGCCTCAACAATGAGATGTACAATAAGATGAGGCGCAACCACCTGGCTTTGACAATGGCACCGGCCGAGTCTGACGCCTCAGTAGGGCCTTGTATGGTTTAAAGCAATCTCCGCACTCCAGGACTTTGATATTTCCGCCACCCTTCATAGGGATGGATAATGTCATTGTTCGGTCGGTCCGGCTCTCTTGGTGAGTGACCATGGCACACCCTTCATTGCCATCTTGGTCTTGGATGCTCTCTTGATCGTCTCACCGGATTCCTAGACCATCCATGTTATGAAGGATCTCCTCTACCCTATCCACGTCTTCTTGGGTGTGGAGATTGAGCTTGAGCGTCAACGACGTATGTTCAACGTGCATCAAGCCGTGTACGTTTGCACTCCGGAGGAGCAGTTCATAGGACTCCTGGCTGCCGTACCCAATGCTCTCCACGCCTATGTTGGAGGAGCTGGTGGACTTCATAACATACCTCCAGGTCATCGGGTCTAGGATGTTCTTTGGTTCCACCACGCGTGTTGACGTTGCGTTTATGGTCAAATTCTTCTCCCAGTTCTCTCTGTGCCTCTGTTTCCTCCACCTCGAGACGCCATTGCATGTCATCCACTACATTGTGTCCACACCCTGATTGGACTTGTGATTTTGTGCAAAACTTTCCATTGCTGTTGATGGCTACACAGACAGCGATTTAGCCTAGGATCCCGGTGCTTGCAGCTGGCCCGGGTACATCTTCCTCATCAGCAGTACTGTCGTCTATTGGAAGAGCAAAAAGCGAGGCTGTTTTGGGTGTAGCTCTCCTCAGGCTGAGTATGTCGCTCTGGGTGCTGGTGTCTACGAGAGCGTTTCGATCTGTCATCTCATGGAGTAGTTGCTCCAGCCCATTTGTTGCACCATGATTTGTTGCGACAACAAGAGCACATACTGCATCGCTAAGCACAATGGCATCCAGCACACTCGCACAATGCACATCAACTTTAAATGTCACCTTGAATGTCACCGTGAACGCATCAAGTGTGGTGATGTGCACCTGATTAGAGTTGACGCACGTCAGTTGTGTGTTGGCGTTCTCACCAAGTGTAGGGTGGTTATGCATGGTCTTGGTCTGCAGTCACCTTGTACCAGTCCCAGTTAACAGGTGTTTGTTTCTTTCTTGTTTTATCATTCCGTCTCTTTTTTTTTTCTTCTTTTTTTTGTGTGTGTGTGTGTTCCACTGGTGTTGTGGTTCCTTGTTGCCGCATGCCTGTGCCCAGTGCACGCTTACAGCGTCTTCCATCCACAGGTCATGGAGGGGTGTTGTTGTGTTAGTCTTTGTGAGTGACTTGGCATCACTCACATGTAGGTACTCTACTGTGATTATCAGCTAATTGGACGATTCTTCATCTTGCTCATTCTCATGTGCCCACTGAAATTTTCTCGGTGGCCAGCTCTTGGGGGCCATTTTCTCGACAAAACTACTTCATATTGCTTTGCTTCATACATCTTGTGTTCATGCTTCTCTCGGTTTGTCATTCAGACACCCGAGTTGCGTGTAGTGTTGCCGGGATCCAACCCATTGTTCATTGGGAGCTGGTAGGTATTCTTCTTGCATTTGCACAGATGTATGCTCGGTTGTTGGACCGTAGGGGAGAGAGGATATCCCCCCCCCCCCCTCATGCCCATTTTTCTAGTTAGATCTCACATTTTCAACCAGATCTTTGCCGTCTCTCCATCATTTTCAGTGTCGTCTGTCACATTGTGTCCTTCACAACCTAAACTTTAATACAAAACGTTGCTAAAGGAGGTTTCTCCATTCCCTGATGCGACAGGTCAGTGTTCCCTAAAGTCGGCCCAAAACCATTGTTTTGGTAGTAACTTAGTGCACAGGCATTCGAACGCGGATTTGGATGGACCTACAAATGCAGTGTCTCGAGCGAAACGCAATGACTGCACACATGCATAGGCCCGGAATCAACCGGTGGACACACAATGCAAAAACATGACAGTCGGGCATAAGGTCGGCCCACCGAGAGAACCGTAGAGCCAGCAGAAAGAGGGCAGAGTGCCCCAGCAAGTCTCTGCGACGCTATGGAAGCCGCCCTGCAGACGTAGATGGCCGGATCACCACACAGCGGCACTTTGGTGTCTACTGGGTCCGCATACGGATCCGCACGCGAATGGAGACGGCCGAGTGGTCACACGCAACCTGTGTGTACAGGTGGTAATAGCTCACAACACCTCGAATGACCGATCGTGGCTCCCTATCACAAACTTGGGTAAAACCACTGTGATGTCTACACCGTGACTCATTACATGAAGGTTTCAGACTTTGAGTCTTTCCCTGTGCCATCTGAGATCTCCGATGATTGCAATGCAGCCCAAGAAATATGTGGATAGTTGTATCAAGTGCGGTGTGGGACGGAAGAGCTCGCCCTTCTGGCCGTTGGCTAGGTAAGCAACATTTTCTTCCTATTCTTAGTGAAACAATCTGTGGACCTGTGTTACTAGATGTGAATGGATTAAGTTTTACCCCTTCTCCCAACACTTCTTGCTTTTCTCCCTCCCTCCATGATCCCCCCACTCAAATCAGCATTCTTCTTGGGTGAGTTATGGGGCACCATATGAGTCCTGACTTCTTTTCTCTCCAAGTGCGTATTCTCGTTTTTTCAATGAAGAAAGCAGCACTGGTACTTCGGTTCTTTATATTTTCAAGACCGTCCATTGAAGCCAGTATTTCCATCCGAACCCAGACAAAGCACACGACACAGCTGGGCAGGTGCAGCACTCATACCGAAGAAACCAACACGATCTTACGAAAAGATGGATCAGCGGTGTACACAGTCCACACGACTCAGAAGCTAGCATTGCGGCCAATGCGCGGCTGTTCATCCAAGGGACGATGACGCGTAAGCCTGAGGACCTTCTTACCCTCCTCTGGGTGTATGGGTCCGTCAGCAAACCTCGACAGCTTCTACGTGAATGTGTTTGTAAAGAAGATGAGTGGAGTGTCGAATCTGTCGCCGTCGCTGCAACTCTTCCGCCTCCTGCTGCTGCCTTGCGACGACGACTCCATCGTCTCGTCGTCGTCGAAGAAGAAGCGTGCGCTAACCGTGCGGGCGCAGCCGAGGGAAGGGGGGGCGGCGATTCTTGTGGGCGAGGGCGTTCCGTGGCGCGTGCCGAGGCTCGCGCAGCGGGAAATGTGGATGTTGCTGCTGGCCCTCTGTAGCGACTGCGCATGCACGTGCGTGGCTGTCGGCGTGCTCGCACTTACGCTGCTCCTCATCAAGTGTGTTTGATGGTGTTGCTGCAGGTCAGCTTGAGCAACAGCGTCACCATCACCTGCCCCTCCTGAACCAAGGACGAGTCTGCGGGTTCCTCCACAGTTGGGAAAGGCGGCAGGTAGAGCGGAAGAGGAGGCCGAGGTGGAGGTGGAGGTGGAGGTGGAGGTGGAGGATGGGAGGGTCACGTGGCGCGTACTTCGGTGTGGTGTACCGTGTCGGCTACCCAGCAGGTATGTGCGGATGCCTTCCATGGCTGCTGCTGTCGCAGCCGCAGCTGTCGACATCTCCATGTCCGTTGCAGGGAGCAGGTTTCCAGCACCCACATCCCCATCCTCTGCGCCAACTTCCCCCCCTTGTGGATGCGGACAAAGATCGCCGCCCTCAAATTGTCCCTTAAGCCTCTCAAAGGCCACCTCGACGTGGCCCTGCTCCCGCGCGTCCTCCTCCACGCCTTCCATGTCCACGGCCATGTCCGAGTCCGTGAGTCCGTGAGTGAGTCCGCTCCAGATGCACGATGGGGAGCGCACATGGCATGGCTGTCCCATCGCCAGCCGTACGGACGCTGGCGCTAACGTCGCGGCAGACGCAGGTGGTGCGGAGAAGGAGCGCGGGAGAGGCACTGCAAGAGGCCACTCGTGGCGCTCCGTCTGCTGCTCCTGCTGCTGTGGCTTCGGCTGCTGCTGCTGCTGCTGCCAGTGTCGGCGCGACGCACAGAGGTCACAGTTTTCGCCGTACTCCATGAGGCTGGTACACGGCAACGGCATGTGGTGCGAGGGGTGGCGAAGGCCGTGGCACGCAGCAGGGGCGTCTTGCGGCAGGATGCCGTCACCACCACCAACACCAGCCGTGGGAAGTCCACCAACCAAGCTCCTCTCTCGGCCGCAGCTCGACATGCTCACGCTGCCAACACGGCAAACAGTGTCTTTCTGCAGTGCCTGAGAGAATAGATGCTGCCCTCGCCGCTGTTTGCGCTGCCGCTGCTGCCGAAGATGACGGGGCTGGACTCGGCGGTGGGGCGCTCGTTGCGGAGGGGGAATCGTGGGCAGAATTTGGGCTGTTCTTTAGCGCGAGCTGGCGGCGAAGAATGGAGTTTGGGTCATAGAGGGGCTGGCGGTCAGGTCGGCAGTCGCTCGCAGGGCAAGTGGTGATGGCCGGACGATCCCCGGACGGCAGGGCAGCGATGCCGCGCGTTTCACACAACGCAACGCAGCGCAGGCGCGCCCGGAAGCGCACCGACGGTCCACTCGAAGACCACGCCTCGGCGGCGGTGATGTGAAGCTTGTAGACAGAGTCTCAAGTGCTGTTCTGCAAACGCCGTCTTCGAGGCGTTGCTGCCTTGACTCGAGACGTTGCTGGTGTAAAACGCTGATGTCGACCACCTGGACTCGATTGCGGTAGCTTAGTCGCAACTGCGGGACGCTGTGCGGGAGAGAGCGGGCAGGGGGCTGCGGAGGACTGGATGTTCGTCGCTGCTCTGAGAGGCGCTACACGATTATGCTAGTTGGAGCCGAATCGTGGGCTTAGACAGTGAGCAACAGTGACGCACGCAACACGCTCAGGCGCACGAGGGGCGGAGGCAGTGACGCAGGTGGGTTGACGAAATGCACGGAGGAGGAAGGCGCGCGGGTGGCTCAGTAACCTCGGAGCCGGGGGAGAGGGGGGGGGTGGGGGGGGGGATGAGTCGAGCCGCGCATGTCGCGGAGCGGGCCGGGCCCCTCGAGGGCGTAGACGAACCGGCGCTCCCTGAGGTGTGGCGGTGGGTGGAGGGAACGTAATTCAGAGGGCGAACAGGATCGGGGTTGGGGATTCGTCATGCTGCGTGAGAGGAGGAACGGGGATGCTCCGCATGCCCACTGAAACCTCTTTCTCTCTCCTCTCAGGCCCGAAAGGAAGGAAGTGGGACCGGTGCTACACGAATGCGAGCCGACGATTCGGTCTCGCAGGAATGACAGTTTCTATTGCAGTCTGAAATTACATCACATCTTTCATTTCAAACCATACTGAAACATTATACTTGTGTTGCACGCGTGACAATTGAAGCATTGCTCTTCATATCTCAGATACTTATCATATTACGGGATGAGAAACCAGAAAGGAAAGTTTCAGAATATGGACAGATCTTTCTAAAGCAAGAATATTGAATCAGGACTACAAACTATGTGTCAATGTGATGTTATCCTTCTCCTTTCTAAATTAAAATGGAAGTAAGAACCACATCATCTAAGAATCATTCGGCCAGAATAAGAGTAAGTGAAGGCATCTACCTGAAATGACCATACTTCTGCCATATGTTAGCAAGAACTCCCCATCCATATCACCGTAATCAACCATACAAACAAGTTGTATCAAACCCTATCTAAAATTTCTTGGAAGATGTCTTCCTTCTTATAGTAACCTTCATCCTTGATGAACCTGCAAGCGACTGGAGTGTATGTTGCCATACTTCAAATTTTCATTCCAACCTAACGTTTACGGAGGTGGCACTATCAACAACTATAATGTTTATGGTGACTCTACAACGGACACTCACAAGGCTAATACGACATCAAGGTCTCTCATCCTTCACGGAGGAGCCAACTCCTGGTCAACTAGAGAGAAGAACTAGGTCATGCATAGGGAAATCATAAAGAGAAAAAAACTACCTACGCCCTTCTTCATGGACATTAAGATAACTTTCAACCATAAAGATTCAACTAGAAAACACATAAACATCACGGTCAATTTGATTCCTTCTTCCATTGAAAACACGCTGACCCCTTTGTTCATCAGAAGAGTTTGTAAGTCATATATTTTCTCAAAACCTTCTTTAAAAAATAAAAATGCATCATGTGTCAAGCAAACTAGACGTTATGCACAGGGCCCTTCACATCCATCTCATTTTCATCATCAGGTAGACCTCCTTATAATTCAGAGTTAGAATTCCATCCTCGTATTCCGGATGCATTCCATACAAATCTCATTTTGAATACTAGGGATTACCATTTGTGGGTCAACGCATCGCTCCTTGTTAGAGGAATCACTTGAACATTCCTCCAAGCAAATTGGCCCTCCCATCTTGATAAGAATCTGCTACAAAAACATTTCTTCGAGGTTCCTTAACCCTGGTTAGGTGCTCTCCGTTTTGTAGACAGCTTTTAAGGAAGATGATACATCAAGGCCAAGCTTTTCCATATGCATAACTCTTGTGGAGGCATCAGATGAGACTCAAATTACCTATACACTTATAATGGGAGCCTTTGCGGGCTTTATTGAGGAGGTTGCTAGCACTTCGCAGTATAACGCAAAAGCAATCACTAAGAAAATGTTTTGAGGCCAGTTCCCATAAGCTTCTTTTATGGATCAGACAGAAAAAGGACTTGAAAATGTGTTCAATCCGTTGCAAACATTTTCTTCCATAAAGCAGTCCAAAGATTCACCCTTCTTGGCACGAATAAGATCCAATGGTTGAATGCCCCCTGGTTGCTAACCAGCCTTAGCCAACAATATTTATCAAATTCTCAGTAGGTTACATCCAATCCATCAATTACTACAATACAGAAATATTACTTGCTTCATAGTGGGCCCTTACGTTGAGATTTCTTTACAAATTACAAAGCTCAAATTCTCCACTAGTATGACGTGGTCCATAGTATTTGCAGACACTATGGTGCGAGAAGATGAAGTGCATTCCCCATCCACTTCCTTCATGATTTAAAACATAATAACTCAAGGGGCATTAGTCCAAAAACAAGTATATCATTTGTATAACCATAGAAAACGTTTCTACAGATGCAATTAAAATGTCCTTTGAAGTTTCAGTAAGATAAGAATTCCAATCATAGAAAAAAAGGTTAGTCTAATTCATCTTCAATCAATGACACTATACATGACAAGGATCCAAAAAAAAACTCCACATTAAGTACAAAATCCCTATAACTCGTTTATTTAAACAATGTTTTGATCTTGTTGTCTTGCTAACACTCAAGCCCATCCTCCACTCAATCTCAAGCTTGTCCTCAAAATCAACCTTTCACCAAAATATCACCATCTTCTTGAAAGAAAGATACCATATCTCACAAACACTTTCAAATGAGGCAGGATGTTGAGAAACGATAGCTTTAGCGAACGATGTTACACTTGAGATTTGTTTTAGATGCCCCCTATAAATCCTTTGAAGATTTCTTTGAGACAAGCATGTACAATATGTTGTCATTCCTAGAGGAGAGAGAGCCAACTTTTCTTAGTAAGGTGAGTAGTTGCCACATTACAAAACAAGACCTTGTCAAACTCAGTTCCCGAGTAAATCATTGTTTTTTTATGATCCTTTAACTCTCATAGTCACCCTTGAGTGTATTAGAGACTCTTAAACTTTCTGTTTTCCTTCAATTTGTGACTCTTCTACTCTCTTAAGGCCCTTTAACTACTAGTGACATGTCAACTTCAGACCCTTCACCGATTATGGGTAATCATTTCACCACCAACGTAGTTATGAAACTACAATCAACCTTCAAGTTATGAGCATTTGAGGTAGCCCATAAGTCTTCATAAGGACATACAAAGCCCCCATACCACCATGCCTTCCTAATATAAGCTACATACCATTTCGTATTCCATGCTTCATTTATACCAAAAAACCTTCTTCCTAGCTCACTTCGTGTTACCTTTAGTACTTGGACATGGTACATAAACATTGTCAATGAGATATCTGAGGGAGAAGGCATCTATGGTGTTAGATTAATGGTTTAGTTATATTTAACTCATGCCTCCAAAGCTTCGTGCATTGCTCAATTGTTACAACTAACACGCATGATTCTACTTCGTCTCTAAATTCTCACACTCGATGTTTCAACCAAAGTGTGATTGTATAAGAAGAATGTACAAGCTCTTGCTCACATGATGCAAATTTGTAGCAATTACATATTTTGACAAAGTGTGGGTGATAAGACGTATATTTCAAATTGCTTTCATCCATGGGAGTTTAGTTTTCATGCGTATAGATCATTTTAAGAAGAAATGCTCATCGTATATGGACATGCACAATTTTCACAACATGCTTGATTTATCTGTCAAATTGGAATTATTTCATAAGGAAAGGACTATTCATAACAATAGATAAGAAACCTCTACCATGTAAAATATGATATAATCGTTTTTTTCAATAGAGAAAATTGGCAAAAGGAATATTCCAAAGGACCAATGGACATGTTAAAGAAATTACATAAAGGAAATCATAATACACCCTTTGAAATTTTCCACTTTCTCAGATTTTTCACGTGGCAAAAGTTAAACGATTATGTGTTTACGAATGGAGCAAAGAGCAAAGAGTGACTTAATTGACTCTTCATCAGTGTGCTCCTATTCCCTTGACTTGAAGGAAATAATGCTTTCAAGAATGGATTAAAACAATTCTTAGATGCATATATTTGTGCATGTGTTTCAATTCATAGATGTATTTCATGTATAAATAATATTTAATCTTATGCAACTAATTTTTTTATAATTTATTCATGGTATAATGTTGGTCCCTGATGAAGATGGTAAGAGTTTGGCCTCTTTCATCATCTTTCAAGTGAAATATCTATCGTGTGTAGAAAGTTTAAATGACAAAAAATCAACAAATACAACAGAATCTATACCTTGATGGATATATTACATCAATCAGTATGCGTAAAGTTTCATAACTTCTAAGGAAAGTTATCTTTGACATGGATTCAATATATTTTTCCTTTGTTTACTAACGAAGTTGCCTTTCTTCACCAGAGATTGATGGTTACATATGTCTTGCTCATCCTTTTATCATTTGTGTTGTGATTCTATATAAAAAGTTTTACTTGCTGCAGTTTGTTTTCTGAGAGAGGTTCAAGCACATGTAAAGACGTCTTAAGCATGCAACATGCCTTCTTATTTATGTAGTTTGAATAGTCCTAGAAATGTCCTACATGTAGTTAACGCGTACAACTAAGTTACCAAATGTTCACCCTTAGCGGAATTTCGGTGAAGATCAAGGACAGAAACGAGAATTTCTTCAGAATCCTTTAGTCCCATATGATTGGAACAGCATCCGAAGCTGCCACGTGAGTGCCGCCGCAGCATACCGGGGTTGTATTTTCTGGTTCGTTTTTTAGGGCCAAGTAGGACTAGGATGCAAGAGTGTTTGAAAGGAAAGCGTAGAGGTGTTAACCCCTTATGGATCTTTTTGCTTTCCTCATCCCCTTTGGTTTGTGAATATTTCATCCGTGCAAATCCTCATGTCTAGCCTTACGATCCATCTCCCTCCTGGTTTCTGAGTTACAAGTTTAGCCACTCTTGTGCTTTCGAATCTGGCATGTCGCTCAAGCCCACTGGCAGGACATCGGCGTATCTGTGCGCTACAGCACCCCGGCCAGGATTCGCTACTCCGGTCAACGATGCGACTGCCTTTTCGCTGTCAAGAATAGAAAAAGTTGGCGTGACCAATCAGAATGAAATGGGACGAACAGGACCCAAAACAAACCAGACTGCGAACCTTGACGTCACGAGAACGACAAACGAGGATGCATCCTCCAACTTGGAGGAGTCTTGACAACAGTTGGTCATCCACTGCGCTGCCTACACGACAGCTGTGGGCCCACTAGAAGGATGCAGTCGCCAGTTTGGCGTTCGTTCAAGCTCTGTTGCTCTTGAGCAAAGTTGATGCAATTTCAGAAGATATTTGAAGTAGGCACTCCAAAATAAAAGGTCCGCAGATACTGACAAACAATTATTCACTTGCCACATGCATTCAAACATTTGTCAATTCAGCGGATATCCACATACAAATAACAACTTCCCAGATAACCATGCAAAATTGTCATGAATGCATATGAGCACACAAATCAGTGAAGCGCAAAACATGCAGGTTTCTGACAGCAAGCACTTCAGTCAACCGCGCCAACCTTGCATCAGAAATTCCAAACATCCCATAGGATTTTTATATTAACGTGTGTAAGTTTTTGTCATTGAACGAATGAAAACCCTCAATATTTTGTGAAGCTTGGGTAATGTTATTCCTTAAGGATATTACAACAAAATGGAACCTCACACATGTCATGTGAAGGACAATCTCTTACAAATTAGCCTTATTGTAATGAAAAACAAAACGAACTTGTGACATTCTAAAAAGAGAAAACAAATCTCAACATGATTGGGCGTGATAGGTGTTTTACATGGGTGCCACGATGGAATTCATCAAACATTTCTTTGAATGAAAATTTCCACTTCCTTCTCTTTCTTTTTTTCAAGTGCCAATTACATGTGCTTGTCTCCAAAGTGTAAGTTCTTTAAGCTTATGTAAAGTCTACATCTCACAAACTTTTACATTCATGAAAATATATTTTTTTTGAATCTTCAGAATTATTCCATATCTTCTTTTACAGTCCAATAAGACCAAGTTGTGACTGATTTTTCTTCTCATTACATTTTATGGAACACTATTTTTCTTCAATCCCTTAAATGAATCATGTTTTTCAAGCCTTACATAATAATGAGTACGTGCATCTTCACAACATTAAAATCATATTCACATAATCAAATTATTCTACGTGATAGCTTGCTTACACCACGTAAGGTTGGAAAAGTGAAACAAATTCAACACACTTTCTCTTACCAAATGTGCATCTTCATATGAAATCTTGATTATTCTTTGTGTTACTAAAGCAAGATGACAAATTCTTAATTTGTGTGACATCATCAAACCCTGCATCCCATTTATTTACCTCTTGGAAGTTCCCTTTCCATTATGGCAAATGAAACATTGTGCATTAAACAAACTCTCACATTCATGAGTCACTAAGGCCTTAAGGGAATGTGAAACTCTTTTATCAGGCCACCTTGATATAACTTCAGCATCATGTTTCCAAATACTACACCATCACATGTACGTCCAATCTTGAACATGAATTCTATGAAATGAAAACACAATGAGCACAAACCACACATGTTTTCCACGTAGCAAAGCAAATTTTCTTGCACATCAAAATAAATAAAAATGAAACATGATATGCGAAGGATGAATAGTAATGTTTTCCATACCCATATAGCCTTGAACTATAATCAAGGCTTAAATCCTATGGGATGGACTTGTGAATTCTGACAAGTGGAGGTTCAAGTTTAAAGATGCACAACAATCTTGTGGTGAGTCTGATTTCTTTGTTTTTGGTATCCAATCTTTGAAATAAGAACATGAACGCACTTGTTTTTATGTTTTCCTATCTCTTATAATCTTATGAGTGGAAAACCCAATAATGCTTGGGACACCAAACGTTTGACCAACGTACAACATCGCATGCAAATCTATGTATTACTACCCTCTCCAACCTAGAATTCATATTCATGGGATCATCGCTAGATTAACATTATGTTGTAGTAGACTTACCATGGAAATCATAAACACATATCATAACATTCGACAGCCCAACAAACTTCCATAATACATTAAAATCCAAAACACACCACTCATCAATCAACTAATCATTAGTGCTTTCTGAGCAATAAAAATTAGCATCCACATCGAGATTTGCACTAGATCACAGACCCAAAATGATGGACACTAATGATCCTCAAACCTTTTAATATTGGTATTCATGTATGCTATTATTCCAATACACCTAAGGTTTGAGTTATGTTTTTTCATTCAAAATGCTCATGCAAACACACTCAAAAAATTCAAATGCAAGTTGATAAGGTGGTGTGTGAAAACTATTGATCATTCTAAATATATTTTTTACATCATGTATAGGTAATTACCTATGGCACAAGCAATCACACCCACCCACTAAATGACATCATCAAACAGTCATGGGAGATTTCATTCAAAGAAATTGGGTGTACGAATCGCACCAACTTATAACCGACTTTCACCTCATTAATGATCATCATCTTGTACAGGTGAGAAAAGAATCTCATGGTACTATTGTGCTATTTTCAAAGAATTTTACTTGTAACATCTTCCTTACTTTGGCCAGGAAACCAAACGTAAGGCCCTCTTTAGAAACATTTCACAAACAAGTTATCGCCAATTATGTTTGGAATGTTTAAAAACCATCAAAACACGATAACAGTTTCTCTTATAGATACAATTATGTGAACAATAGTAAAAGACTCAAGGAGGTTTCATGCCCAATTCTTACTTATAGTGAAAACAAACGTATGGTTTTCACTCAATGGTTTTTGCATTTTTGGCGAAACATGATTCCATGGAATCATGAAGATATGTGGAAAACTCTACTGTTCAGGTGCAACATAAAATATCATGGACAATGATCAGCCATATGTGTTAATAATATTAAACGTTTATTCTCATAAAGGTTCGTACAAAAACCTTACCATATATGTTGTATGTCATATAATATGTAAACAAAACCCTTAAAACATGTATAAGGGAAATGAAAACATCAAATAAGAAATAAAAGCAACACTTTCATTAAACCTCTACACTTTAATAAGTTACATTAACACCATTGAATCCTGTAACGTACACCTTTATTTAGGTAACGTGCAACCTATGCCTTGCAAACATGATTCATGAGTACTTTAATAGAGCACATTCTACTGTACTTCAATGTTTATCATTAATAGCTGTATGAAAAAACTTTTAGAGATGCTAAAATCTTTCAATCCATAGTAATCAATGGATGTATAATGATTTTCATATTATGGTTCCATATCCAATGGACCTAATGAGCTCATTATCCTCACACAAAGCATGGAAAGAAGAACTATTACATCAAGAACTTAAATTAAAAAATAGGTTTTTATACAAAATACATAGTATTGGGTGATTTGGCCAAAGTTGAATTTGAAATCATCATCTTGAGAGGAAGCATATTCATAATTCAACCGGCACATTTCATGCCTCTTCATATGTTATTAGAAAAATGGCATAAACAATTGAGGAATAAACACATAAAAAACTAGTCATAATTACACTATGATCTTGGTTTCAAACCTTATTTTTTTATTAATGCTAGTTTAAGATTTTGTGAAAATCCTTGAAGCTACTCTCTCTATGTTTAAAGCAAAGTTTCATGAAAGGTTGAACATCATAAGCATGATTTGATTTGAATTTCTACAAAAGGAACTTAAATCAACTTGAATATTCTAATAGGTTGTCTTAGATTTCATTCCTTGCACCACACTTATATTTGTTGAAATAAAAACAAAGATTACATAAATTTATTTCAAATTGACTGCGTGTGTAGTGAATTTTGAGTTCAATCTTGAGTTTAGTATTTTTCTATGTGAGCACTATTTGACACGCACTAGAATAATGAAACTCCCCAGTTGAGTTCTTAGATCATATGGGTATTGAGACTCTCGAGTCCAAAAAATTCCTTCTTCAAGTCTTTGTTAATACAACTTTGTTTGTTGGTCTCTCCCATTGTGCCACTTGTCCATCCGACAGGCAACGACATGGGCGGATGGTTCGTCGAGCCCAAGGGGTCCATTACTGGGTTGGCCACCTTTGTCGTCAGTGTTTTGCAATTTCCCAAAAAAGTTGTTTTTGCTCTCCGATGGGCCTAATGAGCATCGTTCCTCCATTGCTCGAATCTTCATTGGTGTGGTGTTGTTCCTCCATTGCTCGAATCTTCATTGGTTGCTTAAGCTTGTTTTCAGGTGCGCGCTCCGTTAAACCTTATTGTAGTGAGGTTTGCGAAATTCTTTCTTATGGTGATGCACTAAATACTTGTGTGAACATTGTAGCTTGGTAGTTAATGCGTTGGCTGCCTTCTAACGCCGCTATGTTCTAAGATAAAGTTTGACACCGAGGGAAGAGTTGGTGGTACATAGGTCTTTATTCCTTTGCATGCAAATTTAGGAATTGAGACGATCGGATGATTTTCATGAAGCAGTAAGTGTACTTTGATGATAAATGTGGAACAAGTCAATCGTATATATAAAGTGACAATGATCACAGTCAAGTCTGGTTCTTGAGCCATTTGACGCGTGCAAGGTTGCTTTGTGAGTGGTCTCTTTGAGACATTCAACTGAGAAGCTAGGAGACTACGAGAATATCCAGGTGTAGTTGTACAAAAATGTGCCATAGTATCTACGACTATTCTAGAAAGTGGTTGAAGCTTTTAGATCGATGAGGAAGTGAACATTGTTGTTTAGGGCATTTGTCAACATACACATGCCCTAAACAAGTACGCCCAAAATGCCTAAAATTCTTGAGGTTGACACGTAGTTGGCCATGAATGAAAGGATAGATTTGCCCATTTAGGGGGTTTAGGGGCACGTGTACATCATTGATGTAACGTTTATACCACAAAGGGTGAAAAAGCAAAGGATATGAACTCAAATTTGAGTGTTTTAGCAACAGAACGTCTTTATTTCATAAAATATATTGCCTTCACATAGAGGTGAGCAAAAATGTATGAGTTGCCATCTATTTGGAACACATGCCTCAAATGTTAAGGCCAATCTTACTCTACACTGCCAAATTGGCAGGCCATTGTGGACCCACTACCATTTGAACATTTTAATGACTACCAGGAATGAACCGCCTGTCTCCGATGGGGTCTTTCTTTCAAGCTGTTGTTTAATACTCTTCCCGCCAAACAAGGGAAGAGCAGGTCGTAAAAATCCACCCCTCAACTCACGGGACGATTAAAACTACCTTCGCTGTTGTCCGTGACGTCGTTGCAGCGACGCAGTCCCCAGCCGGAAACAACGAGGATAGCTGCCGTCACGACGTCAATATTGCATCCATGAGGAGAGCAAAGGTGAAACGCGACGACTTCGTCATGCACTTTTCAGATCTTTTAGAGGTCACGGACCCTCCTGTATCACCCAAAGGTTTGCTCCCACTCTGTCTTGATACGATTCTTTTCTAGGTACGTCGTAGTGGCGAGCACAAAAGAATCTCACTTGCACCCAGCGGCGTTAAACACAAACATTAATTGTTTCATGTGAATTATTATCAGATGTTATGTTTTTAGTGATCATTGATGTCGTCTTCATCCTTTTAGATACATTGTTTACACATAGACCAAGAAAACTTTTCATTTTGGTGAGATATTCATCGTTCATATAATGTGGTTGTGCAATAACATTTTTTGGTTGCCTCAAGAAGCGTTCCTGTCCATTTTATGTCACATACAATTCTTTCATATTGATTTATTTTAATTTAATATGAAAGAAGAAGAACATATCATTTTATGAGAACTTGCCCGTGTGGGCCATGTGTGAGATTTCATCTTGGATATACATTTAGTTTGGAGTTCAGCAGCGAACCTTTTCCACATTTTCCCCAAGTAATGTGATAGATTTAAATATTATAACATTACCCCATGAATCACTTAACATGCGCAAAGCAACCTACCCTAACCTCCAATGTTCCTTATACGGCATGAGAAACATATGCTATGTACATACGTTTCCCATACCTAAACAATTTGGCACTCTAAAGCCTCAAAAATCATATTCTACAACTCACCGCGGCTATGGAGGAGCATGAGAATGCTCACGTGCAGGAAGTGGTGCTCACCGAAATATGGTCGGGACTACTGAAACTATTACATCTTGGGAACTCCAAAGAACCGACGGATTAGGGGTGGCTGAAGAGTTTGGAGGCATAATTTACCTTTTGTATGGTCAACAACGACAAGGACATTAAGATCACAACCTTAGTTTTCCGTGGCACGGCGTTAAGTAGGTGGTCTAATCTAAAGACTAGCGAGGGCGAGCAAGAGATCGTTGGAGGTAGAATGATGGTGAGAAGATTCCAGGAAGCTTCCTAGCCTTTCTGCTTGCTAGCCTGACAGCACGGGTCTGGCTGGTTGACACACAGGTCATGCAAGGGACAACAAGGGTAGGGAGAGACACGTGCACTTGTATCTCAAGCTTCAACTGAAGTAAATGCAGAGAGAAATAACAAATGACAGGTCCACAGCATAAATAGCCGCCGTGGCTCACGGCGGGTGGCGCACACGGCGGTGCCTGTCAAACCTGAACCGGCCCAAAACCACTGTTTTGGCCATAATTCTGCGCACAAGCGTCCAAACGGAGCGCCGTCNGTCACACGCCTACGTCCGGGAACAGCCGGAGAGTGTAAGAAAACAAACATGTAAATCAGCCTGGCAGGGCTGTCCACCGAGAAAATCCTGAAGACCTCCAAACGTAGTCCGTGGGCTGTGGGAGCCCTCTGGTACACAGGGTAGGCTGCCACGCTGCCTCCAGCGGGTGGAGCATCACCTCAGGGAACTCTGTCTCCAGCTGGGTCCGCCTCAAGGATCTGCACGAGCATGGACACGGCCGAGTGGTCACAACCAACTGTATAGCTGTGTATGACTGACAACATCACAACACTCCCCCATGACCCGATGGTACGCATGTCCATACACGTGCAGAATGCGTGCCGGTGCAACACAGAGTGCTCAACAGGGACCCGGACAATCACCCACTCTCGGACAGGGGTCGCAATCGGACGGAACAAACAGCCCCGAGGAATTTCCCACGTGCCAGTGCCTTGGTCAGGAAGTCAGCGCGCTGCAAGTCTGTGCCCACCCAGACGATGGAGATCAACTGCCGCTCCACCAGATCGCGCACGAAATGATACTCGACAGCAATGTGCTTCGTGTGTGCGTGGAACACACCAGAGTTCTCAGCGATCGCGAGAGCACTCTGGTTGTCGTATCGGAGGATGATGGTAGGCACGGACTGACCCAAGCACTGGAACAACCGCTGCAGCCACACCGCCTCAGCGGCGCCAGCGCCCAGAGCAACATACTCAGCCTCTGAGGAGCTGCGAGCAATGCACCCCTGCTTGCCGCTGCGCCAAGACACAGCGGTGCCACCAAGCAGGAACACGTAATCCGTGCGGCTGCGTCCATCAGGACTCCATGCCCAGTCGTTGTCGGTGTAGCCATCTACCACAACCGAGCACTGTCTCCGAAAGCAGAGACCGTGATACGGTGTGGAGACCACGTACCGGACGACTCGCAAAGCTGCGTGCAGAGCGCGAGCCCGAGGGCACTGACTGAACTGTGCGAGTAGGTTGACAGCGAACGCAATGTCGGGACGCGTGGTCGTGGCCAAGTACATCAGTGAGCCAATGATGCGCAAGTACAGGGTCACGTCCACAGTCTCGCCCAGATCGGCTGGGTCTGTCACCTTCAGGGCGTCCTGCCCGTCGGGAGTGATGGGTGACGAGGCGGCGGGAACAGCGCCAAGGAGGTCAGCAAACCGCTCCCCCACAACCTGTGCATATCGTGCCTGATGGAGGAGGAGTGTCCGTCGACGACGATCACGCACAATCTCCATCCCGAGGAAAACAGCCGCTGGACCAAGGTCCTTCATCCTGTAGGCGGCCTGCAGGACCGCCTTGGCCTCCTTCACGGCCTCCANCCTTCGACCTCAAACCCAGGTGGCTGGACCATGTAGATCTCCTCCTCCAAGGTGCCGTGGAGGAACGCATTGTTCACATCCATCTGGTGCAGCTCCCAGTCATGGTGAGCGACCACACCAAGCAGCGCGCGAGCTGTGGTCATGCGGCCAACAGGGGCAAAGGTGTCAGTGAAGTCGATCCCCTCAACCTGAGAGAATCCCTTGGCAGTCAAGCGGGCCTTATAGCGGTCCAGTGAGCCGTCAGGCTTCACCTTCTTGCGGAAGACCCACTTGGCCTGCACGACCTTCCGTCCCTCAGGACGGTCGACCAGCTCAAAGACTCCGTGCTCCCGGATGGCCCTGAGCTCGTCCTCACAGGCGGCCCGCCACTGCTTAGCATCCTCTCCTGAGAGAGCCTCCTTTAACGTGTCTGGATCAGGGACCATCAAAGGGGAGCTCCGGGTGGCCAGGACACATGCCTCATGGGTCGGACGGACCGCAACTAGGTCAGCGGCAGCTGCCTGTGCAGCCTCGTGCTCGTCAGCGATCAGCTGGTGCCCAATGGGACAAGCTGGGTGCACCTCCGTGTAGGTGCCTTGGACACTTAGGCCTAGAGCCTTTGTGCCAGGGTCACCACTGTGCACGCTGCGCGTGCGTTGTCTGGGTGGCGCAACCGCAGTCGAAGGTGCTCGTGAGGCCAGTGGGCGGAGACGCCCAACTGGTCCACGGGAGTAGCCCGAGTCTGAGCTGACCGACGGTTCTGGCACAGGGAGGGCAGGTGTTGTCTCTGGAGATGCTGCAGGCGTGGGCGAGACAGGCGCCGCAGGCGCGGGCGAAACAGGCGCTGCAGGCACGGACGAGACGGTCGCGGCAGGCGCGGGCGAGACAGTCGCCGCGGGCACGGGTGAGGCAGGCGCCGCAGGCGAAAAGGCGGCAGGTGCAGCCCCGGCAGGCGAAGCAGGCGCTGCAGGTGCGGGCGAAGCAGGCGCTGCAGGTGCGGACAAAGCAGGCGCTGCAGGTGCGGGCGAAGCAGGCGCAGCAGGTGCGGACGAAGCAGGCGCTGCAGGTGCGGGCGAGGCAGTCGCGGCAGGCGCGGGCGAGGCAGTCGCGGTAGGCGCGGGTGAGGCAGGCGCAGCAGGCGCAGGCGAGACAGTCGTGGCGGGCGCAAGCAGGGCAGGCGTAGAGACTACAGGCCCGACAGTAATGATGGCCGGGTCAATGGTGGCCAGCGACGGTCCCACCCCGGAGGCACCCCGGACGGACTCACCTTGTGGGGTGGACTCCCCCAGCTGACGGGAGGCCTCACAGGTGGGAACGTGAGACGCTGCTTGGGTGAGAATGGCAGAAAGGTCGCGGTATGAAAGTGCCTAAAAAAATAGCGCGTCGCGCGACTCAACGATGCGGTGGCGACCCGCATCCCAGAAACGCCACGCTTTGGAGCGCAAGGAGACACCGAGGAAGGCACACATCCGGCTGCGCGGAGAGACCTTGGACCCCTGCTGGTCCTCGATGTACCAGACACAGGCCAAGGAACCCCAGACGCGAGCAAGCCTGAGGTCCGCACGGTGACCGAACCACAGCTCATACGGCGTGACGTGGTACAGATACCAAGCTCGGCGAAGTGAGTGGTCAGCTCACCGAGATACTCACCGCCGCGGTCAGAGCGGAAGGTGTGGAGGGAGTGACGAGACTGACGCTCGGCCATCACGAGCCACAAGCGCACGGCTAGAGCGGCATCACTCTTGTGGCGGAGGTAGTAGACCTACCGCATGCGGGTGAAGTCATCCGTGAGGGTAAGAACATACCGACCACGGTCAGCGACAGACTCGACAGGGAGAGGTCCGAGGAGGTCCGAGTGTACAAGCTCCAAGGGACGCTCCGCGCGAGTGACGGAGGCAGGGTAGGTGCATCGATGCATCTTGCCCTGAGCGCAGAACAGACAGTCGGTCTTGGGCGGCTTCTCGAAGGAAGCCGCGTCAAGACCGAGAGCGGGTTGTGTACGAATGAGCCTGGACACAGTGTCCGTGCTCACATGACACAGGCGCCGATGTAACAGGCGCATGTGGTCAGGAGACAACACCCCCGTGACAAAGACGCGGGCAGATGAGCAAGGGGAAGAGTCAGGAGCAGAGCAGCGCACGATGCGATACAGGTCATCCACAACAGAGGCACGCAACACAACGGTGGAAGTGTCAAGTGCAGTGATCGTGGCATCATCAATGGAGTGGTGAACAGAGAGACCCATCCTCGTGCAGGCACGGACAGAGAGCAGGCTGAGCTCGAGATCAGGCACGAAAAGCACGTCAGAAAGATACACGGGACCAGACGGACCATCGAACCGTACGACCCCTGTCCCCTGAACAGGTAGTGACTGCCCAGAACCTGTCCGCACTGACCGAACAGACCCAACAGGACCAAGCACGACAAAGGCGGTACGGTCGCAGGTCATGTGGTGAGTGGCCCCTGAGTCAATGATCCAGTGGCCACTCGCCTCACGACCTGTGGTGGTCACGGTACAACGAGCAACGGAGAACGCTGCCTCTGCTGGACGCTCAGCAGGTGTGGCAGGACAGCGGGACAATGCACGACGATGCGACTCATCCAACCACTCTGTGCTGTCAGGCTCATCCTCACCAGGCGACGCAGCCCCCCCACAAGTACGACCACGTGCCACAAACACAGATGGACAGTCAGTCTGTGGACCACTCGGCTGTGACAGCACACTCGCACCTCCCTGTGAGCGAAGTGGACCACTCGACGTAGCTCCGCGATGGTCTGGTCCCTCGGGTCTGGCGTGGTACTCCCCCCGGATGGCGGAGGATCTGCCGCCGGTGCTGCCCCCGAGGTCGCTGCGGCACGGGCTGCTGCTCCAGTGCGGATCCGCTCCTCGTGGGCTGCCTGAAGACCGCGTGTGATCCTCGCCCAGTCCAGCTCCTGCTGACACTCAGTGTAGCGATGAGGTCCGCTGCAGTTGTGGCAGCGGACCGCCCGTCCGGTGCCACCGGAAGGCTGCTGCGGTCCCCTCTTCTTCGTCCCCTTCTTCCCCTTTCACGGCTGCTGCAGTGGCTGTCGGAGTAGCAGGGGAGGAAGCGGGAGAGGCAGAGGTGGAGCTGCCGGGGGTGAAGGTGGACAACGGTGTGGAAGGCGTAGAGGACGTCGCTCCCACTGCTGCTGCGGCCATGGCGCCCTGCCGATGCGCGCGGGCTGCCTCGTCAGCTGTCGCGACCTGGATGAAGTACCGCTGCGCCCAGGGCAACAGCTGCAGGGTGTCGGACATGGACGCGAGGACGTCCTGGTCGAGGCGGGAGAAGGTGTCAGTGAGCTCGGGGCGCACTCCCAGCATGATGGTGTCCAGCGCCCAGAGCTGAGAGCCGCCTCTGGTGCCCAGACGAGTGTACAGGCGCATGGCCCGACGCCAATAATCAGCTGCTGACTCCAAGGATCCCTGATGAAGGGAGTGGAACTCGCGAAGGCGCACTGACCGGGTCGCGTGAGTCTCTGCTCCAAAAAGGGTCAGCGCCAGCTCCCAGCCGCGGCGCGGGTCTGCGCCTGCTCCTGTCCCAGGCGTGCCCAGGAAGGGGCGGAAGTCGACCGCTGTCTCCTTTGGAACTGCGTACAGCAGTCCACGCATGGCACGCGCTGCCGTCTAGGACTGGAGCGGATCAGCCGTCTGGTACTGGCTGTGGTAGTAGGGCCAGACTCCCTCTGAGTCTGCCCATACCTGAAACAACACCTCCCAACAGTCAAACCCCGCCTTGCTATCGTAGCGAGGCGGGGAAGTCTCGAAGTCCTTGGGTCGTCGCTCCGTGGGGAGCTGGACCTCTGGTGGTGCTAGGAGCGGGCGTGGGAAGGGCATGAAAGGCATCAACGCTGCTCCTCCAGCGGCACCCGAGACCTGACGNCTGCTGCTGCTGCTGCTGCTGCTGCTGCTGTCCCCTCGGACTGGGCGCCGGTGTCTCAATGCGTTGGCTCCTCATCTACTCCATCAGCCGGCGAAGCGCGTCCTCCCCAGTGGGAGGTGGCGCCTGATCCCACTCCTCGACCATGGACTCTCGTCTCTGCGCAGGGGCGGCAGTGGGGCCAGCAGACTCCTGGGCCGATGGGGTTGCCTCTCTCTCTCTCCTGGGCTGANGATCTGTCGCAGCGTAGCTGACTGCTCATCCTGGCGCTGGCGGAGTGACGACTGCTCCACCAGCAGGAAGTCAATCGCCTTTGAGCGTGGGCTGCGGCCCCCGCTCGTGACGGTGTCCTCCAGCTCCTTGCCCTTGGAGCTGCTCGGCTCCATGCTGAGGCGGTGCGAAAGTCGTCCGAACGCAGAACCGTCAGCGTTTCTCGCCGATTTAGGACGATGGAAAAAGTCGACCTTCTGACCAAAAAATCGGCTAAGTGCTGAAAATTTAAAAATTTAAATTTTCACCACTAAAAATTGAAGGTTGTCCAAATGAAGCGAAATTTGGACGACAGAGGCATCTGAGGATGCTGAAGACAATGGTGAAATTTTCGTCTTCAAAAAGTGGGGAAAAAGGCCAAAACGACCTGATTTTGTGCTCAGGCCGAAAAAATGAAAATATTCAAATCAGTGATGCGGAACGGTGAATTCTGGAGGATACAGAGCTCCAAATGAGGGGACGAAGGGCGCGATGGAGAGCTTGAGATCTAAGCTTTCCAACGAGCCATAGCGCGCAACTTTTGGTGGCTATTTGAGTCCGGCACAGGCGGGTGAAGAGAGGATGGCGGCTGACACGATTTGCGTCTGCGGCTCCTCCACGTCCGTGCGGCTTCCAGGAAGCTGCACGGCTGGAGTCAGCACCTACAAAAGGTACTGGTGCCTCTGGTGCCTGAGTGGCCACGGCTGCCGGTGCTGCTGTTGCTCACTGATGGTGCTGTTGCTCGCCCGGTTTGCGGCTCCAAGTCGCCACACGGGCGGCCTCGGACCGGCTGCTGCTGCGCGCAAGGGCTCCAACGGCCTCAAGCCGTTGTGGCACGCTGCAGCTGCAGCACGAACCTGCCGTTGCGGTTTCTAACGCATCAGGATGATGGCATATGCGTCGCTGCGTGCTCTTGTCGCTTCAAGCGACTCAGGGTGGTGATGGGTCCAACCAGGACCTGCTGCTACTGCTGCTGTGGGCTGCTGCTGTGGGCTGCTGCCACTGCTGCTGCTCACTGCTGCTGCAGCTGCTGCGTCTCTGCTGCGCAGCACGACGAGCACCGGCTCGCCCGCTCTGATACCATGAGAAGATTCCAGGAAGCTTCCTAGCCTTTCTGCTTGCTAGCCTGACAGCACGGGTCTGGCTGGTTGACACACAGGTCATGCAAGGGACAGCAAGGGTAGGGAGAGACACGTGCACTTGTATCTCAAGCTTCAACTGAAGTAAATGCAGAGAGAAATAACAAATGACAGGTCCACAGCATAAATAGCCGCCGTGGCTCACGGCGGGTGGCGCACACGGCGGTGCCAGTCAAACCTGAACCGGCCCAAAACCACTGTTTTGGCCATAATTCTGCGCACAAGCGTCCAAACGGAGCGCCGTCTGATCCTACGGATGCACGACGAAAAGACAGACACAACAACTGGTCACACGCCTACGTCCAGGAACAGCCGGAGAGTGTAAGAAAACAAACATGTAAATCAGCCTGGCAGGGCTGTCCACCGAGAAAATTCTGAAGACCTCCAAACGTAGTCCGTGGGCTGTGGGAGCCCTCTGGTACACTGGGTAGGCTGCCAGGCTGCCTCCAGCGGGTGGAGCATCACCTCAGGGAACTCTGTCTCCAGCTGGGTCCGCCTCAAGGATCTGCACGAGCATGGACACGGCCGAGTGGTCACAACCAACTGTACAATTGTGTATGACTGACAACATCACAACAGATGGCTCACGAAACTGTACTCATGCAAGCGTTCCACCTCTTCAGCAAACCAGTCTGACGTGCTACAATTCTTTAACTTTGCCTTAAAAACTAGATGGACATCGTTGGTCAAGGCGATCAACAGTGGTGTTAGACTTGCAGAAAGCTAGGTCAAATGCCCTGCCACTAGCAAAAACAACGGTTACTAGCCAAAAGGGGACAAAACACATAGAACGGATAGGACTCAGGAAACGTCAAAGGGGCATGAGTAGACGTAAGGCTCTTGTCCGATTGACAGATTTTGCATAGACCAATCTTCCATCTGAATAACTCGTAGTGCCGTAGACGAGGGTTCTTGACGTCACAATTTTCTTGAGGGATACGAGTACAACCAACCGATGATATTATTGCGATTGTAACTGCAAGGCTGTAAAAGCCACATAACATCACTCACACTACTCGACGGAGGAGCTTCTCAAAATGTTTTGAGCAACAACATGGTTAAGAAGTGTTGAACGGTGTTGTACTAGGGGGAGGAGGGAGTAGACTGTGGGTGAGGGGTTGCGGGTGGAGTAGAGTGGCTCTCGACTCCTGTGAGGGGGAGCGTCGAGGGAGTTAGCCGCGGGGCCAACAGTCGCTCTCGGCTGTGAGGGGGAGGAGGTTCTCGAGGGCTGTGAGGGGGAAAGCTCTCGAGAGCTGTGAGAGGGGGGGGGATCGAGGCAGAGGGACTTAGTCGCGAGAGTAGATCGAGACGTGAAATATGTGTAGTTTTTGGAAAAGAATGAGCATGACGGGGGAGTGAGAGTGACCCCTATCGGGTCGCCCTCGCTCCCCAGACTGCGGTTCGCCCTAAAGTGTGGCGAACCACATAAGGGGTGCATAGGGCCTCCACGCGCACAATGTCTCGTGCGACCCAGACGGGGTGACGCAGCGAGGCCTACGTCTCGTAAGAAGTCAGCACAGACAAGGAAATGAGACTAAACTAGGCTAGCTAACACAAGTAGTCACAGAAATGTTTACTACTTTAACACGATAGCACAAGCAAGGGTGCATGTCCCAAGCAAAGATCTTGAACATCACACCACAAGCCCCAAAAGCGCAGAGCAACACGGAGGAAGACGGTAGGCACAAGGCGCCAACGGACGGAGTACGCCAGGCGACACCATCGCGGAAGTACGCGGCCGAGGGGAGCGTAAGGGAGGAACGCGGCCAGGGAGACACCGCGAGGAGAGCCCGGCGAGAAGCACCCTGCTAACGTCATCCCACCAGGAGGACCACACCAGGAGTGCCCGTCCACAACGCCCCACCAGGAGCACCACCCCAGGAGCACCACACCAGTAGCACCACACTAGTAGCACCCCATCAGAAGCACGCCACCGAGGCTCCCACCAGCAGCCCCCACCCAGAAGCACCCGGCCAGGAGCCCCAGTCACCACACCCCTGCCAGGAGCGCCAGGCGGTGACGAGTGGTAGTCCCGACGCACGCAGCGAGGATGGGGAGAATCAGGGACCTCTGGTGTCGGCCCTCCTTGGTGACGCGCGCCCCCCAAGACGAGGCACCACAACGAGAGCGTCAGGGACCTGCACATGACCGAGCAGTGGCAAAGAACAGACGAGGGGCAAGAAAGGGAGGGAAAACAGGGGGGGCGACAAGGGGCATGGGCAGGAACCGAGGAGCGAGACGAGCCGGCGGCGAGGGGCGGTGGCGATGAGGGAGGTCAGAGGACACAACCTGCACGCAGCGAAGGGAGAGGGGAGATATGAGAACAGCAGGTAGACAGTCATCGAGCGAATGACCGGAGAACCCTCGCAAGCAGCAGGGGACGGGGGAGGAAGAGGAGGGAGGAGAGTCAGTCAGCCGGGAGCAGGGTGCGAAGGCCGACTGCGGCAATGCTGGAGGCAAAGGCGGGCTGGTGAAGGGCCTTAGTGAGGAAGTCGGCAAGTTGAAACTCCGCGGATATGAACCGCAGGCACACGTCGCCAGTGGCAACAACGTCGCGAACGTAGTGGTGCTCGACATTGATGTGCTTTGTGCGACGGTGAAGCGCACCTGCATTCCTGGAGATTGCCAGACCGCTCTCACTGTCAGTGTACAGGGGCACGGGTGGCGTGGGGAGATGGAACTCGCCAAGAAGGAGGCGGAGCCACACAGCCTCAGCGGCGGCGCTACCCAGGGCCATGTACTCGGCCTCTCCCATGCTACGAGCGACGCAACCCTGCTTGCTGCTGCGCCAGGAAACGGCGGCGGCACCGAGAGGGAAGACAAAGCCACTGCGGCTCCGAGCGTTCGCGTCACGGGCGTAATCGCTGTCAGCGTAGCCCTCAAGGAGCGGCACACCCGAGACGGCCGGAAAGGCGAGGCCAGTCCGGGCAGAGCCAAGGACATAACGCAGGACATACGCAGCCGCACGGAGATGGGCCGTGCGGGGCTCTCGAGCGTACTGAGCGAGGACGTTCACCGCACAGGCGATGTCCAGACGAGTGGTGCCGGCGAGGTACGTGAGAGCCCCAACGATGGACTGAAAAGCGACGGCGGACTCGAGCTCGCCAGACGCCGTGTCGTGGGCGACCCGGAGGGCAAGCTGGGTACCTGGCGGCATGGGGGAGGAGGCCGCGGGGAGAGGCCGCGACAGGTCGACAATGGAGGAGAAGCGGTCGACGAGAGTAAGGACATAGCACTCCTGGTGAACAAGGAGACAGCCAGGGAGACGCTCGAGCTGCATCCCGAGAAACATGGTGGCGAGGCCGAGGTCCTTCATGCGGTACGTCGAGGAGAGGAGGCCCTTAGCCTCGACGATCGCAGTGGAGGACGGCGAGGTAATGAGCAGGTCGTCAACGTACACCAAGATGAAGGCAGGCACCACAGAGGTGCCGCCAATAAAGAGGGAGGGGTCGGACTGGCTGGGACGGAAGCCGCCACGGACAAGGGTGGAGGTAAGCTCCTCGTTCCAACAACGAGGGGACTGGCGGAGGCCGTAGAGCGCCCGACGGAGGCGACACACCTTCGCGGAGCCGTCGGAAAAACCGGGAGGCTGAACCATGTACAGCTCCTCATCGAGGCGGCCATGAAGAAAGCCATTGTTGACATCCATCTGGTGAAGCTCCCACTGGAAGGAGGCGGCCACACAGATGACGACGCGACTCGTGGTGAAGCGACCGACCGGAGCGTAGGTCTCGCCGAAGTCAACGCCAGGGACCTGAGAGTATCCCTTGGCGGTGAGACGAGCCTTGTAGCGATCGAGCGTACCGGTGGCGGTGAAAATCCGATGAAGAACCCATTTGACCTTGATCGCCTTGCGACCGGGGGGAAGGTCAGTGAGCTCCAAGACGCCGTGGTCAGAGTGCGCAGCTAACTCGGCCAGGCACGCCGCATGCCAGTCGGCGGCGTCGGGACGGGACAGGGCCTCGGCAAGAGGGAGAGGGTCGGAGGCATCAGTAGGCGAGGGGGAGGAGGCCGCAGGAGGGGCGGAGGTGACGGCGAGGACGCGAGCGACAGTCGCGGGGGCGCCGGCGAAGCGGTGGTCAGTGCAAACATCCACCGCTCGGCGGAACTCAAGGTGAAAGAAGTGACGACCGTGAGCGTGACCGGGGTGAAAGGTGTACGGACACAGAGG
>SZWC01000974.1:89204-105921 GCA_023375785.1 Penium margaritaceum
GGGGGGGTGGTGGCCAGAGGCCGCAAGCAGCACAGCGGAGTCCACAGTCCACAGTCCACAGTCCAGAGTCTAGAGTCTAGAGCTAGGGGCTAGACCCAAAGGCCGAAGGCCCGGACACCTAGAGCCTAGACCCTAAGGTCGAAGGCCCGGACACCTAGAGCCAGGAGCCGACGGCCCGGAGAGCCGGGGAGGAGGGGTCCGCGCGCCAAAGGCCGAGGTCCAGCCGGAGGCCGGAGCGAGAGAGACAGGGGACAGGGGCCCGAGGCAGGAGCGCAGGGCGAGCACACGGGACGAGGGGGCCGAGGCCGGGCCAGAGGCAGGGAGGACGAGGAGGGGAACGAACCTGCAGCAGAGAGCACAGAAACAAAAAAACGTGAGTGAAAGAAAAAAAAAAGGAAAACGAAAAGGAACGAGGCAGAGAGGGAGAGACGGGAGCAGGGGAGGAGGGTTGAGCAGGGGAGGGGTTGGAACGACAGGGGGGGCCCGACAGGGGCAGACCTGGAGGAGGGGGCCGGAACGGCCGGTCGAGGAAGGTGCCCACGACAACGGACGGCACCCGCAAAGACGACGACGAGGCCGGAGGGCAGCGGCGGAAGCAGGGGCGACGATGGCGGTAGCGGCGGCGACCGACAACGGCGGCCACGACAGACGGCGGAAGCGGAGGCGGACGGCGGAAGCGGAAGCGGAAAAACGGAGGCCACAGGCCCTCAGTGGCTTGATGCCATGTTGAACGGTGTTGTACTAGGGGGAGGAGGGAGTAGACAGTGGGTGAGGGGTTGCGGGTGGAGTCGAGAGGCTCTCGACTCCTGTGAGGGGGAGCGTCGAGGGAGTTAGCCGCGGGGCCAACAGTCGCTCTCGGCTGTGAGGGGGAGGAGGCTCTCGAGGGCTGTGAGGGGGAAAGCTCTCGAGAGCTGTGAGAGGGGGGGGATCGAGGCAGAGGGACTTAGTCGCGAGAGTAGATCGAGACGTGAAATATGTGTAGTTTTTGGAAAAGAATGAGCATGACGGGGGAGCGAGAGTGACCCCTATCGGGTCGCCCTCGCTCCCCAGACTGCGGTTCGCCCTAAAGTATGGCAAACCACATAAGGGGTGCATAGGGCCTCCGCGCGCATGTCTCGTGCGACCCAGACGGGGTGACGCAGCGAGGCCTACGTCTCGTAAGAAGTCAGCACAGACAAGGAAATGAGACTAAACTAGGCTAGCTAACGCAAGTAGTCACAGAAATGTTTACTACTTTAACAAGAAGCTGGAATTTCACACCGAATCAGGGGCGTTTTTAGTCATCCATTGATGGACGACTAAAAATTCATCAACTTCAAGAACCATTCCGAATGATAATAAAAAATATGCAAGACGTGACCGCTTGGAAGACTTACCCAATGAGCAACCACAAAATCATCCAGGGGCAAGATTTCTTTTACCATCACGATCCTCTTGTTGGTGTAGTCAAAGTGAACATTAATGGCATGAATTCCACTTGGCTCTAATCAATTGACCCATGACACGATGCCGGTTACGGGAAGCGACAGAGGAGGAATCTACAAATGAAGATGTAGCAGTCATAGAACGGCGCACACATTCGATAGGAGTTGATGTCGCCGAGCGGTACCTATGACGTGGAGCACAAGCGCGGCTAGTCTACATGGAATAAAGGGAAGCATAGGAGATTACGACAGGGGGCGCAATGATATCAAACTCATTTGCCTCGATACCTGAGAAGTTAGTTGCCGTTATAGAGGAGTTTGTAGCACTTGTCAATGATTGTGAATATATGTTCTCAAACTGAGTGCCTTGACATTTCATTGTTGAGGTAACTACCTCGACAATGAAATATCAACCATCAAAAGACCTGAAGCTGGATGAGAAGCTCGGTCATGGATTCATGAGGCCATCCACGTCACTATGCGCCGCACCCACACTTTTCTTCAAAAGGAGAATCAGTAAGATACATATTTCTATGGAATCTAAAGCATTGTAGAATTTTCTAAAAAGAACCACTAGCCCCTTCCACGAGCAAACAGACCATTTACCAACTCTACAAGGCGAGAACTTTCACCAATACTGATCTTCATAGCAGCTTTCATCAGTCCACGGGCACGTCAAGTTCATAGTCATGAAGTTTGGATTTAGGGACACACCTGCCTTATTTATGGCAACCACAAAGAAGATTGGGTACACTTGCCGCATACCTACTGTCCTCGCAACTAAAGGACGTCATACCTGGTTTTCGCACAAAAAGAATTGTAGGTCCACTTTGGCAGAAAAATACGTACAACGTCCAGGAAATGCACATGATACTTTTGAGGGCCACTGTTTAAAACAAATACTTCGGACGTCCACCATGCCAAAAATCGTATGGGGGACGATGTCATTCTCCGCATACCCACTTTCCACACGGGCCAGCGGAAGACAACAGCATTGAAACAGGACCCTAGCGTAGCCTCGCGCACCAAGGACACCGTGGCAGTCGACAATGCCAGTCCACCACACATTTTAGAGATTCCACCCTGACTCGGCGTCTTTGTCATTGCGGACTAGCATTGGTCCAGTGCATACACGACACTCCTAAGCGTCCAATGATCGCGGGCCGCTCACGCGCGCAAACTTCACTGCGTAAACCGTCGAAATCAACGTTGAACTGAAAAGTGGTACGTCGAAGAAGGGACGCAGTTCAATTCTACAGTCCGCGTCCGGACGTCGGGTCGTCCTGTCCACAACGCCGTGCGTCCTGTCCCTCACCCTTATTACGACGTACATTGTACGGTTAACAATCGCAAACCAACGACATGTCATCCGAGGGGCGCATGAACTGCGGAAAAGTTCGAGGGTGGAGTATTGGATATTATGTGGACCCCTTTGTTGCCCACTGAGCATGGATCGTAATCAAGGAAGCATGGGACCACAGAGAGGCACGTATGAGGAGCGTACATGGCCGCCATCTGCGAGAGTCCACATGGTTCGCGACACCTGAAGCCATGGCACAGACCCTCGACTGGCCATTGCCCAGTGTGAGACCGTTGAACAGCCCAAATGTATGGGAGCCATGGATCTCATCCGAGCCTAACTGTCCATGTGGATGTAACCGCTCCTAGAGCACGTACAAATACGGAGTTGGCAATCGGCATTAGCCATCTCCATTCACACTGTTGTACACTGTACAAGACATGGGTCGAGCGGTCTATGGACATGACGACACCGAGCCCAATGACGTTATGGACGTGCGTACACGTTTCTACACTGAGCGTACGTACACAGGGGCAACAGTTTCGAGGATCTACCAATGGGATGAAGTTGGCGCATGGGACGGCGAACCTACCAGAACCAGCAGGCCACATCTCACTCCCCAGCAAGTGAAGGAGGCATGGGCTACGATGAAGGCTCGCTGGGACACGCTCGTTGCAACGGAGGTCCAACCTGGTTGGGTGAACGACCCATGCGAACCAGAGACCATGTGCTGGATTTTGGGTGTTCGCATACCAACTCCGTGTCTAGCCAACACCCCTGGGCAGTGGATGCCTTGGGCTTGATACCCTCGGTGGTTGCTTTGGTTATGTTTTCATCACTTCCTCATCAACGTACCTAATGTTGTCTTCTTCGCATGTGCCACAGAGAATGTATTCAGTGTTTAGCACTGCCATGAATTGTCTACCATGTATGCTTGTTCATTGATAGCTGACAAGTAGTGGACATGTGGTACATCTTTCAATGGTTAGTTGAAGTATGTGACCACTTATTACGTCTCCTTGGGGCAGGGAGTGGTCATGCTGAATATGTATGCACGAGAACATTGTTCGTGTGTCCACTAAATTTCTAGGGTTTAGGTATGCATTGTACAGATAGTGGTCATGTCGTACATGTATGTACGCTTTCATTCATTATGTGACTACTTTGTATGAGTATTGGTGCCCTCTGCTTTGTCTCATGGAAGTCCTCTCTCTGGTAGGTAGCCGCCTCTACACTCTCCATCACTGTGTAACTGCTACCCATGAAGAGTACTAATACACTCTTCAAGAGTACCTGCTTCAAACTTCAGTGGGCAGTGTAGTTCAACGGACAGACTGATGCACAATACTTAGCATTGGAGTATCCATCTTAACAACACCTACTTCAGAGTATGGTGGATTGTGAACATTCTGATAGTGGCTAAATTACAAAGAAATGAATGTACTATTAATCACCAAGGTCACTTCGCGTGTAATTAGTGACCAGGTACAACAAACACAAGAGAGAGTGGAGGAGTCAAATGACATTGAGAACATATTCGAGAACATCAAGCCCAGTAGAACAGAGGCGCTAAGTCACATGTACTGATCCACAACTGAACGTGCACGGGTAAGCTGAGCACAAAACAGATGACTTCACAAGCAGGACACTCTGCACCTTCACTGAACTCTAGGTATAGATCATAGAAGACTTCCCCAAAGGGGAAGCACACATGCCCGTGCATGGGTTGGCCACTTGATATCTAGCCTCCTCCACCTCTCTCTTCCCTAGGTTGAGACTAGCCATCTTGGAACACATCACTTCTGTATCCTTCACCGCACATCCCGTGCCGTGGGCCACATGTGATCTGACCCTGTGCCGGTGCACTTTGAGCCTTGGTTGCCGCTTGACCACCGTCTTCAGCAGGACATGGATCTGCCTCACCTGAACAGAACACCAAAGGTACAGGTAACAAAGTTAAGGTTGGTGAAGAAAAATGGCATTCTCCATGGGCCAAGAATGCATGTCACACAATGTAGCATTACCTATGTTCACACAGAATGGCCTCTGCGCTTCCATTTGCGTTGTATCGGTTCGTCGTCCCCGGAAGCGTCAGAGTGGAAGGAGCCATCCGTTGACTCCCACTCTTCTGTCTCAGTCGTTTCATAGTCTATGGCACATTCCTCCTCTGACCAGTCTGATGAGGAGGGATCGGCGTCCGTAGGACTCCCAAGGTTGTCAACCTGGGATGAGAATGCGGGGTCTGCTGCTGCACCTGCCCCTTCACTTTCACCTGCATCATCTCCTGCTGTGCCTCTTGCTGCTGCTGGCGCACCATGCACCTCACCACTTTGTGCACCAGGTGCCACGGCAGCCTCATCCGATGCATCACCACCACCCCCGTCAGCACCCGTGGTGGCTTCTGCTGCTGCTTCTGCTGTTGCTGCTGCTACTACTGCTACTGCTGTTGCTACTGCTGCTGCTCCACGTTGTCGTCCACCATCACCTCGCACACCGCGTCCCGAGGCAAGTTGTTTGGCACGAGTTGCGGCTACGCTAGCTGGTGAGAGAGCAGGTGGGTTGGTGCATTTCCGCGGGCCATGTCCAGACAGACCGCAATGGCTGCAGATGAGGTCCCTCTTGCGACGGTCGTACCGGTCCTTGTGCTTGGACTTGGGCCTCCCAGCACCACGCTTTTTGCCCGGCGGCCCCCATCCATTCTCTGCGTGCTGCACCTTGCGAAGGTTCACCCCGGGCATGGGGTGACGGTAGGTTCTCTTCCAGGCCATCTTCGTCAGGTGAATGTCAATGTACATCTCGGGGTTGACACCAGCGTCCAGCAATAGACTGACGGCGTGCTGACAAGGAAATCCGTACTCGGTCCACTGGCCGCAGCTGCACTTCTTGGCGTTGCAGTCCACCTCACGGCCGAAGAGACTCTTGGGACCCGAGACCATCCCAGAGAGTGGACCAGCCGGGATGATGGCGTACTCCCTCGCCTTCTGCTTGTAGTTCTTCACTTTTGCTTCTGCAAAGGGGGCCAGCGTCGTCTCACAGTCATGCGTCAGCTTCCGCCGGTCTACAAACAGCTTCTGCACTCACTCGTACAGCTGGGCAAAGCAGTGAAAGGGATAGAGATGGTGGAGGTCCATGATACGAGCGTTCAAGGACTCTGCCGCGTTGCTGGTTGTGTGACCACCACGTGCCACGGGGATGTAGACACGACTCCACGTTGCGAGGGGAATGCCCGGTTCTGCTCCTCCGCCGAAGAGGTACTTCATGCCATGCGCGGATGCCTTCTCCAACTCCTCCTTGCGCTCTTGAACTCCCTTGCGGTGAATGCATGCGCGAGGGTCCAGAAGATGTCCGCGGCGACACGGCCCGCCTTGGACTTGACGTTCTCGCGGATGTGCTACACACAGTATGTGTGCATACCACCTGGCATTTCTCGGGCCACAGCAGCCAGGAGCCCGACGTCGCGGTCAGAGATGACGGCTGTCCCTCGCTCGCGGGCCGTGGGATACGCTTGCGATAATTGCTGCACGAACCAAGTCCGGTTGTCCTTGTCCTCCTGTCCGCACAGCGCCCACGCCATGGACACGGAGTGGTTGTTGGCGTCCCAGAATTGAGCAATGAGAAGAACCTGCTTGAAACCATTTTTGAGGAATGTCGCGTCCATGGTAATGATGCGCCGCACGTGGTTCCATCCTTCCTGACAAGCACCGGGTGCCACGAAGGCTCGGCGAAAGAGCTTCTTCTTGTCTTGCTCTGCACATGCAAACATCCAGGGGTCCACTCGTTTCAGCTGCACGACGTACATACCATGGGGTCGGTCGTTCAACACACACATTTGTAACACATGCATTGACGGGTGGGGAAGCAGAGCCGGGGACAAAAAGTACTAACCTCCGCAATGTACGCTTGGAAGAGGGACCACGACAATGTCTTCTCGCCCATTAGCTTCTCCTGGGCCGCCTTCTTCGCACGGTACACCACGGGGTAGTGCACTTTCTCCCCTGTGCGAGCCTCAACAATCTGTTGCGCCTTTGTGTCGTTCGACAGCTTCTTCTTGGTGGCCTGCTAAATGTGCCGCAACACCCATGCAGCACGGCGCGCCTGGTCGCCCTTCTTGGTGGTGGGGGAGCAGTTGTGGCCATCCACAAACTCGATGACGGCAACATTGCCGTGCTTGCGCTGAAAGCGCGCCTTCAGGAGCCAAGGACAGCCTGCCGTCTTCCACAGTCCGCAGTGGACTTCGAGGCGAGTTGGCTCACTGCGGACCCAGGAGACCGGCATGCCGCGGTCGACTGCGTAGTCTTGGACAGCTTCACGACAGGCCTCCATGTTGCGAAAGGCCCACCCGCCTGGGAAATCCGTGCATTGTCCTTTGCGTCTGCGAGCACGAGCAGGAGCGGCTTCGACATCTTTGCCAGTCTTCTCCGGCAGGGGCGGTGGCGTCTCCTCGTCAGATGATCTTGCACAAAGAATGAGGACGGATAGATTTCAGCCACATGTATAGTATATAGGCACAAGACATACTGGTGTGAGTTGGGTAGCGGTCAGCGTACTTCGACATAGTAGGAGGTCCAACCCCGTCGGCGACGACGCCATGTCTACATACAAAGTGGGTTCAACCCACCCACACGGTAACCACAAAACGGACGGACACGTTGATTGCCTGGGGAGCGCAGAGTCATGCGCTCGACGACATTGACGGGACAGTTCCACTCGTGTTCCTCCCACTCAGTCCAAAGGAAGGAGGACTCAGGGTGGTAGCGGGAGACGAGGACGTCGAGAGGATCGTCGTCGTCGTCGTCCGGGTTGTCGCCAGCGGTGGCGTAAAAAGTGGCGGCCATGTTGGTGAAAAGTGGGTATAACAATGTACGACATGCGTCATAATATGCATTCTACCCACCTTCTGCACTTGGAAAAACCCATCCGTTGTTAGCGCGAGGAGGAGGGACATCCCGTAGACCAGTTGCGACGAAGAGGCAACATTGCAAGTACATGTCGAGTACACATCAACAATGGCTCAACGGTCACGACCCCTGCGAACGACGAGAGAGAACGTCCACGTCACATGGCGGTTGGTCGACTTACCATGAGGACAAATGTCGCTGACCATGCATGCGGTGTGGAGAAATGCTGAGTGCTGACAAAAGCTATTAATCCTATCATGCACCTAGGTCATAACCACCGACGAGGGATGGCATGTCAGGATCCAGCGAATGACGGTGACAACATGTCGTCTGTAGTCAAATAATCCGGCAGATGGAGCCGTTGGCATGTGGACGACAAGAGGCAATGTCCAGCTGGCAACATATCGCGTCATCGAGATATGCTGGATTGGATTCCGTTCGCATGTTGTCAAGGACAACGGCAACTCACGCAACACGCAACATCATGGCACGTTCGGTGTTGCCGCTATATGATCGGTAGGGGAGACAATGTGATATCTGGGTTTGCATGTGACACACGTAATGCTTTCGGCGATCGTTCTAAAGTTGAAGCCCCCTGACGAAAGCATGATGGAAAGTAGGGAAGAAGGGTTCAATTTTAAAAATGTTTCTTCAGTCGGAAGCAGTGCTTCGGTTGAAGTCACTGGAAAGACAGTTGAGTCGGGCACTCTTTCGTGAGTTGTTGAAATGGTGACTAAATTCGCTGAAAAATATATAAATTAATTTGTCGGATACCCACAGTCGACAAACTAATTCGTATGACACCGGTGTGGCGTGAATTTGTTATCTCAGGCGCTTCGAGAAAAGTGGGTACAACACATTTTTTGTGTAAAGTGAGTACCGTGTCCTAAATGTGCGAGAAATGGCCAGTAGAAAATTCGGAGGCCCAAACTGTGGGTATAGCGGAATTAGGCCGAAGAAGATTTTCTGGTCTTACTTCGACAACTTTGCCTTTTTATGCCGTAATGACATGATGGTGTACAACAACATCCTCAAGGAGCACAATGGAAACTCCAAAGAAAGGTTCTTGAAGTGCAGCTTTTGCCAGCGTTCCATGACGTTTCCTGACTACATCATTGGCAGCACATGGATCACCATAGACGCGAAGAAAGTGGAGTCGGTCGCTGGTTGGCCAACACGATCATTTTCGACATCTATTTATTTTGGGGGGGGGTTGCTTTTTACCCACCATTTGACAAAGTTCTGCGCAGGTTACCCACGTTTGAAAACTTCATTTACGTATCAGCCAGTCGTGGGAGAAGATGACTAGTATGCCCACTTTTTGGCAGGTCCCTTCCGTTCTCCCCACACTTTTTAATCGGTGACCACAATGTCCAAAGTTAAAAAACGAAGCACGCTTTATCCACTCTTTACGAGGTGACTCCAATACCCACTTTGGACACCGCTCGTCACTAAACGTGACGAGCGGATGTCCAAGGCTCGTGCTCCTAACGGACCCCACATCATCCCTGTCGCAGGTGACATTGGCCATTGAGGACCTAATCTTACTTTCTGAAAAGTACTAATATTCGTTCGTTTACAAATCGTTCCACGATTTGTAAACGAACAAATCGTGCAACGATTGGTTCGTTTACCACCTTTGGCTGTTCGTCGACAATCGATCTGCTCAAAATACTCCTCATTGTTGAGGGACTATACACTTTGAGAAAAAATGAACGACACAATCCCTATTTGCCATATAGATCGAACAGTTAGGGTTTGTCATATTCCCCAATGCAGATATTGGAGTTCTCTCCGAATCTTTGTAGAACCCCCGAGACAAAAAGATGGGTGCGAGATCGTCGCCCTCGCTTCTTTCGTTCCATATCTCATGCAATACGAGACATGGAAGTGAGGAAAAACCTTGCTTCGGAAGTGCGCAAGACAGTACCCTGCAAGGTATATAAGCCTCCATTTCATAACCGTGTATCGCACTATGCATCGCATGCCGGAAGAACAAAAGCAAGATCGACGAGGTCGTCCGCGCATTATTTTCAAAAGAGGTCAATCATCGAAAGCGAATCCGTGCCTATCAAGTCGATCAAACAGTCGAGGAAAACTTTGAGCTGTTAGATGGTACGATCCTACGAACCACGACTAGGTAAGTTTACAAAGAGATAGATGTTGGTGTCATATACATCTACAATACTTATGTACGAGTGAAGATCTCGAATACTTCTACGGAGAAATATTATATCGTACTATGTCCAATATGGTTTGTGATTAAAAACGTATGTTAAGGTTGACGAACTGCCGTCGGATAGGATAATCTAATGTCTCAAGTATTAGCATAGAAAGGTAACTTTCAAGCTAAGTCACTACAAAGATAGAAACAGGGCCTTACTAGACGCTAGCTGTCGATTCTCGAAGAAAAGGAGCCGACGTCATTGGCCTCGCTTCCCTCGTTCCGACGTGCGATGTCGCGTGCAACGTGCAGTATTGTTTTTTTGCGCGTAGTGTGCAAAAACGTGAGTGGACCACCACCCGACCACACTCGAGCACGGCTGTCCATGTCGGCAGGCGAACCCAACCCGCTGAATGCAAGAACGAGCTCAACGATGCGAAATAGCCACATTGTGGAGACAACATCAGACGGAAACTTCGAAATAAGCACCCCAGCCAAAACTGGCTGCGAAAGGCGACCATATTGTTCGATGTTTTGGCAAACAACTGAAAACATTATATTTGTGCCGTTGTATTCGCCGTCGCATCCCATGCAAACTATAAGAAAACAAATATCGTGATGAATCCGTAGAATCCTAAAACATACTTGATATAATACCCACCGTTCCAAGAACATGCATATAATACCGGTATTCTAGTCAGGATTTTTCGGAAGTGGGTACTTTGGTCACGGTTACTTGCTATCCGCACTTTGTGGACAATGCGGTCACCAGTTAAAAAGAGTGGATATTATGTTCGTTTTTTGTACAAAGTGGGTATTCGGGAATTACGACGCTTAGAAGTTGGGTATAAGGGAATTAATCCGTTTTTTTTTGGGGTTCTACAACTACTACCGTCGATGTGTGAAGGACTACAGAGACATCATCCTCGAAGATGCGTATCTTTTGGCACACTTGACATAAATCCAATGACAAAGATTCAAATAGGTAATTTGAGCAAAAGTTCTTTTTTTTGTAAGAGGGATAAATTCATCTTAATTCTCTTCAATGTTCAGTTATCCACACACATATGATCTTCTTTCTTTTTTCTCCAAAGAAGCATATCAGTCTACAACATGGCAAATTACTTGGCTTGATCCATCCTTTTGTAAGGTACTCCTTGATTCGGCATTCAGCCTTTCATCTTTCTTCTAAAAAAGGTGGTACATGGGCCAAAACATAGCTACTGTCTCAAATTCCAGTAAATTCGTTGTCCATATATCATTCTAGTGGAAGCTCAACTGATGAGTATTGGGATTCACCAGAGACAACGAAAGCGGAACAGTGGGATCAGGTTCCTGATTTCAGAATACGGTTGTCTTTCATTATTTTCCACTCTCTACTGTTGGACCAAGAATCATCACAGCCTTGCAGCAAAAATCTATATTTTGGCAAAGTTAAGCGGGAATCTGTGTTGAATTGGTGGCGATTCCGTCCTAAAAAATAACATAAAGAGGCGATATACCTTTTTTAGGATTGATTTCTTTGGTTTCTCGAAGCATGGGATTGCCACATCAAAAGGCTTAAGGAGGTTGAGTTCGTTCACTGGGCACCATGCAGTTGTCACTAACAGCAAATGCACCATATCATGGCCCGTACTTTATGCCCATCTTTTGGCTGAAACCCAGGCTCATAATGGAATCGTTCTCTCCAATGTCAGCTATCACATTTGTAAGAGAACAAGCAAGGTGTCCTTTGCATTGTATTTTCATGTTTCTTCTACTCCTAGGAGTGAAAATACTCAACGATGACGAGCCAAGCTTGCGGTACACAAAGAGTTGATAAAATAGGCATCATAACCAAACTGACACATCCACCTGTGTTGACATTTTATGGCTCCGACGTGATTTCACCGAGTATTTAGAATCCGTAGACTTTGTGGGGCCAAAATTGAAAACATGAGGTATAACAAGTTAACTTCCACTCATTCTCTTGAGCGTTCTTGTCTCAATTATATCACACAACTACTACAATGTGGTGGATGTCATTACCAAAAAGCAAGATGGATCATTCATCTGTAATGGTCGGCAACTGTAGATTGAGGTTTAATGAGAGGGCAAAAGGCAGTAAAGTAATTTGAACTCGTCACTTCAGATTCTTTACATTCTCTTCAATCAACATATATCCATTGTATTGACCAGCCTTTCACATGAGTGATCTCCACCAACATCACTCAGGGATGAGGAAGACCAGCACAATAGCCTTGACCACTTACATGACCTAGACCATGTCTATAACCACATGCTGTACCATCTACATGAGGCGTGGTGGCTGCAGACACTACTACGGTATCTTGTTTTCTACCAGTGTCTTTAGCGTAGTCAGCTCAATATCGGCTGGGCTCCATTCAAATGTGGCACAATACCTTGTGGAAGGCCAGGCCCAGTGCATTTATCCAGTTGCGGTTGATTATGTGCAACTTGCAACTCAGTTTTTTTACATATTTGCTTCTTCTTTGGAGCCTTAATTTGTTCTATTCTTGTCTTGATAGTTTGCAGGATGTTTGACCTGAGTCCCACCTCACTTTTTTGGCTCATCCCCCACCCCCTCCAGCATCCAAATGCTTGTTATAGCCCTAATGTCAATCCGCATTTAACTGTGCGCTAGAGTAGTGCTTTGATATTTCAAAATACGCCCTCACTCATGAAGTCATGCAATGTCCTCCAGCCTGTCCTCACCTGGTGTACTCTGGTGGTAATGGTCATGTTCATTAGGTTCTTGCTAGAAAGAAGATCATGCAAAGATTCAAGCAACAAGTGCTCAAGGTACTTAGACATATGTGTTCCATACGTCTCGTTAAAATATTTGGCTTCTTCCATCGGAGTGATGACCTTGCTCTGGTACGAAACAAGAAGCTATCCAACTACATAATTATCCCAATCTTGTTAAAGGTGTGGTGCATCTCCTCCTCGCACTATAAACACTTCTTGCACTTGAAAGCACATAAGGCCTCTCAAAGCATAGAATATGAGCATTGGTGAGGTCTCTGTGTGCCCTATCCCTTGACCACACAATTAAATAGACTACCTTTAAATCCCTCTGTAGCAATTCAATAAATAAGAACGAGGAGAGACATGATGATACGCAATCCATGCTCTTTTCACCTTCACGCCCTTTAAAAGACCTCCATGTCACCCAAGTAGGAAGTGTTCATGATAGGCCACAAGGTTGTCGAGACTAGTTGGTTGGAACCAACACGAGGGTAGCATTGGTTACCCCAACCGTTAGGACGTTCTAGGGGGTAACGAGTGGACACATTACGGTGCAGTGAAAGCGCCCGGGCCGGCTAACGCGGGCCCCGGTGTCGACGGGAAAAAAACTGAAACCCCAACCGAACCGGACGCTAGATCTTCCAGGTAGTATGGGTAGATGAATATTGCCACACCTTGCTCACGCCGATTCTACACTCGCAGCTAAGTAGGAGTTTGCAATGTCCTGTAAACATTGTTACAACAATTTACTATCTTTTTGGCACCCACGTAGTAAAATTGGTAATCCTGGTCTATGTCCATGATGATTTTTCTAAGGTGGAAAAAAATATTGACAACCATCATGAGCTCTCATGTCATCAGAGTTTTGGCAATAAAGTTAATGGCCTCGCATTGGTCATGCGTCCTTGTCCATCTCAGTTGTGTCTGGTTGGCATGGACATCCTTAGAAGGCTAACCTTTTGAAAGAAGATGTAGTTCTGCATTACCCTTTTGTGTTGTTGTTCTTTATCCCTTCCTTCTAGGGGTGTTCCATCCCCATTATAGAACCTGATCTTAAGACCTCCATTTCAACATTTGTGTCAACCAGTTGCTGGAGAATTCCTGGAGGCACACACGCATGAGAGCTTCCCATCCGATTCTTATTCACATGTTTGTTACTATTGTCACCATCAGTGCTTTCAACAATTTCCTCTATCTCAATAAGGCCCTTGCATTTATTTTTTATGGGCTCATGCTCTCCTTGCAATGATGAAGAGGGACGTATTCCTCTTCACTTTCCTTGTGCTCTTTGATGGAATCTAAAACTAGGAACTCCTCCTTGAGAGTTTTTTTTTTGTGGCATGAGCTTCATCCAATTGCACATTGGCTTGCTCATCAGTCAGGTCCCTAGTTTTCATGTGTTTCTTGGTTTCACCAATGTCCACATGTATGGCCATCAGAGACAGGGCTACCTTCAAATTGGCTATCATGCTCACGGCCTCGGCCACTATTGTTTGGAGGTTGCAAAGGGCAGGGAGTGAGGTCATGACTATGTTTCCCTTTTTGGCCAAGGAGGACCCAACAATATGGTCAGCAAAGCATTAAGGAAAGACTCTATTTTTCTGTGCTGCCATGGTCAGCACATTCATGTAATTGAAAATAGTCAATTTTCTATGCCTCCATGGGTGGCACAATCACTCGGTGCTACTCTTTAGATCAGTGACTTACGGCCGTCAAATGGCTTTGAAGACTAGCTAGAAAAATTCATGAACAAGAACGAGGAGGAAATAATGGTTAGTCCTGCTCACTCTAAAAAAAAAGAAGATGATTGAATGGCACAGTTTACAAAGAGAAACTTCTACTACAAAGTGAAAGGGACACTACTCCTTGCTCTCATTTTTCTCTTTGGCCCCATCGTAAGCATTTACCCTACTGCTACATGAATTCGTGGTTTTAAATATTTTAGGCATCACACAAGTGATTTCAAACTGAAAAAAGCAATAAAATTACGTTAAAACACCACTCAAAACATCATCCGCACACACGAATACTTGAATTCGTTTTTCAAACATAATTAATTATGTTCGAATTCATGTGGCAGTAGGGTATTTGCCCCACTCTCAACTCTTCAACACGGTATCAGGTTGGAGGACCAACCTAGACACACCTTTGGCGAACGCATCTTGCACATTGCTTGTCTATAGCGATGATAAGGAGAAAACTAACAAGCCATGAAAAACCCACAACAACAGTAGCATTTTGCCATGAGAAAGGGACTCGTTGAACTGTAGAAACACACCATAGTGATTAATGATTTGGTGGTCCGAAATAGTTTTAAGTGTGTAACCTAGGTTCACACTTTACTTCCTTTTTTTAACTGTTGCAAAAAATGAACGAATTTGGTCAAATGCTATCCTTGATTTCGTAGGCAGGCCACACAGGTAACCAATTTCGACGGTCCAAAGGTGGGTTTGAATCACAAAGTCAAGACTCAATGCGACCGGTCAACGGACTTTCAACAACATCAATATGTCATCCGTTGATTTCGCCTCCAACTCCCCTCGCATATACTCCTCCACTCTGTAACTCCCCCCTTTGGCATGGTACGCGCCAACATACGTGGTGCAAGCCACGTGTGTTGGCACGTATCATGTGTCAAAACCTCAGAAAACTTGCTGATTGGCATGAAAAGTTGCAAGTACCCTGATTAACACACGCATGGGATTTCCTCTGTAGAACAAATGTATGACGCGTCTGACACAGTTATTTTAGCATTATCAAATTAGCACAAAGTATTACCAGCATGTAGCCAAATTCATGAACTAGTTGTTAAAAAGGAAACAATTGATAACAAAATATGATATCAGTTAATAGTGGATCTTGGAAGGAGATTTCTGTTGCTTTTGTGCTGCTCAAATGTATTGATCAATGGGGTTGTACACTCATTTTACACTTCTGCTACCTGTTAGCTATTGAGCTAACAACATCTGGCAGAGAAGCCGCAAAACCTAAAAGCTCACACACGTTGTTGTGTACCTTGTTACAGGTACACAATCCACCTTTAAGACATCTAACGACTTGTCTTTATATATTAAGAAGAGATAAATTCATCATATTAAAGAGAGAATCAAATAAGGGTTGATTGATCAACGTGCAAGACAAGTCCATAAGTTGATGTCCGTCCAGTCCCATAACTCAAAAGCACATTCCTTAAGAATAGCTAGAGCAAGTCACATCACCAATGGACTTCCGCTATGGGCTTGACAAATAAGCATCCTAGTGCCAAGGTGGCAGACCAACTGTATAGCTTCCAAGAAGGTGCAGACTTCATTTCTTGGAAGTAAACTTCACAACCAAAAATTGTATCGTGCCAGGATTGAACTCATGACCTCTCACCTGGCCAAATGAACTAATTGTCCACTTTAACCAATCACCCACATGGTGAATCCATAGGCTATATCTCACAGAATTCACAGCATGTGGGTCATCCTACAACTGATACAGGGATCATACCTCCACAATGGGCAGAGCATTCCTCAACCGTCTTACAGCAGTGAACAAAGGGCTTACATGTTTAATACTACCTTGATGCTATCACAGGCAGGGTTATGTTGGAGCGTGGTGAAATTTTCAGAGACTAAATCCCAAGATTTGGTTTTGCTCTTATACTAGTTTATCAGATGGAGTCTCCAATTCCTGTACTTGGTTGGTGTCCGAGTTATGATGACGTTGAAAGCTTGGTGGATGATTTTCCACTCTACGTAACTCTCAGTGTATGTTTACTGAAAACATTGTACAAGGAGACTCAAATGAGTAAATCATACAAAGGCTCTTCTATTTTTTCCCCCTGTTATGCATCAGGAACAAGGGATGTTGTATCCCAAACTTGTGCTTTCACAAATGATTTCAGATTTTCAATGTCAAAATTGCACTAAGCATGCCTTTTTTTTAACGTAACAGCATGCTTCGTTCTTAGTGCAATGCAAGTCTATAGCTTTTGTACCTATCTATTTCCTCCCTCGGTACTCATTCAATTGTAGAATTATCATGGTCCGCGAGGAGAGAGGGGTAATAGCATGTGGTGCCTACTATCTCCTCTCAGCATCGACGGGTGGCCAATCTCTTGTCGACATCCCTCCTCTCTTTTCCCTCCCCCCCCCTCTCTCTATCTCTCTCTCTCTCTCTCTCTCTCTCTCTCTCTCTC
>SZWC01000974.1:127792-162981 GCA_023375785.1 Penium margaritaceum
TGCCCTGAGGCTGCTGGTGGTGGGCAAGAGGCCGCGGCGCTAGCTGCAGCAGCAGCACCTCGTGGGGATGGTGCAGCAGGAGGCCGCGGACAAGGCCGTGGACAGGGTCGCGGTCGCGGCAATGGGCCCGGCCGTGGTAACGGACAGGGCCGTGGGGCGGGTTTTCCCCACCCCTGAGTGACGTCAGTGGGGACCACTCAGGGGTAAAACTGGATCACGAGTGTGAGTTCATGTTTTCAGACGAGGATGTTAAACAATTTGAGTTTTTGACGAGTTCAAATTTCTCTGTTGTTTTCTCCCCTCTCATTGAACCTCATTCTGCACTTACTGATCGACATTGCCCACTAAATCTTGCATCACCAGACGAGATGCATGACCGAACCTGCTTAGTGGTGGTGACACCAACCACTGTGCAAGAGTTGTGTAACACAGTGATTGAAGCAAACGCCCTCAAAGCGATGAGTTCAATCACATTCGCAATACCTTTAGTCGACGATTTCGACCCAGTGAAATTTAAAGACTGGAAGGTGCTGGCCGAATTCACACGTGCCCACAAGATGTGGACTCGAGTGGGTGAATCATGGGAGTTGCGACGCCCGTCGTACAGATTCCGTGTTTATCACAAACTCGGCTTACCGTCGTCGATTCTGTTCAATCGGAAGAGTGGAGGCAACATGACGATGCAGTTCAAAGGACACCTAGCTGGTGCTCCCGTGAACGTACTGGCTGACACTGGAGGGGACGACTCTTTTGTTAGTCTTGGCTTTTCCAGACAGGTTGGCCTGAAGTACAAGTCATCGAATGGCGCAGTTGTTGTCGGTGACAACCGTACGGTACCCGTGATCGGTACTTGCAAAGCACAAATTTGTATTCAAGGGTACACGCAGAGTGTCACGTTGAAGGTACTCAACCTTCTTGACCCGTTCGACGTGGTGCTAGGCGATCCCTGGCTCCGTGAGAACAAGGCTCTAATGTGCTTTGAATCAAAGCGTCTGATCCTCCGAAAAGGACAACGCCGCTTTACGTTGATTCTGAGTACGGAATTATCACCGACCCGACTCAAAGTCCATGCGAGCTTGTTTGCAATGCAGGTCAAGAGACGTATTCGACAAGGTTGTCGATACTTCTTGGCTCAGCTGCAGAAAGTGGAGGACGACGTGACGGAAGACACGCCACAAGAGATCAGATCTTTATTGACGGAGTTCTCGGATGTATTCCAAGACCCACCGGCTCGGCTTCCACAAGAAAGACACATGGGCCACACGATTCCGCTGCAACCGGAGGCGACTCCTCCTTTCAGACCCATGTATCGCCTTAGTCCAGCAGAAAGGCGAGAGGCCGAACGCCAAATCAAAGAGTACCTTGCAAAAGGATGGATCGAGCCAAGTAGCTTGCCGTACGGTGCGCCGATCCTTTTTGTGAACAAAAAGGATGGTGGTTTACGCATGTGCGTAGATTACCGGGCGTTGAACAAGCTGACGNACCAACTCCAAGGCGCAAAAGTATTTTCGTCCTTGGATTTGTCTCAAGGGTACCATCAAATCCGCATCACGGAAGATGATGTGCCCAAAACCGCGTTTCAAACACACATGGGACACTATCAGTTCCGAGTGTTATGCTTCGGGCTTACAAATGCCCCGGCAACCTTCCAAGGAGAAATGAACCGAACGTTCGCCGAGCAACTCGGACAGTTTATCTTGGTTTACCTGGATAACATCCTGGTTTTCTCCAAATCAATGGAAGAGCACATAGAACATCTGCGTGAAGTTCTCGCGATCCTTCGGGAAGAGAAGTTCTATGCGAAAGTGAGCAAGTGCAAGTTTGCACAAGATGAGCTCGAATACCTTGGACACATCGTCGGCAAGGACGGTATCCGCGTCGACCCACGAAAATTCCAAGCCGTTGTGGACTGGCCAAGCCCCGAAAATGTTGGGCAGATTCGGTCTTTCCTCGGCCTTGCAAACTACTTTCGACGGTTTATGCAAGGGTATTCGACCCTGGTAGCACCACTAACCAGGCTCACGCGAAAAGACGTGCGTTGGGAATGGACATCTGATTGCGAGAACGCTTTTCTCAAAGTCAAAGAGCTTCTCTCCACGGCGCCCGTCCTAGCTCTTCCGGATCCATCGCAACCGTGGAAGGTTCAATGTGATGCGTCGGTAGTTGGACTCGGAGCCGTCCTCATGCAGAACGGTCACCCAGTTGCGTATGAGAGCCGGAAGCTCATACCTGCGGAAACGCGGTACACGACTGGGGATCAAGATCTTCTTGCGGTAGTACACGCTTTCAAGATGTGGCGTTGCTACCTTGAGTGTGCTGAAGGGGGTGTGACGGTCGTGACCGACCATAATCCATTGGTGTTTTTCCAAACGCAACTGAACCTGTCAAGACGACAGGCGCGCTGGAGCGAATACCTGAGTCGATTCTCGTTCACATGGGAATATCGGCCAGGACGCATCAATGTGGCCGATCCACTAAGCCGACAGCCTGTGGAAATAAAAGCAACCACCGAGATCAGTGGGTGTTTTATGGCCATTGCAACAGCAACCGTACNAAATCTGGACAAGTATGGCTTGGTGGAGGCCGCAGGAATCTTCTGGCACGGAGAACAAGTTGTTGTGCCAAACTCGGGAGACCTTCGAGCAAAGGTTATCTCCCAGTTCCACGACCCGCCGGTCGCAGGTCACGTGGGACCCCGAAAGACTGGACAGGCACTCTCGGACCACTATTGGTGGCCAGGGTGGAGTGTCGATGTCCGTAAGCATTGCATGACATGCGACCCATGTCTTCGGAATAAGGCTAGTAACAAGAAGCATGCTGGACTCCTACAGCAGCTTCCCATTCATGGGACTCCATAGGAGTGCGTCAGCATGGACTTCATTACTGGTCTTTCAGACACGGCCCGTGGCCACGATGCAATACTAGTGGTTGTGGATCTTTTGATGAAGATGACACATTTCATTCCTACAACCACTGACGTCAACGCAGAGGAGACCGCTCGTCTCTTCTTTGAGGGTGTCGTAAAGTACCACGGCTTGCCGTTGCGCGTTGTCTCCGATCGAGATCGAAAATTTTCTAGTAAGATCTGGCAAAAGATGCACGAGTACTTCGGTAGTGAGTCGCAAATGTCGACAGTGTTTTACCCTCAAACGGATGGACAAACAGAGCGCATGAATCGCACTCTGGAGCAGATGCTCCGCATGTACGTGGACCCTGCCATGCATGATTGGGACGAATTCCTAGCACCGACAGAGTTTGCGGTGAACAACTCGGTGAACGAGTCCACACAGTTCATACCGTTCGTGTTGAACAGTGGTCGGCATCCAGTGGTACCCTCTTCATTGGTGAAGAGTGGGAGTACAGGAGGGCAGGTCCCTTCTGCTCAAGCCTTTGCCGAGTGCATCGACTCCTTGTTACAGGAGGCGAAGGGTCACCTTCAAGCAGCTCGACAGCGACAATAGGCATATGCCGACAAAAGTCGCCGGGAGGTGTCGTTTGACATCGGTGACAAAGTGTTGCTTAGCACTAAAAACCTTTGGTTGAAGACGCCAGGGGCAAGAAAACTTCTACCGAAGTGGATTGGGTCGTTTCCCATTGTGGCACACATCGGGCCAGTGGCATACCGATTGCTACTTTCGCCGAGTATGAAGATACATGACGTGTTTCATGTGAGCCTGCTGGCTCCATACACGGCAGAAGGAACCGTTCAGCCACCGCCAGCAGTCTTGGCTGCCGACGGCCAATACGAGGTCCTTCGCCTACTCCAGCACCGAGAGCGTACTCTTCGGTCACGCGTTGTCAGGGAATACCTCGTTCATTAGGCCGGTTGTGGACCTGAACATAATTCATGGGAGCCCGAATCTCGGTTGCCCACAGGGGTGGTCAACGAGTACTGGAGCGAGCTTGCAGCTCGCACAGATCGACGCGTGGCAGGNGAGGGGTGGTTGCGCACCACCCCTCGCGTCAGCGAGGGCTGGCCGGCGGCCAGCGATTCGCTGGCCGTCGGCCTGCTCGCTGCCGGCCGGCTGGACGGCCGGTGGCTGGCCAAGTGACCGGCCGGCCACCGGCCGGCCAGCCACCAGCCGCCGATCGCGGCCTCAGCCCGATCGGCGGCTGAGAGGCCACGATGGCCTCGAGGGCGAGGCCTCGTGGCCTCGTGCCCTCGCCCACCCTCGCCCTCCTTGCAAACGAGCAAGAGAGGACGGGGGATAGGGGGAGCGAGGGTGAGGCAAAATCTACTGGCGCAAAATTGCTAGCGTGCCTCGCACGCGACAATTTTGCACCAGAACGACAAAACAAAACTCGAAGTTCATTTACGACAAACTTCGACGTAAAACAAACGGAATAACTCGTGCGAACACACGAGTTCGAGGTAAAAACCCCCGGTTTCGGTCCCAAAACCAGGGGTTTGGTTAAAAACGGAAATGGGCCTCCGGAGACTCAAAATATTCGAGTCTCCCTGCTCTGGGTCGTTGATGACGATTGCCCCTCAGTGCATAAGACCCTCATGCATACAAGTTGTACCAAGCCCAATCTAAAATTTCCACATAGATTCCTTTGTTCCTTTAGTAACCCCCATCCTTTATAAACGTGCAAGCAACTAGTCTGCATGTTGCCATACTTGAGATTTCCATTCCAACCTCGAGTTTGGATAGGATACGTTATCAACAACTACAATGTTATGGTGATGCTCCAACAAACACTCAAAAGGATGATGAGACATCAAGGTCTCTTCTCCTTGACGAGGGAGCCATCTCTTGGTCAATTAAAGAGAAGTATACAGTCATGTATACAAAAATTAAGAAATAATACAAGGCAACCAAAGATATAGAAGAAGTACCTACGCCCTTCTTTATGGACATGAATTTAACCATCAACCATAGAGATTCAACTAATTTAAACATAATACAAAGTACATCACCATTTCAGGCCATTAGATACCGTCTTCCATTCACAACACGTTGACCCTTTTGCTCATTCACAATAGTCTCAAAGTCATAGATTTTCCCAAAAATGTATAAACAAAAACAATAATGCATCAAGTGTCAAACGATCTAGACGCCATGGAGAGGGCCATTCGCATCCATCTCCTTTTCATGGTCATATAGAGCTTCATATCTTTTAAAGTTTGAATTTCGTACTCACATGTCAGATACATTCCCTAGTAATATCCTTTTGAAAAATGGGGATTTCCATTTGTGGGTGAACGCATCGCACCTTAAAAAAATAATCACTTGAAGATTCCTGAAAGTAAGTGGGTCCTCCCATATTGATAAGGTCCCCTTACGAAAACACTTCTAAAGTGTTGTTTCACCGGAGTAAGTTGCTTTCCTTTCTATAGATATAGTTTAGAAGTATGGTTCATCTAGGCCACGCTTGTTAAAATGCATAACTCACGTGGACGCATCAGATTAGACTCACATGACCCATCAACGTAAATTGGAGGCCATTACGGACTTTTTTCTAGAGGTTGCTAGTAGTTTGCAATATTACTCACAAAAAATCAGAAAGACAATTTGGTAATGGTAGTTCCCGCATAAAATACTAATCTATTAGATTGATTTCCATTCTTTGGGCCATTTTTATAAGCTTCTTTAGTATTACAAACAGAAAAAATAATTGAAATTAATTCCAACCCCTGGCACAATTTTTTGTCATAAGGTAGTCAATAGATTCACCCGTGAGGACACTGCTAAGATCCAATGGTTGAATGCCACCAAGTAGCTGACAAGCCTTTGCCAACAATCTTGATGGAATCTTTCTAGGTTACATCCAATCCATCTGTAACTCCACTATTGACATATTACAAGCTTGATAGGGGGCCCTTGTGTTGTGGTTTATTTCAAAATTACAACACTCAAATTATTGAAAAGAATGATGTGGCCAGTAATATTTGCAAACACTTTCTTTTGAGAAGGAGAACTGCATTCATCCTACATTTCTGTCATGATTGAAAAAATAATAATGCAAGGGGGAGTGCTCCAAAAACAAGGAAATTCTTTGTATAACCATAGAAAACGTTTTCATAAATGTCATTACACTTCACCTACTATAGGTTATGATTTCAACAACAAGATTGTTATGAAACTAATTGAAAACCTCAAGCTATGAGCACTTGAGGTAGCCCCTTTAAGGACATACACAATTCCTCATACCAACATGATTTAAGTTCAGAAAATAACCTACTTACCATTTTGCACTACACGCTTTTTTTAGATAAGAAAAAAGCACTTCTTAGCTCATTAAGTGTTACCGCCACTACTTCAACATAATACATAAACATTGTCAAAGGGATATCTAAGGGAGAACGCATCTATGGTGTTTGATAAATGGTTAAGTAATATTTTAACCATGCCACCGAAGCTTGGTACTTGGGTCCACTTTTACAACTATCATGTGTGCTTGTACTCGATCTCTACATTTTCACACTCATTGTTTGAACCAAAATGTTATCCTATAGGAAGCTCTTGCTTGTGTGATGCAAGTGCGTAGAAATTTATGATTTTCACATAGTGTGGGTGTGAAACCGTATGTTTGAAATTAATTTTATGCATGAGAGTTTGATTTTTTTTCATAGAGATGGATTGAAGGATATTGAGGTCTTAATGCAAAAATGACAATTTCCACTTGATTCTAGATTGATTGATCACTTCAAAAGTTGTTACATATGGGTAGGAAGATTCATCACAAATTATAAAAAACATTTACTACATAAAATATGATAAATTCTTTTTTTCTAAACAGAGGCAACCATGTTGATAAAACAATTAGCAAAAGGCATTTACCATGGAAGCAATGGACATTTCATACATCTTTCATGAAGGAAATGATAATCCTTTCTTTCAATATTTTTTCTAAGATTTCTATCTTGGCAAGACCTACATGATTGTGTTTTTTGGGATGGAGCAAGAAGTTAATTAATTTAATCTTTATAATTGCACTCGTCTTCCCTTCATTTGACGAAAAGAATGCGTTTTAAAATGGATTCAAACTATAATTATATGTATAAATATTTGCAAGTGCTTCATGTTAGTCATAGAAAACTACAAGAATGGAACATCCACCATCTAATAACTATGTGAAATTAATGTCCAGGAATATCCAACCAATTTCGTTAGAAAGCACAATACGGTAAAATTTTAGGCCTTGATAAAACGTTGCAAGACAGTTTGACCTCTTCCACAATCTTCCAAGTGAAACATCTATGGTGTATAGGAATTGTTCAAGAACAATATTAACAAATGCATGAGAATGAATACCTTTATGCAAAAAATGCATTATTCCGTATTTTTAAAGTTGCATCATTATGAGTGACATTTTTTACATGGATTCAACATCTTTTTCCTTTGTTTACTAATGGAGGTGCCTTTTTCACCAGCTTTTGATGGTTACATAAATTTTTTTTCTGATTTTATTGTTCATGTTATAATTTCATATGAATTTCAATGGGGAAAATATCCAGGATGTCCATGAGTGAAATTTTATGTCTCCCATATCCAACACTTCAAAAAAAGAACAAGGTATCTAGCATCGTTTGCCATGCTCGATCAATGACATGTATTGCTGATCGAGCATGGTAAGGAGGGTCATGTACCCGTCGCTCAATCCTGATCCTCACGAGATTGCCACAGATTGATGACCCTTTTCTCCAATTTTCAATGATTCTCAAACCCCCTATTTCAGCTTTCGATCTGGTATGTTTTTCAGAGGTGAAGCCTGCCAAAAAAAGAAGACCCTACATTGTAATCGAGATTTTGCACGCTGAAAAAATGAATGAAAAGGGTGATTGCTTGATTGTGAGCTAGCAAATTGCCCATTCCAAAGTTTTGTTTTTTTGGCACACAAAACACCTTAGGTTTACAGGACAAACACTTGCAAACCCAACCCAGAATGGCATTCAGTGTTGAGGCTTTTATTTTTTTCACAAGCATCTGTTAAGCTTCGCGGTAGCAGGCCCAGCAAACATCCTTTTCATGTGTGGGGTCTCTTGCACCCCCCACGCAAAACCCTCCTTCGAAGATCATTAACACATTAAAAGAGGGGTTTGTGATCGTTCTAGGGGCATGATGATGTCATAACTCCTACGCTTCATTTCATGCAGCGTCACCATGGTGTTTGCACCCTTTTTTTATAAGTTGTTGTTTTTCTTCCACTTGGATATCTCTGTGTTAAAGTTGAAATCCGCTTGATATGGCGTTGTTAAAGAGCGGTTTTCTCAACATGGAGGACGTATTTTTAAATCGATTGAAATATGGTAACAGCCCAGAATTTAATTCTCGTTTTTTAAAGATATTTACACCCATGGAACGACGTCTAAAGCATTCATCATGCATTGTTTCGTATGTAGTTTGAAAAGACCTATACTTGTCTTACATGAAGTTATGAAATGTTCACCTTTAGCGGAATTTCGGTAAAGATCGGGGACAGAAGTAGAAATTCCTTCAGCATCCTTCAGTCCCGTATGATTCGAACAGCATTCGAAGTTACCACGTGAGTGCCGCCGCAGCCTATCGGCTTTGTACTTGCGGGATCTATTTCAAGGGCCCCGATGACGACTTCGATGCAAGGAAGTTTGAAAGGTCAGCTTATAAGTGTTAAACTCGTTATAGATGTTCTTGCTTTTCTAATCCCCTTTGGTCTGTTAATATTTCAACGCTGCTGTACCTCATAACTTTCTTTACGAATATTCTCTCTCATGGTTCGGAATTACAACTGTAGATAATCGTGTACTTAAGCACACTGGCCAGAGATCGCTGGTCCGGTAAACTATGCGTCTCCCTTCTCGCTCTCATACCTGAAGAATACAAAAAGTTGTCGTGACCGATAGAATTCAAAGATGAATAGTCCCAAACAATGTCCTTGCTACGAACCTTGACGACACTAGAACGACAAACAAGGATGAATGCACCAACTTGCACGAGTCTTGACAACAACTGGTCTTTTACTGCGCTTCCTTCACCACTGCTGTGGGCCCACGAGAAGGAAGAAGGCTGCCGTTTCTCTATGGATTTTCAACGTAGTAAATGCATTGTTACAGAACATTTAAATTAGACACTTGAATTTGTGGTTCAAAGATAATGACAAATAATTATCTCATTACCATATGGGCACAACCATTCAACAATTCAGCGGATCGGTGCATATAAATAGAAGAATCCCGGATGAGTACAATAAATTTTCAGTTTCTTACATGATCACGCAAATCAGTCAGGTCCAAAACAAACACGCTTTGAACAGCACACAGTTTTGCCATCCACGCCATCCTTGCACCAAAAAAGCAAAAGGTCCTACAAAGTTTTAATATTGGGTGCAAAAGTCTCTCTCATTATTTGGAGAAACACCCTCAATGAATCCTAAATATTGGTAGTTTTTTTCTTAAATATTGCAAAAACAAAAAAACTCACATTTCATGTGAAGAACACTCGTGTAAATTAATTTTGTTAGAGTAAAACAACAAGATTTTTCAACATGTTAAAAATAGAAACTTTTATCAATGTGATTGGGTGTAATAGATGCTTTAATGGGTGACACGATGAGGTCATCTTACATTTCTTTAAGTTCAACTTATAGTTTTTACGGCCTTTTTTCTAACATTGAGAACTAATTGTGCTTGTCTAAAAACGGTTAAATTGTGAAACTGTGTGAAAACAGCACATACTTTGAGGTTCATGTGAAAAGAAGGAATTTTCTGAGACTTTTAAAAAGGATTGCATATCTCCTTTCACATTCCAAATGAGACAATTTTGTGTATAAGTATTATTCTAATGAAAATTTATAAAACACTGTTTTACGCCAATTTATTCAATAATTCACACTCTACAAGCTTTATATAACAATGGGGGCGTTTTTTTTACAACAAGAGAATCAAACGCATGGCATATAATACATATACATATTAATTCACTTACGTTATGCAAGGTTGGTAATAAGAAAACAACCTAGCACATTATACCTTATCAAACATACATGTTAATATCCGGACATGACTTTTCTTATGTTGATAAAGTGAGAATGACAAATTTTTGTTCATATTTATGAAGGAAGAACTTTTCCACTACTTCTTCAAAACATGCTTTTAATTAATTTACATCTTGGAGTTCCCTTTCGTTTTTGCTCAACATGACATTATGAACAGAACAAACCCTCACATTCATGAATCACCAACGCAAAAAGGGCATGTGAAACTCTTATATCATACCACCTTCAATAAACTTCAAGATCATATTTCCAATAATTACAATGTCAGTCATACGTGAAAACTTGATCATAAGGTATGTGTAATGCAAGCACATTGAGCACAAGCCAAACATGTTTTCCATGTTGCAAAGAAATTTTTCTTACAACAAATCCATTACCATAAAAATCAATGATATGTGGAGGATCAGCAAAGGGTGTTCTTACTTGACCGCCCATACCCATCTATACTTGACCTATGGGTTATGGCTTAAAGACCATGGGATGGAATTGCGAGGTGTGATAAGTCCACTTTAAAAATAACAATGGGCGGTCTTTTCATGGTGAGGTCTAATTTTGGATTTTTGCACCAAATCTTTAAACATTTGCACAAGAACGCACTCATCTTTCATTTTTGTATATTTTCAGTCTTATAAGTTACAAAAAAAACAATATTTGGGACACCAAATGTTTCAACAAACATACAACTTGCATGCAACTATCTCAATTACTACCCTCTGTAACACTAAATTCATGTTCATTAGATTTTCATTCAATTAGAATTATGTCATCACATGATTACCATGGCAATGGGAAACAAATATGAACGACCAGCACAACTCCTAAAGAACTTAAAAAATCCACAACATAGGAATGTATAATTATTTTTTGATTTGGAACTCCTTGGAAATTGAGGTTACCATCAACATTGAGTTTTGAATTAGATTACGATCCCTGAATGATGCATGCTCACAAAACTCAAACTTGTACTAAACCTAGTGTTTTACTTATGTCATTTCAATGACAGAGTTCATGTCTATACACATAAAACAACTTCCTTCAAAGCTGAGAAATAGGTGTCCAACAACTATTGATAACACTGAAAATTAATATTTACATCAAATATTGGAACCAACAATTTCCACTTCTAATCCCATTCAACAACTTAATTACATCATCAAACAATGTAATGGGAGACGTTATGGAAAGAGATGGGGCGTAGAACGTTACACAAGCTTCTAACCAACCTCGCCAACTCGCCTCACCAAAGACAAGGAAAGAATCACAAGTGGTTATTCTTTTTGCTTTCAAATAATGTTAATTGCAACATCTTCCTTTATTTTGCCCAAAAACACTTTAAAGTGAATTTTTGGCAAACATTTCATGCGACACTGTCAACCATTTGTCAAAATTGATGAAAAAACCGTCAAACTTACAGAAACATAATCTTTTTCAAGAACATAGTGTGCGCAACAGCACATTTTGAAGGGAGGTCTCTACCTAAATTGATAAAACTATATTTCAATTGGGAACCTATGCTCAATCTCATTCTTTAAGCCCTTTTGTCTCAAAACACTTTTATAGCAAGTCAAATAAAGACTTAATCACACTTTTCTATGCTAAACTTTAATGCAAGATTTTTACTTTTTGCCATCAGGTGTAAAAACTTGGATGAAGCTATAATATAGGCATCCTTTATCAAGATAAAACATCAATGAAAAAAAAGATAATCAAAGGTTGTGTAGATTTATTTTTAATGAAATAAAACTGATGGAGAAAAATTCACTCAATGGTACTTGCATCATTAACCCAAAATGACTCCATGGAATCATGCAAATATCTGGAAAATTCTATTATTCATGTGCAAAAAATCAACTATGAAAGGCGTTTGCGATTCTGATTAAATAGGATGAAATTTCTATAATCATGAAATTTTGAATACAAATCCTACCACATACGTTTGATGTAGTGTAGTAAGTCAAGCACCCCCTTGAAACCTCCACAAGGAGAAGGCAATACAAATAAGACTTTCACAGAAAATTTCCCCCTTTCTTTTCAAGGTAAATGTTCCATTAACACACAAACATCTTGTCGAGAAGAAAGTTATATATTTAACATGCACTCTATGCCTTGAAAACATGGTGAATGATACCCTTGATTATATATAATTTACTTAATTATATTTCTCTGAGAAATCACTATGGAGAATTTTCAAAGGGATGCTTAAACCTTTGAAAGTATACAACTACATGGACAAACAACCATTTTTTTCATTATGGGCCCATCTTTAATTTGCATAAACACGTCATCCTCTCATAATGTAATTAAAATATGAGTCCTCTCATAATGTAATTCAAATATGAGTTCTACATTAAAAACTTCTTGGCAAGAGCCAAGGAAGTGCGTGATCAACATGGAATGTTGCACGCAGTTGATCACAATCATGGAAACCACACATGTGCGTGGTTGATTGTGCGTGAACATGACGCAACAGTGTTGCGGATGACAATAGTTCACAATTGTGCTCTTATGCATGCTTTTTGTTGCATAGTTTGCATCTTGAAGCACGCAATGATCAAACCTCCATGAGCAAGGACAAACCGGGACAGTTCGGAGCAAAGGGGGAGGAATGTAGCGTGCGGACCATTTTTAGGATTAAAAATGGTCTTGAAATATTTATGACATGTTTCGGGGTCTCGAGATTGGAGTATCGAGGCGTCCTTGTTCGTAAAATAATATACAGGCTAGAGTCGAGGTCGACTTTAGTCCGAAAAAAACCTTTAGTGTGGATTTGGGGCGAGAGGAGTGTCGCGATGGAGATTCCATCACGTCACTCCTCCTCCACCCCTTTGAGCGCCGCTAGGGCCTTGTTTCCACGTGGCTGTCCACGTAGAAGGATTAGGCTAGGATGCATGTTTTGACATCCGTGCCCTATGACGACTATGTCCGTTGTTGCGCGGTTCGTCTCAGCCAAAATGGCTGAGGCGACCATTCGCCCCTCCTCCTTGGACTACACTTTCTGAGGGCCTACGTTTTGGGTTCCAAAGTTAGTCGCAAAATGGACCACTTCCATTACATTGGTATCAGAGCAAGACTTCCGCGAATATTCTGATTTTTTTTCTCAATCTAACCGTTTGCTGCGCCTCAAATCGATCGCCGACCGTCGATCGATTGATGGTAACGAGAGAAAGTTTGACATTTTCGGCAAAACGCCACCCGGTGGACCGCGACTCTCGAAGTTCGAGAGTTAGTCCGAAATGAACGCCGCCCGCCCGACTGGTGGAATGGCGACCGACGTGAGAAGTCGTCGTGACAAAAAAAAGAAAAAGAAGAAGTCGAGAGGTTCGCAGTAGAACGCCCCCCACGTGCCCGACAGGCCGAGCGATGGAGCACCGGCAGACCCGAAAGGTTGACCAGGTGCCGTCGCCGGTGGGGGAAAGGAGAGAGGTCTCCTACCCCTCTCACCAAGGGGAGGAGTGATGGGAAAGTCTCCCTCCTCCCCCCTCCCGCCGTCCATAGTGCCAAAGGGGAGGAGAGGGACGGATTCCCTCCCTCCCCCCTTCAGCGTGGCGCCGACATGGAGGTGAGGGACGGGGGTCCCTCTCCCCCCCCCCTCCCACAACGCCCATGGCACCGAAGGGGAGGAGAGGGACGGGAGTCCCTCTTCCCCCCTTCTTCCATGGCGCCGGCGGCGCCAGGTGGGGGCTGGTGAGGGGAGAGCCTCCCCCCCCTCCCCGTCCATGGCGCCGACTGCGCCAAAGGGGGCAGATGAGGGGAGAGTCTCCCCCCGCCCTCGTCTATGGCGTCCACGGCTTCAATGGGGGCGGGTGTGGGGAGAGTCCCCCCCCCCTGTCCATGGCGCCAACGGCGCCAAGGGGAAGGAAACGGGGCGTCTCCCACCCCCCCTCTCTCACGCGGGCCGACGGCCCAAGGAGGAGAGGGAGCGTCTCCTCCCCCCCCCCCTCACGCGGGCCGACGGCCCAAGGAGGAGAGGGAGCGTCTCCTCCCCCCCCCCCTCACGCGGACCGACGGCCCAAGGGGGAGGAGAAAAGGGCGTTTTCCCCCTCACCCTTCCCCCTCAAGGAGAAGGGCCGATAGCCCAAGGAGGAGGAGGAGAGGGATTGTCCATCCCTCTCCCTCGCTCTCACAAGGGCCGACGGCCCAGAGGGGAGGCGAGAAGGCGTCCCTCTCTTCACCCTCTCCCTCCCCACCCGTCCTTCTGACAAGGGTCGGCAGCCCAAGGAGGAAGGGGGCGAGGAACCTTCCTCCCTCCTACTCTCCATGATGGAACGCGCTACAAAAGCCCAGTCGGTTGAGCACCAATTCCAAAATATGCACGGCTTGCATTACCGCAATGGGTCGGCACACATGATCAAGCACTAGAGACAACCCGCTTTTCAATACGTGCACGACATGCACAAAAACATAATTCACTAAGTGTTGGTGCGTCGATCACGACACTCAATTATGGATAAGTTAGACAGTCGAATGATCACAATGGTTTTGTGACATTTGAACAAGCTGACGATATCAGTTGATGTCTTGGATAAAAATGGCGACACCATTTCACCGAACAAGTAGTTTAAAGGTGCAGGACGTGTGCCACGACAGTCGCACGTCCCATTGTGCTACAATGTTCAAAGGCAAAGACTAGTGATGACTGTGTCCGTATCATGACTATGTCATGAGATGTGACCTGGCCTGTTAGCACGCCGACTTTAATCCTCGAGAATTGTCATCGTGCTGCCTGTACACAGTGTGTACTGGATGCATCAGTACCTTTTGGGGGTTCTCTGCATCATCAGTCATGGCCGATGCAAATATCGGTCCGTGATGGAAGGTGTCAAGGATGATACGCTTGAATAAAGTTCCAATGGCAAAACCATTAACACCCTCTCACTCGGTGAGTGATGGATTTAAATCGGGGTGCCCGACCGGTACCGACAATAAAAAAGTACCTGAGTGTACTCACAACCCTGTTCAGGAGACAATGATTATTGTCCATGGAGGTTATATTTGTGCCAGAGAGGGGCAGAGACTCTTCGATGGGTCCTCCACGATTTTGAGACGCCACAATGCGGTGGTCAAGGATCGCAAGATTAAATTCCAGCGTATGACAAGATTGATCGAATGTCAAAAGTGAACAAACTTGAAGGCGACACCTTCAGTCTATCATCACTTGGTGAGTGAAAGTCATAGACATTGATAGACAAAAATACATGAACCGATGTCGATGACATAAATTCATCCACAGTTCGGTGAAAATCCATTTCAGAGAAAATGAGCGACACTCATTTTCTACCTAATGGCACTCCAGAGAACTATGACGGTCTCATAGATTGCTACAAACCAACTACGACATAGTTGGGATCACGTCAAGGTCTAGGTTTTGTGATCAAAGCTTATGACCGTGGAGACGATCTATAAGCCGACAGCTTTATGCTAACAGTGTGTTAGCACCTACATCTTGGTGGTCCAACCGGCCACACGAGTCATAATCAACACAAAGGCAAAATGATGACCAGTGTGTCAAAAATGTTGATGTGAAGGGACTCTTCAAGATGGACCTTGAGAAACGATATTTCTCATCAGATTCTTTTGATGTTCTGAGGAACGTCTCAAAGTTGAGGCCATCGTGATACAATACACTAGTTGCGTACGTCACACTCTTCAAACATAATGTAGATGGATTCCGGTCATACCAAGGCATGGTGTAGCACCAGCTATCCAATTTGTTGGAAGAAAACCAATCTCCAAGAGAGATCATAATGACTACGGTGTAGTCGAACCATGCTTCACTGACCTAAAAGGTCATGGTGAAGCAACTCAAGCCCTTTGCTTTTGGGGATGGTTCAATTGGAGTACATTGCCGAACGCAAGTACAATACAATTTTGGATGTCGTTGCGGTGGTATCCACTATGGTGGATGTTTGCCGGGATGTCTTCAATGAGGTCGATCCCCTCCACGAGTTCCTCGGGCGAGGCATATGGAAAATACTCTATTGAATAGAAGTACCAAATGTACATAATAGAAGACATTGAAGCAACACGGATTGTTGCAACTTGGCGAACATAATCCATTGACGGGAGCTTGAATGGAACCCTTACAAGCGATTATGTTATCGCAAACAAATTTAGGAACTAATTGTTCCAGGATCACCGGATGTGATTCAGAGGTGTTCGATCACAATCACATGGAACTGACACCCGAAAGGTGTTCTTCCAACTTGTATCAAGATGATTGTGATCATGGTACACCCGTTTGGTGAATACCGTATGATGAACTATTTGTCCGTGGATGGAATCCATGGTTGTTGAGAATAGTTATCTCAGTTGACCTAGTTCAAAAGCGGTGTGCTTTTGACGGAGACGTGAGCGGCAGCCTACGGTACCCATTTCAGACAGAAATGAGGGGATGATGGTTGAGACCAAGATCATCTAGGTCGGAGCATTCTCGTGTCCAGTGATGGAAAATGCGCATGCCAGACGACCAATGCCGCCTCCTTCAAAGATGAGTGCAATCTTTGAACGAAAAAACAAGTGTGCACAGCAACCATATCTTAGGATCTTGGTGCCTCCCAACCGTAATAAAAAGCTAGCATGCAAGTTGCATGGGCTTAGTGGAGCTTGGTTGAGTTCAGCCAACCAACCCACAGGTGCTGAAAGAGGTCTAGTAGACCTACACGTGGTCATGAACACGTGGTTACAAACTAAGAGGACTGATGTCCAGATCTCGGATTGCACTTATTAACAATGTTGCAGGGAGGTACCACCTTGGCAACAACCCCTTGGAAGAGATCATATCCCAACGACATGGGAAGTGTTGTGTGGACCTTGACGGTTTTCACGGGGACGCCCGGTTAATTGGTCGCAGGGACGCTCCTTGCAAAGGGGAAGGAGACGTCACCACAACAGCTTGCTGAACACGTACTACACAGAATGTGGAACAAAGTTTCTTCCATACCCTCTTCCAGGCTGGCAAGACTACATTGACAATGTACGTCCCAAACGGCATCGACCATGCCAGTGATACACACGTGTGATGAATCTTCCGCGAAGGAACGCCAACACGTGTGATCAAACGTAAAATGGATGTGCGTATCTCTTCTTGGCAAAGGCCAAGGAAGTGCGTGATCAACATGGAATGTTGCACGCAGTTGATCACAATCATGGAAACCACACATGTGCGTGGTTGATTGTGCGTGAACATGACGCAACAGTGTTGCGGATGACAATAGTTCACAATTGTGGTCTTATGCATGCTTTTTGTTGCATAGTTTGCATCTTGAAGCACGCAATGATCAAACCTCCATGAGCAAGGACAAACCGGGACGGTTCGGAGCAAAGGGGGAGGAATGTAGCGTGCGGACCATTTTTAGGATTAAAAATGGTCTTGAAATATTTACGACATGTTTCGGGGTCTCGAGATTGGAGTATCGAGGCGTCCTTGTTCGTAAAATAATATACGGGCTAGAGTCGAGGTCGACTCTAGTCCGAAAAATACCTTTAGTGTGGATTTGGGGCGAGAGGAGTGTCGCGATGGAGATTTCATCACGTCACTCCTCCTCCACCCCTTTGAGCGCCGCTAGGGCCCTGTTTCCACGTGGCTGTGCCACGTAGAAGGAATAGGCTAGGATGCATGTTTTGACATCCGTGCCCTATGACGACTATGTCCGTTGTGGCGCGGTTTTTCTCAGCCAAAATGGCTGAGGCGACCATTCGCCCCTCCTCCTTGGACTACACTTTCTGAGGGCCTACATTTTGGGTTCCAAAGTTAGTCGCAAAACGGACCACTTCCGTTACAGGTTTCTTCCTGATTTTCCTTGGTGTCAAAAACAAAAAGGGATTTTTGTTTGCTTGATCAAATAGAGGGGATACATTCAAATTTCGAAGGCCCATTCATTGCCTCCTCGTAAATTGTTACACAACTATGCACAAATACTTAAGAAATATACAGATGGTAACAAACGTTTCTTATTAATAGTGTGATCTTAGTTTGAAACAATATTTCTTTGTAACATCTAGCGAAAGCTTTTGTCAAAATCCATGAAGCTTATCTACGTATGTTTAAAATAATTTCAATCACAATTTAACATAGTAATCAATATTTATTCAAATTGCTACATAAGGAATGAAAATCATTTTGAGTAAACCAAGAATTTATCTCACTTGAGAGCTAGAAATTTTAAGTTCAAATCAACAGCACACTAAATGAATTTTAAGTTCACTTGAGAGCTAGACATTTGTCTCCATACAAATTGCTTCACACACACAAGAGTTTTGAAGCTCCTCAATGGATATTTTGAGTTGCGGTATTCAGGCTCTAGAAACCTGCTACTTTCTTGTTCAAATCTTCCTTGATGTGACCTTGTCCATTGGTCTCTCCCATTGTGCAACTTTTCCATTTGACACGCGATGGCATGGGCAGATGGTTCATAAACACGATTGGATCCATCATCCGTTTGGCCAATTCGTCATCCGTATTGTGCCATTTTTTGTGAAAGTTGCTGTTGTCGACTGATTTGCCTGTAGTGTGTTGTTGTTTTTGTGTTGTTGGTCCTCGATTGCCAGATTGCTTCATTGATTGCTAAAGCCTGTAGTTGGGTGTGCTAGCTCTATTAAACGTTACAATTGTGAGGAATATGAACATATTCATGGTGATGATGATTAAAGACTTGTATGATATTCTAGTTTGGTAGTTTATGCATTTGCTTCCCTTTGAACATCGTCATCTTCTAATACCAAGTCTTACAGCGAGAGAAGAGTTTGTGGTACAGAGGGATGAGATTCGGAGCGATAGAGAACTCAAGGAATTGAGACCAATGGATAACTTCTATGATGTAGTAAGTGTATGTTGATGACAATTATTGAACAAGTTGAAGGTATATATACAATGACAAGAATCACAACGAGGCAGTTTTTTGTCCTTAACGCTCAAGCAAATGGATGCGTGCTATGTTGGATTATGAGTGGTCACTTCAAGAAGCTCTAATGAGAAGTCAGAGGACTACAAGAATTTCCAAGCATGGTTGTACAAAAATCCACCGCCTTCAATTAGACCATTAAAAAGTATCAAAAAATAAATATTTATTTTTACAATTATGTTGACCATTTTATAAAGTGATTGAATTTGTGAGATGCTTCAAGTACTGAACATAAGAGGTTGGGGTATGTGTCCATAATTCTTACGGCCAACAATTCTTGTGCTTGACACATAGTGGGTCATGAATGTAAGGACACACTTTTCTAATTATGGTGTTTTCACACACGATTACATCATTGATGTAACACCTATACCAGCAAAGGTTACGAAGCAATGGATCTAGCCTAAAATTTTAATGTGTCAATAACATATTATGTTCCCATGAACAATCATAGAGTTTCCCTCTATTTTTGGAACCTTCTGGTCTCAATTAGCACCAGAACATCTCCATTTTATGAGAGATGTTGCTTTTACCTAGAGTTGATCAGAATTTATGAGACAATTTCTATATGAAGCATATGTTTTTAATGTTAAGGCCAAAATTACTCTTCACCCTTCCCAAGTGGCAGGGCATTGTGGACCCACTTCCGTTTCAACACGACATTTTAATGACTACCTGGTTGGTTCACTTAACTCGCCAAACACAAGAAGAGTAGGTCGTAAAGGTCCACCCCTTCATTCACGGGGCGATGAAAACTACCTTTTTTTAGAGTGACATTGTTGTAGTGACGCAGTCCGTAGCCAGCAACGACGAGGATAGCGGCCATAACGTCACAAAATTGCATCCAAGAGGAGAGCAAAGGTGAAACGTTTTTGGCTAAAAATTCACCTAGGTGGTGTTCAAACCTTCACCACATCTTTCAAAGGGAAATTTCAAGGAATGAAAACCCTACATTCCATGTGCCTTATGTTGCACAGGGGTAGGTTCCCAAGAGACTCTATCCCACGGGTTCTGTGTGAATCCGGCACCTACGCCGTCACCCACAAACACCCACCATCGAAGGTATTTTCAACCAACGATCGTAACCATTGGTCAAGGTGGGTTCCTTAGCAACTCGATGAGTTGCTTGTGGAATTACCCATCCCCCCAAAGTTGGCTTCTGTTACATACCCAGTTGCGTCATACCTCTCTGGCAGATGTCAAATGTGTTTGTTGGACCTTACGTTCCACATTACATATTGCTAGGTGTTGGGTCAGACTTTTGGTGATTGAATCAATCTTCTTTTGTTTAGTTTTTTTGTTGATGTTGTGTAATTGGAGGATATGCATGTTCATATATTCCTCAAACCTCCTGAGGATGAGTGTTATAAGTATTCGTGCTGTGTTACGTGGGTTTTTGGTTATTCCAAGGCTGATTTGGCACTTAGTTTCCAGATTTTGTGAATGGTTGTTACTTGGAAGAGCATCTTCCACTGATTCCATTTCAAGAGGGGTGCAAGGTGAGGGTGGTTGAGGGGGTTTGGCATATGTATTCATCATATTGGGATAATGCTTATAGGGTAATTTGTAAATTTGGACAGTCTTGAAAGGCGTGCTTTATTGTCTCTGTGTGGCGGTTGCACAAAGGGCTGATGTTCTCAAAATAAGTTTTCAAAAGTTGTAGTCTTTCACTTACTTGGATACACCTGAGGATTATGGGGATGTAGACGTATTTCAAGAATCAATTTGAGATGGTAGGAAAACTCATAGCTAAAGAATATGGGGTTTTGCTTATTTATGTTCGAAGACATACGCACGCACATTTTGTCTCCAACTTCTATGATTAAAGTTCATTTGTTTGAATTGGAGGAAGAACCCATTCAAAAAATTATTAGAATATAGATGCAATTGCATCACCTATCAAAAACATTATATGTAATTTCATGAAATAAAACAATGTTTGATGTTGATAATTTGGAAAGGAAAGTGGATTATGTAACGATCTCACCACCTATTCCATTGAGGTGACCCATAATACAACCTTAGACATATGGATCATAACAACCAAGAACATAGTTGTTGATAACAACCATTTCAGAATAATATGTTTGAAATTTATTGCTAAAAGTAGACACATTTTGTGTCCCTTCCATACATGAGTACCTTAAGTCCACGAGTGACTTATTTAATTGTTTCGTTAACAATCCATTCAGGCTCAACTTTTGTTCACTGCCAAAGAAAGCGAAGTCAATATTTTAAATTGCTCTGATGTATACTATTTTTTTCTTAGCTCTTTGAAAATAATATCACCTTTCACAAATGTGGGGAGAAGATTCACATTCATAATTAATTCAAGTTCTCAATGACCTTCAGTTCTTTTGGATATGCACCTACACTTGAAGCTCCTCGTTTTATCTACGAGGTTTCTTCAATTTGCTAGACATCTTGAATTTACATGTTTGTGCTCATTAACCTCTTAAGTCCTATTCCATGCCATGAATGCAGCAGACCATTGGCAAAATTGTCCGTGAAGAAAACTTGCTTCTATTTCCATATTAGCAACTTGAAATATCTCTGCTTCCTTTCACCAACTAACTAAAAACAATTCCACCCTCCATGTTGAGGTTACGACTGTCCAGAAATGTGCTGAAATTGTATGGATCCCAAAAGCTTATTAATCGTGCTTTTGTTGAAGTGGTAATTTGATTTTTGGATGCTCCATCGCCACTTGTTTCATGTGCATTACTAGTGATCGGTCTTGTTGGAAGTCGTTATTTGTTTCACACTCCATAGCTGGTGAATCATATGGAAGAATCACTTGAAGTTGGATGTAAGCAACGGGATCCTAGAATTATGACCACCTTTACTTTCCTTGTCTTTACAAAAGTTCTGTCACATCGTATGAAAACAAATCCTTTTTTTGAATAATTCGTATAAGTTAAGTTTTAGTCTGGACTGCTCAAAATGTTCTAGATGCAGGTTTCGAAGAAGGCAATATGGACACATCTTCTATCTACGTTTTGAGAATGTGGACAACTTTCCTAAAGAACAGATTGGATGACAACGTTAAATGTTCTTCCTTTCGGACTTTTTCCGTGTAAAAGCTTTGGTCACTTTGACCATCGGCTTCTATCGATGTTTCGCTCCCATCGGAACGATCCGGGTCCAAACAATTTACCAATCATTGTTATCATTGTCTACTTGATAAGTTAGCAGCCTCTATTAGACCTCGCACTCTCATGTGAGGATCTCAAAAACTTTGTACGACATACAATTAAGGCTGTTGCCTTATCTTGTCTACGGAGATCTTGATTGCTTGAAAAAGTATACTTAGTATCTTTTGCAACAAAACAACTCATCTACACATAACTACCGTCGACCCAAGGACATTATTTTCTGGTTGCTCCGAATACCAGTGTGTATAATTTACCCCTAGGACTGGCTGATTTACGCATAGTATTACTCGGGACACATCCATGTGAATGAAGATTGAACGCGGAAGTTCGTACCTGTTGTCCACATAACGCTCCACATATCAGGAGCTCAATGTTTTTGTCCGAATTTCTCTCTTTGATCAGTCTTTTCCAACAGTTTCCTCACCTAGCATTGCAATTTGTGCGAGATTTTACGGTGTTTTATGAGATGCGGGGTCGGTTTCCTAAGGCTACTACAGCTACCACAACAGCCCAAGTCTGCAACAGACTCTGGGCTACCCGCATCGACCCCATGCTCCTCCTCCACTACGCCAACACCACATCCTGAGCATCCTAGCAGCCCAGGTTGACAGCCATAAATCAATCAAAATGGTGGAATCACGTGGAGCGAGCTCGCAACATGCAACAATCATGTGGTCACTGTGCAGCTGAGCTCGACACTTGTGATATGCCGTTACTGGGCCTCTTTGGCCACCATTGGCATGTCACCCATATTGACCTCGTGTGCACTGTCCCTCCCCCTCTTCAGGATCTCGCTAGGACATCGCTTACTTTGACCTTTGCATGCTTCTTTAAATTTGACTGTGGGCACATGCATGCCCCTCTTCATGGTTGTTGTGCGTGTATGACCCCCTTGACTGTCACTGTCATGTGTGGCTCTGTGCCACCTTCCATTCCCCGTGGAGGGATAGTGACGATAAACATAATAATCTATCCATCTATCTTTTGCAGCAGTTTCCAGTTAGAACTTCCGGTTAGCCTCACCGTTCTAGAGCAACAGTCGAAGTCATGTCTAGTTTAGCAACACAATTAGGGAGGAAACGAATCCTCCCAGTAGATCTGCACCTGAGGTTCGGGATCGACGTTTCAAGTGTTCCCAGTAGGCAGATTCGATCAAGTAAAACATTTAATCAGTTTTGTGTCCGATTTCACGCCCCAAAAATGTAGGGCGCGACGTGGACTGAATGTGGGACACAGGCTCAGGCTGATGAAAAACAGATGTCCTACGTCATATCCAAACGTTGTATGTGCATTGAGTGAAATTCGAAATTTAAAGGAAAGGCTCAGCTTGAAATCCATGCTGGTTTCTAACTCACACATCAGAGACAGTGTTGTTTTATTGGGTCGGCCACCATGCCCAGGAGTTCATCTGTCTGGATACTTGATTCGGGAAAGAAGTGTCGAGCATTCTGTTTGTGTCGCTTCCCGGCATTTTCCGAAAGTATTGGTTATGCAGTGTGCCCTTTTTTAACGCAGCGGCTATGCTTCTCCGTGTCCCAAAAGTTTAATGTGACCAAATCTTCCTTAGAGCCCTGCCACGAAACCAGACGGAGTTCAAAGTTTTTCCGACGACCATGGATCAGAATAGGATATAGTCGTTTGTCATTCGGCTGCAACGCACGTGAATGCGCTTATGACAGCTGTGGGCCCAAGAGCAGGATGCAGCCGCCCGAACGGCATAGGTTGGAAGTCAGTGGCTCCGAAACCCCTCAACGTAATGCCAACCCAGACGCTCGTCTGTGCCAGCTAGTGATACCGTTCACTTCCGTTTCGATTGCCCGCGGTTTGCGGCCTTTCGTCCATCGACATGACCTGCGACCATCCGGCGTTTGATTCATCCGGTTCGGGCCCGGGTACGCCTTACGAACGAGAGCGCCATGAGACGAGCGATGGCTCGATCACCGTCGTATTTATGCACAACGTTAACCTTAAAACTTCTCCCAAGTACGTCGGCCACGTCTTGAAACGCGCCAAAAATGTGGCTCGGTTTGAAACTTACAGTGCATACTGGACACAATTTACATGCATCTTATGGATATGTCTGCAGGTTGATCTCAGGATCGACGGCTTTCCTATTTGAGATTCGTCAATTCAATCGCATTACTGTATTTAAACAATTCACGCCCACACCGAACTTTTCCACGGCATGGATTAAGCGTCGGACACAAGTTCTACATAAGGGAAAACGGATTGCCATTGTCATCCCGACCTTTCTCTTTCTCGAACCTTGGAACTCATCCGAGAAGATTCAGTGCTCTATCCAGGCCGTTGTCCTATCAGGCGTGCCGGGTAGTGCTGTATCGTCGGGTTGACCACAAAAGCACGTAGTTTCACGTGTCCGGAAGCTTATTCACGAAATGGAATGGTTGAGGATCGTGTTTACCCGGGTCAAGAAATTTGTTTCTAGACTTATTGGGTCACCTAATCGCGGCGATTCTATGCGTGGCCCTCTTGCTCCACCTGTGTCGCATGTCTCGTTGCAGCGACGCGCGCCAGCCAGCCGACGAAGATATCCGCTGGGAGAGGTCCAGCGGCGAGACACCGAAAACGTTGCATTCTGAAATGCTGCTTGGAGTGCATGAGTACAGGTTGTCCTTCAAAGTGTGATGCCAAAAAAATTAGGGTGGTTTTGCGCGACGCCTTAGCCGACACGGTTTTAATGACGCGATCCCCTAGCGTTGAGATCAATTATTGATGAAGTTGCGTTCCATGTGAAAATCGTCAAACGTCTAACGTGGTTCGCGTTCTTGTCATCCGGTTTGACCGCTAACGGAATTTGCAGGTCAGTAAGATTCTCTCAGATCCTCTGCGCGACGCCGGCTGTCCATCAACTTTTCGACAATCGGAGGAGGGGTACAGCTTTATTCCATGTCGGTTATGCGCGTTTCCCGCCATGCACTAAGTATGCTTCCGGTCGTATATGTCATACGCCATATTGTCCAATATTCCCCTTACTTGATGCGAAAATCCCTGTCAAACCCGTGCAATGTACATTTGTAAAATACGAACGTAAAATTCTCCTACACACTTGTGTGTTTAGCGATTATTGGCTGACCGTTTAGCGAAAATACCTTTTGCACCAAGATACATCAGCACAAACGATGCCGAGAATTTCGTGCGTCAGCAAGCGGGAATCTGAATTTCTCATTTGCCAGCATCGGGCGAAAGTCCGCCGAGTCACAGGCAAATGGTAAGAACGAAAAACCGTAAAACCGTTCCAGATCCTTTTTCCTGATGAATGATACCTGGCGGAGAACGCGACCAGCATCACCAAGTTGCAGCGCGGTCTGCAAAAAGTAAGGTGTTGCGGTATTTTTCCCGAAAAAAAGTATCCGTCCCAACTATCAACGAAGCGGTCTGCAAGTTCCGCCGCTGACGTTCGAATCCCTAGACTCCACAAGTAGAACATTTCGATCTTACGTTCTACAACGCGGTAGTCCGAGCACGCCCCGACAAAGTGATCGAGATGCTTGCATTGGATGTTCCGTTCTCTTCTGAGAGCAGCTGTCTAGACCAATAGCGACTCGGAAAGAACATGCTGACGTTATCTCACGTTTCCTAGCATACGATTGCTTTTGCAAAAGGACAAATCCGTACATCACCTACGACAACAGACAACTGGCTGCTAGCTAGTCGAAAGCGAGACCAAAAAGTGGACAAAATCGAACGGAATCCTCCCTGTCGCCGCTCTTGCTGTCAGCCTCGCGGTTGGTGGTTTCCAAAAGAAGTTGTGAAAACAACTAAAAACCAGTGAAAAACAAGCAGGTTTAACAGCGGCGTTGTCGCTATCGCTCTCACTCACGGTATCAACTATAGTGGAATGTTTACGCATGTTCCTTCGATGCAATGGACACGATTCCCTTCTTTCTCTGAGATTGATTTGATATCTCTATTTTAACACAAATTTAGGTTTTCAGACCATGGAGAAGCTTCTCGATTTGCGGTAGCGGGCTTTCAGACGACTGCAATAATGAAAACATGAGGATGCGTTATGTTCTCTATAGTGAGCGGTGTTTCGCTCATACGCCAGCTAGCAACTTCGAGAATCATTTCTAATGGCCCCTTGGTTTAACCCTTAAAGCCAGAACTTGAAAGCCCGAAAAAACTTGTGGTAGTCCACTATGCCAACCGAAGCGCACGGTTTTTGACAACGGCAGCAACAGCGCTCTCAGAAGAGAACAAAACAGGAATACCATGTTTTCGGTCACAATGTTGTGGATCACACCTAAGACCGATCGGTGTGCCTCGTAATGCAGAATTAGGCAGTGAAAATTTTCTCCACTCAACTTAGCCCATACCGAAAAGCATGATAAAGACCCTCCAAGGTCCATTTTATGAATTCCATTTTCTCTACCTTATTTACCTATCAAATACAGAAGATTTTATGTTGATGTCATGTGGTGAGTAAGCCGTTCCACCCGTAATTATTTCTTCATCCCCAGGAACTTTGCTCTTCGTCTCGTTGCTACCTTTGATGCACGAATTCAAAACTCGAAGGCACCGTGTTGATGCAAAGGAGATATTCACGCGATGTTGGCATCGAGATGAAATGGTGCATCGATGCCGGACATACATCATTCCATCCAATGGGCAATCGACACAAAGTCAACGACTTCACTTGGCAATGTTTTCTATGCACCTTTGCAAGCTGGTCGCTTTGTAGGATCGCCATCCATACTAAGCATAAAATGTTCCTCAACCTCAAATTCGGGAAAAATAGACACGGTTTGAATGTGGCAATGCAAAACCAGCCACAAATCGAGTGAACGGTGGCTCCTCCATAAGGGCTTTCTACAATGAAAAACATTTCAAGTGCGCACAAGGGACAAATACTTATCTTTCAACCCGTATTTAATCGTTATTGTTACAATTGTATCAAAAAAGACGATGGTATATCCTTGAAGGCTAAGTAGTATGTGATTCTACAGCATTTTTATCACAAATAATGAAAACAAATAGTGATGTCGCCATTATCCAACAAAAAACACTTAAAGTGCCGAATATTAAAGACATGCAACATTGATGAATTATTCTAATGATCTGAAAAGATTCACGAAAATTCTCTTGAAGCTTAAACTTTTTTGAAAGTAGCATTATAATTACCTCAATGATTCTAGTTCATCATTCCATTTTAAGAAAAGATATTTATCATTTATCTAATCTCTAAGCAAAAATACTTCACGCACCATAAGAATCGAACGGTTTGTATGCAAGATAAAAAACTCATCTTTAATAACCAATAAAATGGTTTAGATGGCCAAGAAAATTGAAGGGGAACCATTCTGAATGAAAATCATGACCACCTTAATATGTAATGGAACTGTTTTGACTCATGAGGGAATTTTTTTCCTTTTGATATATATATAGATCTTAATGCACATAGATATTCATTCTGCAACAACTCAAAAACATTCCACAACACTTTGTACATCGTATAATGGGTAATAATCTTAAGCCATAAATATCTACTTATTTCTTCTCACCAGATAGTTTGACCTTCTCAACATCAACATGTTGTAAACATTGTAGAAACCATTATGTTCCCTCCCTTTCATAGACTTGATGATTTTGTCACATTTGAAAGCCCTTGTGGACACATTTATGATTTCATTAGATTATATTCAAACATAATGCACATCCGCAAAATCCTATAGTCATTAACCACATTCGGGGCCATAATACGAAGAAAGTGCCACCGCACTCTTAATTATTGCCAACGCCGTAATGCTAGCAACAACTCGCATTCTTTGTTGCTATATTTGATGTAAGATGACCATTTATGGCCAATATGGATACCGACAACAAGTCGTGGCCAGTGAAGGCATAATCATCCAAAATATAGTCAAAAGAGTACAATTATCCCTTGAAAAAAGCCGATCAATGCGAAGGAACGCGTGTTTGTCGCTCTCATATTGTAAAACGACGTAAAACAAATCATGCACTATGTTGATGCACCCGAGTTTCTCACGCAATATTAGCATCCACAGAAAAAAGGTGGCTCGTTATAAACCTATAATTTTCATTACGTCATTCACCTCACAAACATACATTCTTGCATGTACACTTATCTGCCAAAGAGAATACATGGAATAAGGCTGACAAGTTTGTCGAAAGAGACGTCCTTCACTCTTGCATCCTAGAAAGATTACATTAATCATTTTTCTCTATTTCTTGTGTTTCCACTACTTCCCTCGCCACTTCTAAGAACACGGCCTTTTCCTTGGTCGACGAAAAAAAGAGTAAGGTCTCGTTTTCTTGTAAGAACCCCTCGCGCTAAGTGTCAGAACAAGATTTTCCAATGTTCGATGAAAGTCTTAAAAAAAACATCGCAAATTTCCTTTCTTAAAATATGATTTTCGTGATACATTTTTTACCCAACATCACATTGCAAATCTCATTTTCTTACTATAAGTATTCTAAACATTACGGTACCTGTTGAAGATTTCTATATAGTGAAAGTCTCTACAAGCCGACCAAATCAACCTGACATGAGCAGAGAAAATACACCATACAAAGGTGACACTCTTCATATCGGTAGCGAGTGTCACAACTAATCAACCTCCATCACCATATGTACGTAGACCCCTTAAGGAAATCAACATGATACGTCATCACTATTGAATACCGCACCTCTACATACATTCATACGACCTTCTAGAAAAACTCTTTTTCCTCTTTTTCAAAAGATTGACTTCTAGCTTCAGGTCGCTACTGAATTGATGAGACTGAGAATCGCACACATATCGAAACTCTCATGTTTGAGTCTCCAACATGACACTAAACCTATGCTACTAAGGATAACAACCAAAAACATGCTACACACACGCGACGAAAAATACAAGCACAAGTACATGCTAACTCTGATCTTTCCTGCGATGTTTGAAACCAAACCTTTTTAACTTTTCTTCACATATTTTTTTTCCCATTCGCAAATGATTCAAGACATAACTATGGGTCAGTCCTTAAAAACTGAAAAGAATTTACGTTTTTAGGTGGAGTATGATATGCTTTCCTTCATAATCTTGAAATTGTCTATGCAAAAAAAATAGAGATACAGCTAAAAATTCCAACCGGTTGCTACAGAAAAGGGAGTCTTCATTTCCTCTTAAAATTTTAAAGAACAACACCATAATGCTACTTCTTTAGAACATGCTTTCTGGTGATATGATTTTTCCATAAACCTACAAGACAAATACAAGTCGCCAAAGGCAAAAATCACAAATATCAAGATGACAATTGAACATGTCCTTACGATGAAAATCTTATCTGCTGGCAAAATCTACCACAAGCCAATAGATCACTCAACTTCGAGAAAATGCAGCACTCTCTTTTTGGGTACCATTAGGTAAAATGAAATGTCCTACAACACATTTTATATGTAAGCCTTAAGGTGCTAAAATATTTCTAGTTTTTATCCCCCACTTCAATGGACATTGTTGCCCCTCGTTCTTGATTTTTTTCTCACAACAACTTATGCTCTCTTCGTTGCTCACGGTAATGATTCGATTGTCTTTCGAATGCTGTGTGCCACAGCCTCTTGTAAATACAAGGTATTTTCAAAATCCACTGACTTGGTTGTCACCTTGTAACCTGTTTGTCTAAGAAGGGGCCCCCATGCTTGCTCCTCACCAGTCGATAGGTCATTTGCTACCGTCGCCCATGATATAACTTGTGGTGGAGAATATCGTAATCCCTCCTATCCTCAAAACATAAATAATGACCATCTCCTAAGAACATGCATACATATTTTCATTCTCATTTGGGAATGGGTGATAATTATTTCTAAATGATAGTTAAATGACTGTGGTTTCCAAAGTCTAAAGAGAGGTCACATTCAACATTTTTTGTCCTTGTCCTTGTAGTCGCGCGTGCGTATCCTATGTGCATATTCTCCATACTACTACAAATTTAAGAACACGCTCGAGAGTCAAAGAGGAAATTTTTAAATCAAGGGCAAATATGTCCAAGCTGATGTGTATGCGCCACGCACCTATCCGGACTGTCGAACGAGAATCGTGACTAGGGCAAGTACGTTTTTCGTTAGCACATGTCTAACCATTCTCAAGGAGGCGTACTGATGTCCACTTTATGCTGACTTTTACCAGCCACTATATCAAAGACTGTTATCCTACAAGTTGTCTACCCAATATGCTAAACAAAAGGCCGATTTTCTACGAACAACGAATCGTAAGCGGCCGAATAAGAAACATGACCCTTCCATCTGAATTTGCATCGATGCAATAACTAAAAACGAACAGCACCGGAAAACAATAGAGAGGAGATGAATAAATCGCGAAAAATCATGCTACGACATCAATATTTCTCATTTGCCCGCTATTCGCTACGATGGAAAATGACTTGCTGATTCTTAGTTGTTTCGAAGGAGTTCTTGAGCACTGCACCGAGCCACTTCGTAGCCACATTCGTACGAAACCTATGTCCGCATTACGCTGACGGGCTCGCCGATGCAAAGCGTTCAGTTGCGTGATAGAAAAATACCAAATATCGAACATCCAAACGCCTCTATCGGTGGCCCGGTCGGTGTAACGCAGACGGTTGGTATGAGACTCTTGATTTTAACTATTTGCCCGAATGGCAAGTCAACATGATTTTCGCTTGAAGAGTTTTCTGTCCCCATAGTCATTTACAAGTGGCAGATAGGCATCCGACAGTATGGCGCCTCGATTCCATGCCTCTCCGTTACACTAGGATCCCTTCAAGCGTTGCGGATAGGTGATGAAAGGTGGGCGTGACTCCGGGTCAAAGGTAGGGTTGAAGGAGGCACCTCCGGGTTATAGGCGTACATTGAACTTTGAATTTGAGCGTGTGCTTTTTTGTCACCCCCATTCGGTACCAGCTCGAAACTCATACCCGGTTTGTTGGAAAATTCCCAAAAACAATCCGTAGCAAAAGTTGTGTAGATTGAAGCGTTTATACGGTACATGATAAAATCCTAGTAAGGTTGGGTCGATTCAGGAAGGAGCTCAACAAGTTCATTCCCCATGAGTTATAAGCGAGACTTGTTTGGATTCGGATTCGGGTTGAGACTTATTGGAAATTGGTGAAATCAGTGCTAAATTTGGGTGTGAAGACATGGTGAAGTGTCATCACTTCAAGAGGCTGTGTCATCTAATGTACTCTTTCAATGACGATTCCATGCCCAGTGCTACTCTAAACGTAGTAGGTTTCTTGCATAATCATCACAAGATACCACGAGTTCCCAGTCTTGGTATGTCTTGTAATTTCATACATCCAACACTCACAATAATGGTGGCTCTGAAGCTCTCCCAACTCTCGGTCAAGACGGTGGGCCTCTGCCTCCTGTAGAAGAGATACCACGGCTTTTAGTAGCCTTTAAATGCAAGAATAGTTGGAGGCAACATCTAACACTTATGTCGCTTAATCTCAATTCAATAAAAACTACCGTTACTACTACTACTACTACTACTACTACTACTACTACTACTACTACTACCACTACTACTACTACTACTACTACTACTACTACTACTACTACTACTACTACTACTACTACTACTACTACTACGACCACCACCACCATGTCGATGCCACTTAAGTGTTGACGTCGTACCTTCTACACCAACCACCATGACTTGGAATTTCTTTAGCTTTTCACAAGCACGATGAAATGAGTCCTTTGATTCAAGCTTTGACACTGAGATTGAGTACGGGCCTGGAGATTAATTCACTAGATGCTTCAAATCAACAATGAGACATAATGACAGAAGTAAATGTACAACAAATTGATGAAAACGAGTACACCAAGCAACTACTTACTTGTGGTTTTGAGAAAAATAGTGGCTACGAAAAGCCACGTTCTAATCTAATGCAACACATTGACAATGTTGTTTACTTGCCAAGTCATCTAACTATAGGGGAAGGAGCTACAAATTTTGCTTTAGAGGAGTACCATGGCACTCGTCTGATAAGATCAAAAGAATTTGAAGAAGTTTTCAAAACACTTCTGGCGAGAGGATGGGATTTTTCATCACGAACTCGTTGAAAACTTGTGATAACTTCCATCGGCACAAGCAAAGGAGAACCAGATTGTTCATTTAGGACCAATCATCCCAAAGTCATACACTTCTGAAACAATGCACACCATATTGAACCATACATGAGAGATTTGGGAACTTGGTGTTTGGTGTTGTTGCCTGGTGCTGCACCGTTGCTACTAGTCGTTGCTATCGCTACAGGCGGCTACTCTCAGTGTGCTACTACTACGCCACATGGATGTTACTACTGGTGTGGTGGTCACAGCAATTCACGCTGTCACTGCCGGCACATCCATCAACTCAAGGCATTCGCGTGGTGGTGTCGCTGGTGTCAACGTCACGACGGTCTCTCCTGTTGTTGTCTCTTACAGAGAGTCACAAGAACTCAGCAATAGATGTGATTCTCACTGGCACTGTCGACTAGCGTTGTCGATGTTGCGTCACTACTGCGCACCTCAACGAGAGGAGTCCCACAGCTCAATTACCATGAGAGAGTCATAGGAACCTTAATAGCCTTGCTATCGCTGACGAGGCAACACTGTCCATTCACCTAATGCACTAGCAAGCAAGTAGGTACAAGAAACAACAAGGGTTGGGCCAAGGAGATGAGCAAAGTCTGAAAAGCTTCCATAGCTTAGCACGAGAGAGAGGAATGACACATGACAAGCACACAGCATAAACACCTACCGCAAAGGGCGGCGGGTGACGCACGCGACGGTGCCCAAAACCGTTGTTTTGGCGGTAGCTCTGCGCACAGACTTCCAACCAACATCATCTGCACCTATTGTTGGTAACTGATGTAAGACACGTAAGTGACCTCTTGTCCATGTTCACACACACAAACACACACAATTTCACCGCGGGTGACAAAACTGAAGTAAAGCTCTTGGCGCAAACACGATGCACTGCTGGTGTCTCAGCGAAGTGCAAGAGAGGCACCCACAGCATTCTTCCTGGATGTGCTTGCGAGCTTATTTGCTGTGATATGTTAAACAAGCTTGGTTTCTACGTAGCATGACTTGGAGCAACACATGATGGGGAAGCATGCATCCACATGCGCTCGTGGTCGATGTGGTCGACTTTGTTTTGTTATGTGTGCTTAGACATGATTGTCGTAGGGTGATGCTGGGTTGCTGATCCTACAGGTTCACACGCCCGGTTTATTCCAGGATGTGAGAAACTGCCGGCAACATGTTTGCCGACCAGGTCTGATTTGATCCTGGGGTGGCGGCCTGGCCCAACGTCGAGAGCCTTGCGTGGGTGGCCCGGACAACCGGCAACTGTCAACTCGTCGTCCTCTGACTCCAACTTGCTACTCATCCTGACCTGTTTTTCTGAAGCGACGAGCTAGTTCCATTCCATGGCTCTATGTGTGTGTTCATGCTCTCTTGCTTGGTAACTTGTGGTCACATGAACAGATCCAACAACGATGGGTGGCAGCACAACCCAAAGCATGCCAAGAGGGTCCAAGTCCAGTCCGAGAAAGTCCTAGAGGCTTTACAAAAACTATGGAAAGCCCCAACAAGCACCCGGGACACCATGGCAGCTGTCTGGCAGCTGCTAATCGGTGGATCACCACCCGGCAGTGCCCAAGAGCTGGGTCCATATGAGGACACAATAATGGACACTATCGAAATAACACAATGCACTGCACAAACAGACCGGGACAGCTCATTTGACAGCCATTTCGATTGACCTCCTGCATAGGTCATCCTCTACCTTGACATCATAGAGGATGCGATCATGTCTTGCATGAGATGTGCGGGAGTAGGGGAAAGTTATCGCACGAAAGAAGGATTAAAGCAGCACCCTACACTTTTGCTGTGGGTGTGTACTTGCTGCGGCAGCAATAGACATAGCAGGAGTTTTCAACAATGCAATTGGTCACACGATTCAATTGATTCACCATCACAGTACTCTTAAGATCTCCAATAACCTTAGCTTGGTCTCTATCAAGTGCGAATCACAAATCATTGTCCATGCAAGAAAGAGGAAGCATGAGGACTTTGCCATCAGTGAAGTGTTTATATCATTGATGTTCATGTACACAGCCATGTTCCTATTTTCCAACCATACCTGTCAGCACGACAAGCCCCTGAACACAGGGGAAATCAAGGCCGGCGTTCGCAGCCCCAAAATTGTGATGCTCCTGACTCACACACCACATCCTACACCACTGTTGCACCACAACCCCAATGACCAGCGGTGTTTAGGGTTTAGGGTTTAGGTGCCACACATGCCTCCCAACAGATCAACCTGCCACCAGGCCTCACATGCGCCACTGCTGTTCTCTCACCCACTTCTGAACACGAGGCTTGCCGAACCGCATCTGTCCCCCTTTCTACTTATGGCCGCCCCAGATGATGCCTCCATGAGTGGCAAAGAAGGGCGCAAACACAAGGCTCTCCACTGCCATGAGCTTGATGAGGATGTTCAACGACGGGCCCGACGTGTCCTTGAGGGGGTCGCCGACCGTGTCGCCAATCACGGCTGCCTTGTGGGGGTCAGAGCCCTTCGGGCCCAGACTCTTGGCATGCTCCGTGTTACCCGCCTCAATGTACTTCTTGGCGTTGTCCCACGCGCCACCTGTGTTGGACGCCGAGATGGCTATCTGCACGCCTGACACAAGGGCGCCGGCGAGCAGGCCCGCGAGCGTGGTTGTGCCGAAGAGGATGCCAACCACGACAGGCGACAGCATGACGAGCGCGCCTGGAGGGATCATCTCGCGGAGCGAGGCTGCGGTGGAGATCTCGACACAGCGCTTGTAGTCAGGCTTCGCCGTGCCCTCCATCAGGCCCGGGATGGTGTTGAACTGCCTGCGCACCTCCTCCACCATCGCCAGCGCTGCCTTGCCCACACTCTTCATTGTCATGGCTGAGAACCAATACGGCAGCATGGCACCCACCAACAGGCCCACAAATGCCTGCAGGATAAAAAGAGAAGGGGACTCACTTTCTTCTTTTTGCACTGAAAACGCCAAGGCAAGAACATCTTAGTCACAGGTTCTAAGAAAAAAAACCAGGCTGTGATCGCTGTCAATGTGGCAGACGTTCGCAGAGGCAGAGGCAAGGGGACAAGAGTGGGCGGGGGGGGGGGGGGGG
>SZWC01000974.1:183916-212428 GCA_023375785.1 Penium margaritaceum
GGCGATGTCTCCGGTGTCCGGACGGGTTCCGGACAAGTGTTGCCTGTCCGTGGTGTTGGCGTCGTTCGTTTCCGTGGTCCTACCGGTGACGTCTTTCTGACCGATGTCCTCTTCGTCCCTGGTCTCAAGCTCAGCCTCCTGTCCGTGACTGCCCTTGACCGCATGAGCATGGATGTTGTGCACTCGCGTGGTGTCGGCACTGTGTCGTTGCATCCATCTGGTCTTGACATACTGCACGCCACCGCCCGTGACAACCTGTGGCACGTTCCTCGCCTCTCCTCTTCTCCTCCCGTCTCCTCCCCGTCGGCCGCCACAGGCCATGTGTTTGTCACCAATACGCTTTCTCCCCAGCACACCCGCCTCTCACACCGCCGCCTTTGCCATGTCCACTCTGCCGCCGTAGAGAGCATGCTCCGCACCTAGCCGGCCAAGGGCCTTGACCCGGAGACTTTCCCTCTCCCGTGCCCCACTGAGTGCATTGACTGTGCTCAGGGGAAGATGTACCGGTCCACGTACCCCTTGTCTTCCTCCCGTGCGTCCGCCCCTCTCGACCTTGTCCACTCGGACGTCATGGGCCCTCTCCCCACCGAGTCTGTCGGTGAGCATGGCCGTTATGTCCTCACCCTTACGAACGACTATTCTCGCTACCATTGGGTCTTCTGCCTTCGGCAGAAGAGCGATGTCGCCCGAGCCATTTAGGACTGGCTTGTCCTCGCGCAGCGCGAGTGTGGCCGCCCTCTTCGCCGCTTTCGCTCCGATTGCGATGGAGAGTACATGGGTGAGGCCACGACCTTTCTCGCCTCCCGCGGGATCCACCATGAGACGTCTGCGCCCTACACACCCGCCCAGAACGGCATCTCCGAGCGGTGGAACCATACCATGGCCGACGCCGTTCGCACCATGCGGGTCGAGTCCGGTCTCTCCGATGGCTTCTATTTTGAAGCCATGGCCTACATGACCTGGGTCTGGAACCGGGTTCCCCACGGTCCCCTTCCCCGCCAGTCCACGCCATACCAGCACTGGTGCGGTCGGCGCACTGACCTCCGCCCGGCTCGCATCTGGGGCTGCGTGGCCATTGTGTGGCTGCCCGCCCCACAGCAGGGCGGCAAGCTCACCCCCCGCGGACGGCCCTGCACCTTCCTCGGTGTATCTCGTCAGTCCAAGGCCTGGCGCTTTTGGGACCCATCCCGACACTGCATCGTCTAGTCCCGCGATGCCCTCTTCTTCGAGGACCTGTTTCCCTGTGACCTCATCCACTCCGGCTCGTCCGTGTCCCTCCCGTTGCGTGGGGGAGTGGTGAGTCCGTCCTCCATCCTGTCGCTTCCAGGTGACACATCACTCCGTCCCTCTGAGTCGGTAGTCCCTGTCGCGTCCTCCGGCCCCTCCGGGCCAATAGTCCCAGCCGCGTCCGCTGGCCCCTCCGAGCCAGCTGCCCCCGTCACTTCTGTTGGCCCCTCCGGACCAGCTGCCCCAGTCGCGTCCGCTGGCCCCTCCGGGCCAGCAGCGCCTGTCGTGTCCGCTGGCCCCTCCGGGCCGGCAGCCCCAGTCGCTTCCGATGGCCCCTCCGAGCCGACAGCCCCAGTCGCGTCCGCTGGCCCCTCTGGGCCCGCAGCTCCTGTCGCGTCCGCTGGCCCCTCTGGACCAGCTGCCCTAGTCGCGTCCGCTGGCCCCTCAGGGCCGGCAGTCCCAGTCGCGTCCACTGGCCCCTCCGGGCAGGCAGCCCCAGTCGCGTCCGCTGGCCCCTCCGGCCCGGCAGCCCCAGTCGCATCCGCTGGCCCCTCGGGGCCGGCAGCCCCAGTCGCATCCGCTGGCCCCTCCGGCCCAGCCGCCCCTGTCACGTCCGTTGGCCCCTCCGGGCCAGCAGCGCCTGTCGCGTCTGCTGGCTCCTCCGCGCCGACTGGCCCCTCTGGGCCAGCAGCGCCTGTCGCGTCTGCTAGCTCCTCCGGGCCGACAGCCCCAGTCGTGTCCGCTAGCTCCTCCGGGCCAGTAGCCCCGTCCGCCTCTGTCGGCCCGTCGGACTCAGGGCCATCTCATGCCCTACCGCGCTACACACTTGGCCCAGGCGGCAGCCTCCGACCTCGGCCGACAGTGAGCGCGCAAACCGTCGCACCGCGTCCCGTGGCGCCTCTACCCCCTGTGGCTCCACGTGTCTCCTCCACTCCCATGGTCGTGAGTGGGGACCCTGGCACAAAGGCTCTCGGCATGACCACTTCCGCCATCATCGCAGACCTTCACCCGGGCTCTGCACTGGGCTACGCCATGCTTCATCACGAGCATCGGCATGCTGTTGTGGCTGCACTCGCCCGCATCCCACCTGGGGCTCGTGATGCACACGCCCTCTCAGTCCAGTCCACAGCGCGCCCAGAGGACCTAGCCACCCTACGCGAGGCTCGAGCCTCCCCTGAGGCCGCACATTGGGATGCTGCCTACACCGAGGAGCTCGCTACCATCCGACAGCACCACGTGTATGACCTCGTCGATCTCCCTCCAGGTCGGAAGGCCATTGGTGCCAAGTGGGTCTTTCCGTGTAAGTGGAAGCCTGACGGATCCTTGGACAAGTACAAGGCCCGCCTCACAGCAAAGGGGTTTGCTCACGTCCCTGGGGTCGATTACGACCAGATCTTCGCCCCAGTCGGTCGGTTCTCCACTAGCCGGGCGCTCTTCAACCTGGTTGCCCAGCACGGGTGGGAGTTGCATCAGATGGACGTGAGCAACGTGTTCCTCCATGGCTCACTGGAGGGTGAGGAGCTCTACATGGTGCAGCCCCCAGGCTTCGACGACGGCACTGGGAGAGTTTGGCGGCTGCGGAAGGCCCTCTATGCCCTGAAGCAGTCGCATCGGTACTGGAACCAGGAGATCAGCAGCACGCTTCTCCGTGGCGGCCTCCAGCGTAGCACCGCTGACCCTGCACTGTTCGTCAGCCCGCGAGGTCAGACCTTCGCCGTAGTTCTGGTCTACGTCAACGATGTCCTCATTGCGTCGCCAGACACGGCTGCCATCCAGCGTGTCAAGGACTTGCTGCACGTCGCCTACGAGATGAAGGATCTCGGGTCTGCCCGAGTCTTCCTGGGCATGGAGCTCGAGCATGATCACTCCCAGGGTATCCTGCACGTCCACCAGGCTGCCTATGTGCAGACCCTGTCCACTCGCTTCGCCGAGGACCTGCCCCTCGTGCCTATCGCATCTTCACCCATGTCACCCGATGGCCAGGTGAAGCTGAAGAGTCCTCACCCAGCTATTGTGGGGGAGCCAGTTGATGTGACCACGTATCTGCGGGTCATAAGGTCACTGATGTTCCTGGCGACAACGACGCGTCCAGACATCGCGTTCGCCGTCAACCTCCTGGCCTAGTTCTCTCAGGTGCCGCGTCACCTCCACTTCGAGGCCGCGATCCGAGTGCTGCGCTATGTCGTTTCGACCCCTCGGCGAGGTCTCATCAGCCGCCGTCAGCCGTCCGTCGTCGTAGTGGGCTACACCGATAGTGACTGGGCCGGCAGTCCAGACGGTAAGAGTCACACGGGCTGGATCTTTCTGATCGGTGGCACAGTTGTGTCCTGGCACAGTGGCAAGCAGGGGTGCATTGCACGCAACACTGCTGAGGCTGAGTATGTGGCCCTTGGCTCAGGCGCATGTGAGAGTGTGTGATTGCGTCGTCTGTTGTCCGAGTTGCGCCAGTCTGTCGCATCCATCACCTTGCATTGTGACAATGAGAGTGCCATGGCCATCGCCAACAATGACGGTGTGCATCACACACGCACAAAGCACATCAATATTGAGTATCACTATGTGCGTTCGTTGTTGCATGACGGCAGCATCAGCATTGTATGGGTTCAGACAACACGGCAGCTGGCTGACTTCCTGACCAAGGCACTCAAGCAGGACTCGTTCAAGAAGGCTGTGAGTTCATTCAGCGTGCATCCGTGAGTTGCCCTCTTTGTCTCTGCCTGCGTCTCTGCTACCTTGGGGGAGTCTGGATTTTGACCGTTTCTCTGCCCGCCCATGTACACTACGCATGTGAGTCATGGGGGAGTGTTGGTTTTTGCGCATCTCTCATTGTGCTCTGTTGTGTCCTCCTGGTTTGTGTACATCGGCGTGCAGATGACTGACGACAAGACTCGACGCTGATGGAGTGTCATCCGGTGGAGCCGACGCACGCTGAGGTCTACTCGCAGTTTGCTGGAGTCTCCTCTCTCCGGCGACGTGCTCAGCTCCATCGGCAGGCCTCCTCGGTGTTCGTGCTGCCGGCGGTCACTGCCACCGCAGTTGCTGTCTGCATGCGTCCAGCGCGTCCCATCGCGTCTGCATCGTCATGCTCTACCTAGGATCCTTGTTGCATGCTGCATGGCCCTATTCGGCATCATGGACCACTATAGGCACTGCCCGGGTTCGGGCAGCCATAACTCTTTGCTACTATTTTTCTAGCTGATTCTGACCGCACGACTGCGTTTGCAGCGTCGGTATTATGGTATGGTCCAGTTTTCAGGCAAAACGGACGACACCCGGATTTTGGGCTGTCGGGCGTCTGGCAGGGCTCACCGAGCAAACCCTGCCTGCCAGAAAATAGGTCCAGAGCTATTTTCTGATTGGCTGGTTAGCTGAGTAACAACTTCTACACTAGTGGGGGGGAGCTAGAACTTGGAGGGGTCTCCCATTGTTGCTCATTCTTGATTGCTAATCAGTTACTTTCAGTTTCCAGCTGCTTTCTGGCGCTAACACTGGTGCACGCACTTCTGAGTAACAAACCCAGAGCTTCCAGACTTAGTCTCTAGAGCAGCAAACTGAGGGGGCAGCTGACTTAAGCAACTAGAATGGAACAACAACGCTGCTGCCCCAACCTGCTGCCTAGCATTTCTGTCTCCTACGTGCCAAACATCATGCAAGAGACACACAGAAACAAGGTCTCCTCGTGACCCCGGAAAATGTCTCCGGGTATCCGGAAAACATCATGCATGGATCATATATTACACATGGAGGCAATGGGTCTCCACGTAACACCGGCAGAACTCATCAGGTGCGCGGGTGTAGACCAGCATAACCTCGACCATGAAATCGTGCCACACCCCAAGTAACCTCGCTGTCCTCAAAAGGGTGTCAGGCCAAGGCCCACACACCAACACTCCCCCTGGGCTGTAGAGGCTGATAGTACGAGCAAAGTTGATAGCTGCTCCCAACACAATCCGCGAGGAGGGAGCACGGCTCCCCCATGGCCACATACCCCTACACTGCTATAGCAAGGGTGACGACGATGCTGGTGGGATGTACTCGCATAGAGCCTCACCATGGAGCATCATCGTCGTTGGCGTCGTCGTCGCTATCATCGTCGCTGCTGTCGTCCTCTGCTTATGTAACTGGTGCAGCGCTGAGGGCCTCCTCCAAGATAATCGCCTGTTGTATAGCCTCCAACTGCTGAGCTGCATATCGCCTCGCGGCCTCCGCAGCATCGAGGCTCGTGTGGAGCTCGACGAGCTCTGACGCGGCAGCCGACTGGCTGACTACATCTATACATCTAATGACCGCCTACATGCTATAGCATGTAGGCGGTCATTCGCGGAACAAACCTGACGGTGGACCTCAATCGTGTGCGTGTCGGCACGAGCCAGAGCCTCCTACAGCCTCGCGGTCTCACCCCGTAGGAAAGAGCAGAGCTGCGTCTGCTCGTCGCACAAGTCGATGTCCTCTACATCAATCGTCGACTCAAGTACCACCGAGCCGCGAAGTGTTGGTAGGGCGGGAGTGCAAGACAATGAGTCGCCACGTAAATCGCCTGCGTCTGTAGGAATGGCTGCCACGAAGGTACCTGCTGCTCGTGATACACCTGTCGCTCGGCCGTCAGCTGCTGGCCGCACGGCGGCATGTGTAGGTACAGCTGCATCCGCGGTGATGTCGTGGTCATCGAAGGTGCGGTCAGTGTTGTGGTGCTCCTCGTGACCCCTGGTGTGCAGCCCATCATCCACCTGCTGTTATAGGTCCACCTATCCCAGTCGTACATCCTGTATAGACCACTCAGCTGCCTTGAGACACCTCTGTACATCCTCCACTCTCTCCTCAACAGCCCGTCGTGCTGGAACAACCACGGTGTAACAGCGACTGCTGGCCTCCCGGAGTTTTGGTACCATGAGAAGATTCTATGAAGCTTCCTAGCACCCTTGGCATTTTGTGTCCGACCTGTGTTGACGCCGCGAGCTGACTGAGCGCTGACGCCCAATCAGCGGCAAGCGTGCTAGGAAGCTTCCTGGAATCTTCTCAGTCACTTCATTCAGTTCAAAAAAATAGCCGAATGTAAGGGCCAGTACAGTATGGTTACTCTGATATCATATACATTATCCATAACTAAATCATCATTCAACAATACTTCTTATTTCAGTCTGATTTATTGTAGATTCTACAAAGTGTTATACCTCGAACAACAACCTCGTATACAAGTATGTGCTTTCCAATTTTTCTTCATATTAATTCTTAGTTTTATTTAAACATAATTGTTTTCAGACAGATTCATTAACGGTTTTCGTCAGGACCTCAACCTCGTATATAGAAAACATAGTTGGGAGGTGCGACAACTATGCATGCATCCATGTGTATAAAAACGGACCTTCATAGATAAGTTCGGTTTCGTTTGATAAGTTAAAGGTGCCTCTTTAACACTTTCTGGTGATCCCCGTTTGTGCTAATGCCATTCTTTCCCATCGTGCTCCCTCCAAGTGGATTGTGTTATGATGCCATCACAAGTTCAAGCCCGGCTACCGCCAAGCGCTCCCCTCTAACACGGAATTGTGACAGGGGCTATCTAGGAAGCTTTGCTGCAAGCATACATGTGTCTAGCACAACTAGTTTAGTGAGTGTAAACTTTCATCATTGTCCTGTTGTGAATTGTGACGTTCCTGTCGACCTGTAAAGTTTACTGTGACCATTCGGTCGTCTCCATGCCCGTACAGATCCCTGATGCAGACCCAAGTGGTACCGGTGTATCGTCAAGTGGTGGATTACCAGCTTGGAGCTGACCGACGAGCGTCCCAGAGCTCTGGACACTGCCTGGGACCTCCTACAGTCTTCCTACAACACGTAGGAGTTTATTGGTGGACTGTCGGTGGGCCCGGTTTGCATTTTTTACCTTGTGTGTCCACCGTTTGATGCCAGATGCATGCATGTGACCAGTCGTAGCGTCCGGCTTGTGATTCTGCACGTCTAGGTTCAGACGGCATAGCGTTTTTGACATGTCTACGCTGAGTTACGGCCAAAATAGTGGTTTTGAGCCAGTTTTAGGACAGAACTTGTGTTTCCGCGTGTGACACCCGCTGTGCGCTGTAGCAGGTACTTATGCCATGGACCTGTCATTTTTCATCTCTCTCTGCAAATGCTATTGAAGCATTCTGACACTTTGCCTTGTGTCTCCTAGCCACACCCTTGCCGTTGTGTGTACAACTTGTGACAGTCCTCACCATCTGACCTGGCACTGACGCCTAGTCAGCGGCTGTGTCGCTAGGAAGCTTCCACGCATCTTCTAATGGTATCAGAGTGTCGGGGTTCAATACCCATGGTGGACACCGTGGACGGGTCTATTCCTGTGTGGGAGGAATGTAGCGCCAGTGTGCCACGTGGCTTGGACTGGACCTGGCTTGTGGGGCGACAGATGAGACGAGTTGAGGGTCGGAGACCCTCAACTACCGCAGTTTTGGTCTAGTGGGCCAAGCTTCCCGTCCATTTGTTACATTTGGTACCAGAGCAATGAGACAATTCTCGCCGAGTTGCGCAGAAGAGACGCAGCAGAGAAGCACCAGTGAGCGTCGCCGTTGCAGTAGATCTATAGGAACCTGTTGATGTCACCCAACTGCCAACGACGTCACCCACCTTCAGCATGTGAGAGTGCATCAGCAATAGCCGCTAGCAGCAACAGGCGATAGCTACAGCAGGTGGCAGCCACAAGCAGATACTGGCATTGGCGCTAGCAACAGTGGTAGCAAGCGAGCAACAGCAGGAGTAGCAGTAGCATGCAGCAGAAGCAGCGCGCAGTAGTAGCAGCGTGTAGCAGGCGCAACACGTAGCAACGCTGCACAGTGCCAACAGGCAGCAGTAGTAGCAGCAAGCAATAGCACGGAGCGGCAACAGCATTGAGCAGTAGCAGCAGTAGCGAGCAGTAGTAGCAGCAGCGCGGCAGCGGTAGCGGCAGCGTGCAACAGCAGCAGCACGCAGCAAGAGCAGCGTACAAGAGCGCCGCGGCACAGCAGCTGTGCGCAGCTACTACCACAGTTGTGCAAGCAGCTATGCTGCTGCTGTTGTAGGCACAAGCGAACTAGCGGGAGCAGCCGAGCGGAAGCTATTGCGGAGCTTTCGTGCAACTTCCACACGGCTACAACGGAGCAGCTGCCAAACAGTCGCGAGGGTTGTCAACCTACAAAAAAGAAACAGTGCTGATGTCGGTATTTTCCTTGCTGACGTCATCAGGTCTGTGCTGATGTCAGCAAACTCTTGCCGACGTCAGCACTGCCTTCGTCAAAATTTCAGGTCAGAAAGTCAGAAAATGCCATCGTTTCAAGTCCTCGAGAACCGCTGACATTTCTGAAATCTGACCGGTTTGACGTCCCGGTCGATAACGAGGGCTGACATGGCTCCGACCATTGACAAGGACAAAGGACCATCAGATCCCTCCTCCTCCTCCTCCTCCTCCTCCTCCTCCTCCTCCTCAGGGGTCATGAGCCCATGCTCGCAGGCCATTACGGACATGCAGAGTCAGCAGGATGAGATACCGTAAAAAACTTTGAATTCGATTTTTTACCTGTTGCATATTTAATTCGACTAGTTTTTTACCGGGTTCAAATTAATTATGTAGCATGCATGAATTCGATGAAATACCAGGGGGGACACTTTGATTTTGACGAGAGCGTTTGTTCACTTGTTTATTCCGACGAAAGAGTTGACCGTTTGAGTTTTCGAACGGTCAAAACTCGATCGTGGGCTTGCTTGATGTCGTGGAAAGATCCTCGCCACCGTGGCAAGGACCCTTCCGTGGCATCGAAAGCCACCAAAGCGGTCATGAACGGTGGTCGAACACCGATAACATGGGAAAAAATCCCAGGTCAGACACAGGCAAAAGTAATTTTGGACCCGGAAAATAAAAAAGGAAAAGGCTAGGGGTAAAGCGTTGATTTCGACGAATCTATTATGGAATTATTTAGGCGGTATCTATGAATTCGATGAAAGTCCATTTTTACGAAATTCGATGAGGCAAAAAACAGTTAACATCGAAATCACAGCTTTTCAGGGGTACGTCGTCAGAAGCAGCAACAAACTGACGCCATGTGTGCGCTCAGTGATCTTATTCGTGGTCAGTCCACGACCCCACATCAGGCATCCGGGGGAGTCGACGGTGTCATACCTTCTGCACAACAGTCAGCATTTACACCGAGGAGAGCAACAGGAAAAGACTCGCCACTTTATTATCCTTTGGATGAGGACCCTGACATGCCACGTATGGAGGATGACACTCATGAGAGGGAGATTTGCGTGCTTCAGGAGCGTCTCCGCCAACATTAGATGCGTTCCGGATCCCTGTTCCCTAAGATCCGATCCTCGCTTGATCCCTATCTTGTCGACTTTCCTCATCCCTGTGTCTTCCCCATTTCTCGTCCTTCTCAGCCTATGGTTGCTCTCCCCATGGAGCGGCAACCCAAGGGTTTCGAGACACCGCCTCTACGTTGGGACGGCTTTGACTACTGAGAGAATCTCTTCCAGGTCTGGGCCACTTTAGAGGGGGTATGGCCCTACTATCACAGTCTGTATTAGGTTACGGAACCGTGCTCAGGAGCTGACAGTGGCTCGGGCGATACGCGGACTCCTTTACGCCATGCCACGCGAGACTGTCATGAACTTTTGCCCTTTCCTTGGAGAGGCCGGCACGGACGTGCGTGCTGATCCACGTGGGGTCTGGGACCTGGCACTGTCCCTGCTTCGTGCAGAGACGCACGCCACCCGCGCGGCTCACATATGCACTTTCCATTCCCTTCGTCAGGGACCTGCTGAGTCCGCAGCTGATTACTGGCGGCGTGCCATGCGCATCTACACGCACCTCAGGATTTCAAGAGGTACATAACTCGAGCCGTTTTGCACGCTCATGATCGGAGTCCGTCTTGAGTACGCAGAAATCTCTTCGGGGTATATTGACATCGTGCTCAAGCCCTTCTCCACCTCTCTTCAGCTTCTTCTTTAGGTACATCAGCTCTTCCTTCAGGTGACTTCCGCCTGCGAGGCAGTCGTTGCCCATTATGAGAGCTCCCTTGCTGTAGTGGGCATTGCGTCGCCACCGACGCCCCTCTTGCAGACCACTCCTTCATCCTCTGGCACACCCTCCTCTTCCCCTTCCACTTCGGCTACCCCAACTCAGATGCAGGGTGTGGCAGCCACGACATAGGGGAAGAAGGGTAAGAAGAGGCGTGGTTTAGGCCAGCATCAATTGCAATAGCAGCAGTCATTGGGCAAGAGCAGTGGACGTACTGTCCATAGCTACAACTGTGGAGGCGCTCATCGCTACACTGAGTGCCAGCAGCCGCTGGACTGGGCGCGGATCACTTGCGGTCTTCAAGCTACACACGCGCAGTGGGTTGTGTCGTGCAGCACAGCCTTTGGCCGTGCGACGACCACAACTACAGTAGTTCCTGCTTCCTCACCGGTGAGCAGTGGCGACCTGAAACCGCGTGACCGCACCATCGTCGAGCTCCGTCAACTTCTAGTGCTTCGCTTTCATGGAGGTACGAGTGTGTTGTCACAGCCGGGTGGTTCACAGTCTATTTGTTTGTCTTTTCTCGTCACTCGTGATGACTCGTGTGGGAGGGCACAACTGGCATGTGATGAGGATGGGCCTGATAGTACAGAGTGGATTCATGAGTCACACCTCTGTGCCCTTCGTTGTTCCTCCTCACCTGTTGCTCAGCGCTTGTCTGATGCCAAGTGTTCCATTACGCATTGTACAGCGATGTCCTCTAGTCATGACCTCGGTGGCACTACGATCATCGATTCTGGGGTCACTCATCACATGACCTCTCGTCGTAGTGACTTCGTTGTTCTCGGTCCGGTTGCGCCTGTTTGCTCCATTCGCACGGGCTCTGGTCAGTCCTTGTCGGTCCAGGGTGTTGGGGTTGTGTACTTTGATGGTCCGTCTGGCCCCCTGTATCTTTCCGAGGTACTTTTTGTGCCTGACCTTGAGCTCAGCTTGCTTTCTATGCGTGCCTGCACACTGATGGGACTCTTAATGGAGCACACTGTGGAATCCGCGACTGTGACAGCTATTGATACTCGTACCGTTGTTCTTCGTGCCTCTATTGTAGATGATCTGTATCGTGTCTTTCGGATTTCTTCTCCTTCTTGCTCCCCTCCCCTCCCACTTGTGTGTTTGTCACTGGCATTCTGTCTACTGAGCACCAGTGACTGTTGCATTGTCACTTATGTTATGTGGGCTCCAACACTATGTCAAAGCTCATTCGGACACAGCCCGCACTCGGTCTTGACACGGCTTCTTTCGAGAAGCCACCCAAGACCGATTGCATGTTTCGTGCTTAGGGTAAGATGCATCATTGCACCTACCCTGATTCCCGTTCTCGCGCATTTTGCCCTCTCGAGTTGGTCCATTCGGACCTTCTCGGTACTCTTCCTGTCGAGTCTCTGTCCGATTGGTGCCGATACATCCTGACCCTGACTAATGACTTCACCCGGGTGCGGTGGGTCTACAGCTTGCGCCACAAGAGTGATGTCGCTCTCGCGGTTCGCCTCTGGCTAGTGATGGCTGATCGTCAGTCTCGCCACACACTACATTCCTTCCGTTGGGATCGCGGTGGCGAGTTTCTTGGCGAGGTGGACAGTTTCTTCGCCGAGCAGTGGGGGTTTCACCAGTCTCTGCTCCTGCTACTCCTCAGTGAAACGGTGTCTCTGAGTACTGGAACCGCACCATGGAGGATGCGTTTCGCGTTATGCGGTCTAAGTGAGGTCTCCCGGAGTCCTTCGCCTTTGAAGGATTCGCCTACATAACGTGGGTCTGGAACCGCCTCCTGCACGGTCCCCTTCCGGACCACGTTACACCGTACGAGCTCTAGTTTGGCCACTGTGCTGACCTACGTCTCGCTGGTGTATGGGGATCCTTGGCTTCTGTGTGATACACCGAGGACCAGTAGGGGTCCAAGGTCTCGCCACGGGGTCGTTTGTGAGCCTTCGTGGGTATATCCCCACGGTCGAAGTCCTGTCGGTTTTGGGACCCCGCCTGTCGTCGCATCGTTGAGTCCCGCGACGCGCTCTTCTTTGAGTCTCTCACCTATCGTGATCTGACCTCGATCACGTCACTGTCTGTCACACACGTTCCTACGTGTGAGGTTTCTTGACGGATGGGGAAGTCTGCGCCTGTGAGCACCTCTCACCCGGCTGATGTGTCCATTCGAGCCCCCTCCACTTCTCGATCTCCGGATCTTGATGACCCAAAAATAATCACTGTCGGCCCAGAGACCTCTCCAGCACTGCCAGTTTCTACTCGTGTTCCTTCATACCCCACATGTATCCATGATCCTGTACCTATGTCCACCAGTACTCCTACCTCTGTGCGTGGTCCTACCTCGACTCCTGCTCCTATTGTCACACCCAGTCATGTGTCTCCTACACACGCATCTCCTCACACTGCATCACCTACACCTCAGCCCTCACCAGCTATGGTCGTGCCTGTCTTTGAGCCTGAGGTGAGCCCCTCGAGCCGAGGTTTCTCGCGTGAGCCCGGCGGTCGTCTTTGACCATTGGTCTCTGGAGTCCAGCGAGTGTCAGGTCCCGCACCCAAGCGCTCCACTTGCAACATCACGAGTGGTGATCCCGGCACAAAGGCTGCAGGCCTGAGTGTCCGCACTGGTCACGTAAAGGTACATCCAGCGTGGCCTGTAGGGCATGATCTTATCACTCGTGAGTTTCATATCGCTTGTGATGCAACAACTAACCTTGTGGCCGTCAGGCCCAGCACTGAGGCGTGTACACTTGCCACTCAGAGCTCTCCCTGTATGGTGCCTAAATTGGGTACACTGAGGGAATCTCTCTCACCAGACGATGCAATCGCCTAGCATGTTGCCTGTGAGGATGAGCTTCGTGCCATCCGAGGGCTAGGAGTTTACGAGCTAGTTGACCTTCCACCTGCGAGAAAGGCTATTCAGGTCAAGTGGGTCTTTTGTAAGAAAGTGAAACCGGATGGCTTACTAGAACGCCACAAGGCTCGCTTGGTCATCAAGGGGTACTCTCAAATCAAGGGCATCAATTACACTGACACCTTTGTCCCTATCAACCGTATGACCTCAGCTCCCGCTTTGTTTGGTGAAGTGGCTCAGCATGATTGGAAACTACACAAGATGGACGTGAACAATGTGTTCCTCCATGGCTCTTAGGATGAGGAGATATGCGTGGCTCAGCCACCAGGCTTAGAGTCTGGCGCTGCAAGTCCTTGTACGGCCTCAAGCAGTCTCCTCGTGACCCCTGGTGCGCAGCCCATCATCCACCTGCTGCTGAGTATGTTGCTCTGGGTGCAGGGACTGCTGAGGCAGTGTGGCTGCAGTGCCTGTTCCTTGAGTTGGGTCTGTCAGTACCTGCCATTGAGCTTCGCTACGACAACTAGAGTGCTCTTGCCATTACGGAGCTCTAGTGTCTCTAACGCTCGCATGTAGCACATTGCGATTAAGCATAACTTAGTGCGTGATCTGGTGGAGTGACACATGATCTCTGTCATATGGGTTGGCACTAACATGCAGCGTGCTGACTTCTTGACGAAGGCACTGACTCGCGGGAAGTTTCAGGAAGCCATTCGTTATGTTGGGCTTTGCCCCTTGCCTGAGATTGGTTGAGTATGGGGTGTGTCTGTGTCCGTGTCACGACTGTTTCTACACTCTTCATTGTATTCTTTTCAGTGCTGCACGTGTATGGACATGCGTACCATCGGGTCATGGGGGAGTGTCGTGATTTGTGATTTTCATGTCGACTTGTACAGTTTATTGTGACCACTCGGTTTTGTCCATGCCCGTGCAGATTCCTGATGCGGACCCAGGTGGTACCGGTGCGTTATCTGGTGGTGGACTACCAGCTTGGAGCTGACCGACAGCCATCCCAAAGCTCTAGACGCTGACTGGGACCTCCTGTAGTTCTTCTGCACCACGTAGGAGTTTATCCGTGGACTGGCCGTGGGCCCAATTTGCATGTTTTTACATTGTGTGTCCACAATGTAAAAACAACTGCCGGATGCATGCATGTGACCAGTCATAGCGTCCAGCTTGTGATTTTGCACATCTATGTTCAGACGGCGTAGCGTTCTGACATGTATACGCTGAGTTACGGCCAAAACAGTGGATTTGGGCCGATTTTAGGACAGATCTTTTGTTGCCGCGTGCGACACCCGCCGTGCGCCGCGGCTGGTGCTTATGCCATGGACCTGTCATTTGTCATCTCTCTCTGCAAATGCTATTGAAGCATTCTGACACTTTGTCTTGTGTCCCCTAGCCACACCCTTGCCATTGTTTGTACGACTTGTGACTGTCGTCACCGTCTGACCAGGCACTGATGCCTAGTCAGCGGCTGTGTCGTTAGGAAGCATCTTCGCGACGTGAGTTGTTGATGTGCGGTCTAGAGCTGACTCATATAAGGTATTTCAAAAAGTAAGCAATGGGAACTTCCTACTCATATTAACATCATCGCCCTTATTGACCTTGCAACGTTGTGCTAGTTGGTGGGCACGTTGTTGTGCAAAGCAAGGCCATGAACAATGATGGTCACGTTCCAAGAGAAATACATGGCCTTGAAGAAGATCTTGCCGATAGGGGTGTTGATGTTTTTTGTCGGTTCGCGGCCCTACACGCCTCAAGTTGTGTGTCCTCATGCCTTGCACTGCATGCACACACTTGTGTTTAGTAGACTAAGAACTAGCATTGAAGATGGGGACATGTTGTGTTACACCAAGTGCATCGCTGATGAGCCGTGGGACACCAATGGCCAACTTCACGATCTCAACTTCAAACCAATGGACGTGCATGTTGTGATTTGAGACATCCCCATCTGTTTGTACTCATTTGTGTCCATGCTTGTATAGGGCCATTATGCAAACCTACAGAGTGTCGGAGCACCAATAGGTAGTGGCCCCACCCATCCGCAGTTGCTACACAGTCGTCACGTTGTCTCGGGTGCTTGTTGTGGCACTGTGCAGCGTCTAGGGAGTTATTGGTGGACTGGCCTTTTAGCCCGATCTGCATGTTTTGTATTGTATGTCCACCGATCGATACTGAACTTGTGAGTGTGACTGGTTCTGCTTAGCTCGAGCTTCAACATCTCTACATGTAGACAGTTTTGTATGTTGGATGCTTGTGTGTAGGGTTGCGACCACCACAATGATATTGGGTCGATTTTGGGACAGGCTTACACTACTGCGTACGCCACCCACCATGCACCAAGACATGTATTACTTATGTGTTATCATGAGTTTTCATGTCTCTTCGCAGGACTGAGCTATTTGAGCGTATGAGACTTTGCACGCCTCCCTAACTTAGGTTAGGGAGGCTAACCCTTGCTGTCCCTCCGCCCTAATTGTCTGCTAGTGCATGAGCTAACTTGACGATGTTGCCATGTCAGGTGTAGTCACTCAACGAGGCTTTCTAGCGTTTTATCAATACATTCTGTTTCAAATAATCTATTACTACATGGTTTTTCTCGTGGCGGGACTATGACCTCATACACTCCATGATGCCTTGTCTGGGGAATATGCATATGGGTTTTTCAGGGAGGTCCAACATCATTGTTGGGTGCTGATCTCTAGGGTGCCCTTATGCCAGATCATTTTGTTTAGCAACAAGTAATGCCATACCCCTTTGACTTTTAAATCTGTATTTTTAGAAGTTGTGAATTTAGGGTTCTTTAAGTTCGTCGACCAGGTAATTTGTTCCTGTTTCCTTGAAAATCGTCGAAGCCTAAGTGGTGACTCCTTATATTCGGCGATGGGTCCGGTGCACTTTCGTCAATTTGGCTAAAACCTTTAAAGCGCGTGCGCAATCCCTGACAGATCGCGCATTCAGCGTGTTAGGCACACGTGATCCCTGACACGTAGCCACTCCAAGCCGCGTGGGGCTTGGCATGCGGACATCGCTCCATGTCAAGCCCCACACGGTCATCCTGCGAAATCACTAATCATGTAATTGAATCGTTGGACCAGGAAGTGAGACTCGCCACTAAGAAATTTGTTTTCTCAAGTTGACGATCAGTTACTTCATAAAAAAGTACAAAGACAGGATTGATCCTGGCAAAACAAATCTCCTGGTGAAATTTTACTTCTGTTTTTTCGGTTAGTAAAATGTTTATTTGACTGGTTCAATTCGTCGAAACATAAAATCCGACGAGATTCGACTACCCAAAAAAGATTAAATCAAAAATCAAATTCACCAGGGTAAATAACTAGCCAAAAGGTTGGACACAACTCCACGGCTTTAGCGAGGCCTCCTACGCGATACCCGAGCGAGGTTATCACTAACTCGCTTGTTCCTGGTTCGTTGGCTTTCCTCCCTCTACCTCGGTTGTTACATGGAAGATTAAGAGTCCACAAGCTATCCATTGTCATCTTGGTCGCGTGTCTCTCCTGAGCCATATTGGTCTATCACTCATTATCTTGTTTCCTTGTCACGAACTACTAGTATCACTACAAGGAGGGGACAACCCTCCTCATGGCCTCGCGCATGCGAGGTCTAGAGATTCTCGACCTTTCTTGGGTCTATCACATGGACACAATTTCACCCCTCACCACACTCATCCCGTCTTTGTCCTATTGGCCTTCTTTTCATCCAGCACATACTTGCAGCGGGATTTTCAACAACAGCACCGCATCCAATGGAAACAACATTGTAGTTGTATAAGATCCTTCTCGGGCTGCTTGGCTTTGTATCTGTCTTCTTGGCACTCCCGCCGTCCACGAAAAAAACCATATATGAAGTGTCGCAATAGCAGTGACACCTCTAGCCACGGCTACGTTATCACTGTGCATGGCCCTCTTGACTCCTCTCAACCCTCTTGGTCCTCTCGTGTCCACCACAGAGTTGCAAGCGTAAGAATTGGGACATCACCTTCGGCAGCAACAAGTCTGTTGTTCCTCTTCCAAGTCCTCTTCAACCACCCTGCCTTCTTGGAATGAGCCACATAGTCACAACCAAACATCCGCGATTGTAGCAGCGAGCAAGAGCATCATCATGACTATGTTTTACGTCTCTCGGCCCTCTTGCCCCCCCCCCTCCTTACCTGGTCGTCGTCCACCACATCGTCCCAAATGCTTCTTTTGCAACAGAGCAGTGGTGTCCTACTAATCGAATAATCGCACAGACTCTCTTACCCTAATCCTCAAGCATGCTAGCATATTCACCCAGCTCAGGAGGGCCTCACAACAACGGTCTTATCTCGCTCACGCTATTGCAAGGAAGCTTGCTTGGGGGTTTTATAGACCTAACATCAATCATTAGCCATCACCGCCAAGTGATGATAGTGACGAGCCCTGTTTATTTGGTATGTTCCCTCCTAGCTACCTGCTCAAAGACGCTCGGAATAAGAAGAGACGATTATCACATGAAACGACATGTCTACGATGTGGACGGCCTGCTCAAATAAGCACAACGTATGTTTCCACCAATGCAACAGCGTTCCTAAATCACCCCAAACACTATACGAGAGCAGCCCGACGCATCCTTGCTTTTTCCCCACTCTTGAGCCCGGCCAGCCTCGCTGGTGCCATCCTTGATGCACAGGAATGATGTTATTTCCACATTTGTTTCCACTGTAAATGTGAATAAACACATGCAGAGAATGCAACAGACCGTGCCAAAGTAGCTTATGACAAGACAATTCTCTCTCTCTCTCTCTCTCTCTCTNCAACGGTCTTATCTCGCTCACGCTATTGCAAGGAAGCTTGCTTGGGGGTTTTATAGACCTAACATCAATCATTAGCCATCACCGCCAAGTGATGATAGTGACGAGCCCTGTTTATTTGGTATGTTCCCTCCTAGCTACCTGCTCAAAGACGCTCGGAATAAGAAGAGACGATTATCACATGAAACGACATGTCTACGATGTGGACGGCCTGCTCAAATAAGCACAACGTATGTTTCCACCAATGCAACAGCGTTCCTAAATCACCCCAAACACTATACGAGAGCAGCCCGACGCATCCTTGCTTTTTCCCCACTCTTGAGCCCGGCCAGCCTCGCTGGTGCCATCCTTGATGCACAGGAATGATGTTATTTCCACATTTGTTTCCACTGTAAATGTGAATAAACACATGCAGAGAATGCAACAGACCGTGCCAAAGTAGCTTATGACAAGACAATTCTCTCTCTCTCTCTCTCTCTCTCTCTCTCTCTCTCTCTCCCTTTCTCTCTCCTTGTAGCTGTATCAGCAAAGGTGGCCACACCTGTGATGGAATCCTCGTTGATCGTAGTTACCATAGCTACCACAACTACATACTCAATATCTTCTACAATTCCCTCCATTTGCAATTCAATTATTGTTACTATCCTCTCACATGGCGAGGAGGTACGTCCTTGAACATGCCATGCTAATGATGAAACCATTGTTTTGTCTTTAGATACATCAGTTGGAGCCACCGTAGTAAGTGGCCTTCTTGTTATGCTTGTTGTAACGGCAGGCTCTGTGAAAATTTCCTCTTGCTCTTCGATAGGAGACGTGCCACCTCATGTTGCCATCCTTTTATGCCACTATCTTGGTGAGCACGAGTGTATACATTCTTCAACAACATTGTCCACGCTGAAGTTTCTCACATTCATCAATATTACGTGTCTTTACTGCGTGCACTTCTTATTCTCCTCCAGTCACGTACCTCTTTTAATCGAACACGCCGACACTGAATGTCGGTATGGAAGCTCCTCAAGCCATACTTATCCTAGGAGAAGCAACACATCGCCCCACCTAGGAGTTGTTGCATTAATATGTTTACTTGGAATGGAGATGGTCCCTATAACGCCTGAAGATATTGTGGACCACTTATGCACTACCGCCATGGCAGGACATCCTACTCAAGCTCCCGGGATAGTGTTCCGCTGCTGTTGCTGTGCTTCTGATTCCAGTGAGTGGGAAAAATGAGGTCCCAAGGCTTAGCAAAATGCTGAAGGGACAACGGTAGCGGTGCCTACACGGGTCTAGAGCTACAGGTACTGCTAGTGTTGCTGCTCACGTGGCGTTGTTGGACGCCCCAAAAATTCATGCGTACGCGAGTGTACATGGTGGGGTGACGTCGAGAATCTGAAGAAATAGAGGCAAGAATCATGGGTAATGTGTGTGAGGGAAGATACTGCGGGTGAAGCTACTGCTACAGAGTTAGCTATTCAATAGTTTTGAGCCGTTAAGCTAGAGTAACAGTGCAGAAATGGGTCCGGCTCCGAATTGAGGGTGGTAGGGAAGTAAGTTTCCTTCTATGCGAAAGGAGCATGTACCCCTTGCTCTGATACCTCTTGGCAGCAATGGGTTACTGGTGTATTACACGTGGCACAACATGAGAGCAAAGACATGCTAAAACACAATGGAACGGGAGCAAGCTCGTTACTTAGGAAAAAGCCAGATGCCAGGAGTCACAAGTTGGCGGAGTGATGGCCGCTGGTTGACCAGGTCATCCACGCAAGGTGATCAACGTGGGGCCCGGATTCCACCCTGGGACCAAACTAGAGCAGTTGGAAAATGTGCGGCTGGTGGTTTCTCAAACGTTGGAATAAACCAGACATGTGGTCCCATAGGATTAGCAACCCAGCATCACTGCCCAACAATCATGTCTAAGCATGCATAACTACGACACAGTTACTCACATTGGCCACGAGCGTATGTTGATTCATGCTTTCCTGATATGTGTTGCTGTAATATATGTTAAGCAGAAGCTAGGCATATTATGTTGATCACAGTAATCAAGCTCTCTACCACAACTGGGCAAAATGCTGTGGGCGCCACTGTTACACTCGGCTGAGACTCCAGCACCACGTGGTCCATCGTGTGCGCGCCGAGAGTTTCAGTCACCTGTAGTGACTATGTGTGTGTGTGTGTGCGTGTATGTGTGTACATGTGTGTGTGTGTGTGTGTGTGTGAGTGTGTGTGAATAGAGTCAACAGGTCACTTGCGTGTTTTGCACTCATCACCAATACGAGATGCTTTCTGCAATGATCTTGCAGCCTCTGGGGTTGTCTATGAAGGCAAATCCTTGTAATTTAATTAAGACATCTCAGTCGTGCAATGCACCACCTAGACCAGGCCATGGTGGGTAAGAGCTCTGTGTGTGCCAGTCACATATTGGATGTGTGTGTGGAAAGACAGGGTCACTTCCGTGTTCATCAGTTCATAGCACCCCCTTGTCCACTTGAGGTAATCATGGCATTTGTTTTAAAGACGAATTGACAAGGTTGATGGCACCCATGTCTGCTTCCCTCGAGTTCATTGAAGTCTGGCTGGGGAAAGGGAGGATGTGGGTGGGAAGTGGGCATGATTGATATTTTGGCAAGTTACTTTTAAAACTTTCACGGATCATCATTTCGTTGGAGGAATGAAAGGGGATTGCTGTTGTTTAGGGGTACAATATCATGGTCAGGTGATGAAATTTAGGGATCCCTTGTGCCAAATCATTCTAATGCTGGAATGAGTAATGCCGTTGATAATTGGCCAAAAGGTTGGGCACAACCCTCGGGTGGCGGCGAGGCCTCGTGCGTGAAACACGAGCGAGCTTCTTACTAACCCGGTTGCTATTTGTTCACTCACTTCCCTATCTCTATACTGGTTGTTACATAGAACACTGGGAGTCTATAAGCTTTCCATGGATATCTTGGTTGCGTGTCTCTCCCGAGCCCTGTTTATCTTTCACTCATCCCCTTGTTCCCTTGTCAATAGCATAGCACAAGGGGATAGCCCTCCCCACAGCCTCGCACACGCGAGACCTTATAAATCCTGACTCTTCTCTCTTCTTAGGTCCATCACATGGATGCAAGAGCACCCCATACCGCACTCCTCTTTGTCCTCCCGGCCTTCTCTTAATCCACCACATACCTGCAACAGGAGTGTTGACAACAGCACGACCTTCGATGGAAGTAAAATTGCAATTGCATTTGATCCATCTCGGGCTGTTTGGCTTGTATATTTCTTATCGACACTCTCGCCATCCACCAAAAACCCACATCTGTAGTGTTTGCAATAATAGCAACACCTCTAGCCACTGTCATGCTGTAACTACACATGGCCCTCTTGACTCCTCTCAACCCTCATGATCCTATTTTGTTCGCCACAAAGTTGCAGGCTCTTAGTTGAACCTTCCAAGCCCTCTTCAACCACTAGCTCTTCTTGCAATCCGCCACATGGTCACAGTCACGACGTTTGTGGCTGCAATAGCAAGCAAGAGCATCATTGTGTCTTTACTTTACGTCTCTCAACCCACTCGGTCCTCTCCCCCCTCCCCCCCTTCCATAGTCGTCGTCTACCACACAATCGCAGTTGCTTCTTTTGCACCAGAGCAATAATGTCTTGCTTAGTGAATGATTGCACAAACTTAGGCATACTGGCGTGTTCATCCAGTTTAGAAGGACCTCGTAAAAATGACCTTCACTTGCCCACACTATTACAGGGAAGCTTGTTTGTTAGTTTTATGGACCCGGCATTGATTATTAGCCATCACCACCACGCAGTGATAGTGATGAGCCCCTTTGATTTTGCATGATCGCTCCTAACTACATGCTCAAAGACGTCCAACAATAGGAAGAGGAGAGGGCTTGTCACATCAGACCACAAGTCTTCTTTTTTTGGACGATGTGCTCAAATCACCACCAAGTGTTTGCTTGCCAATGTGACGGTATTCTCATACCACCCCAAACACTATAACATGCTTACCTTTATTTTCCTGCATACCAAATTGAGAGTAGCCCTGACACCTCTCCAATCTTCCCCCATTCTCTGAGGCGACGAGCCTTGCTGGTGTCATTCTTGATACACAAGAATGATGTCGTATCCACATTTGTTTCTACTGCCAATGTGAATAAAGCACATGCACTGAATGCAACGGGCCGTGCCAAAAAAGCATATGACGGGACAACCATGCCCCCTCTCTCTCCTTATAGCTGCAATAGCAAATGTGGCCACGCTTGTGATAGAATCCTCATTGGTCGTACCTACTATAACTACCACAACTACTAACTCAACATCTTCTACAATTGCCTTCATTTGCAGTTCCACTGTTACTGCTATCCTCGAGCTAATCTTTGTATTATTGGATAAAGAGAACACAAGATTAGCATACTACACAATCACCTCCATTTATAGTTCCACTTAGGGAATAGTGATCCATGAAGATCATATAGCATCGTGAACCCAAACAGCACCGTAAATACCCAATGGCATGGATCACTATGAACGTCTCCTTCCCCTGGCTTGTGTAAACCAGTACCGTACCTCACATTAATGGACAGCTGAAGTAAGCAATTCGCACACTCGAGCAATTCCCCCATATAGAGGTACATGGGAGTGTCAGGAGGTCAAGATCCTGGCCACTGAGCTTGGATACAGAGCTGTGAAATTTGTAACATTAGAAAGCACAATCTACGAGGTGGTTTATACTAATCCCCACATAATTTTGTCATGTTTACGGAGTTTGAGCACGGTGTTCAACATAGGAATTAGAGCTGCAAGTCTATTATAATGCGTGGGATGAAACACAATATTCCCTTAAAAAAATCCAAGCCATGATGACATAATAGCCAGAACCACTGCATGGACACCGACTTTAGCGTCTGTGCTTACTTCCAAATCAACTATGCAAATATCAACACCCACGTATAGGAGACAGAAAAGGTGAAATTTAAGTGGTTTGGCCTGCTTGCCATTCTGAGTAGTTGGCCACCAATTGACATGAAGCTTCACTTGCATAAAAACATTTCAGTTTGTCAAGTTTAGAAACACGATTACGATTACACTCCACCTGCACCGGGATCACAGCGAGAGCTTCTTTATTTAGGACGTGTCCCACCACCATCTATAGCAATCAATGAGGATGCCGATGTATGTGGCTGAGGACATTATTGAGAACGTGTGAACAGGAAAAGGCCTGGGGTATCTTGCCCTATGATGAGGATAATCTGACTGATAAATGTCTTAGTTAGAACTGACCTATATCTTCACTATGCCGGGGTTTTACACCCAGAAGGGAAGGGTATTATGCCTCGGACATAAGCTCTAGGAATGGGTATTTATTTTGTTAAAATCATGGCCTGTGATGCGTAAATTTCATTTAGGACCAATCACCCCTAATCCAAAAAGGAATAGCCTAGGCAGCAGGTTGGGGCAGCAGCGTTGTTGATGCAGCGTGCGGGCTTCCACGCTCGTTGCTTAAGTCAGCTGCCCCCTCAGTCTGCTGCTCTAGAGTCTAAGTCTGGAAGCACTGGGTTTGTTACTCAGAAACGCGCGCGCCAGTGTTAGCGCCAGAAAGCAGCTGAAAACTGTAAGTGACTGAATAGGAATGAACAATGAACAACAATGGGAGACCCCTCCAAGTTCTAGGCCCCCCCCAGCTCTGTAGAGCTTGTTACTCAGTTCAACAGCCAATCAGAAAATAGCTCAGTTCAGGCTGGCAGGTTTTCTCGGTGAGGCCTGCCAGACACCCGACAGCCCAAAACCCGGGCGTCGTCCATTTTGCCTGAAAACTGGACCATACCATAATACCGCCGCTGCGAACGCAGCCGTGCGGTCAGAATCTGCTAGAAAAATAGTAGCAAGGAGTTATGGCAGCCTAAACCCAGATAGTGCCCACAACGGTTTATGCTGCCAAACAGGGCCATGCAACATGCAACTGGGACCCTAGGCAGTGCATGACGATGCATACGCAATGGGATGCGCTGGACGCATGCAAGCAGCAAATGCGGTGTCAATGACCGCCGGCAGCACGACCGCCGAGGAGGCCTGCCGATGGAGCTGAGCGCGTCGCCTGAGAGAGGAGGCTCCAGCGAACTGCGAGAAGACCTCAGCGTGCGTCGGCTCCACCGGACGACACTCCATCAGCGTCGAGTCTCGCCGTCAGTCATCTGCACGCCGATGTACACAAGCCGGGAGGACACAACAGAGCACAATGAGAGATGTGCAAAAACCAACACTCCCCCATGACTCACAGGCGTAGTGCACATGGGCGGACAGGGACAGGGTCAACATCCAGACTCCCCCAGGGCATGCAGAGACGCAGGCAGAGATAAAGAGAGAGCAACTCACGGACGTACACCGACCGAACTCACAGCCTTCTTGAACGAGTCGCGCTTCAGTGCCTTGGTCAGGAAGTCAGCCAACTGCCGTGCTGTCTCAACCCACACAATGCTGATGCTGCCGTCATGCAACAATGAACGCACATAGTGATACTCAACGTTGATGTGCTTTGTGCGTGTGTGATGCACGCCGTCATTGTCGGCGATGGCCATGGCACTCTCATTATCACAATGCAACGTGATGGATGGGACAGACTGACGCAACTCGGACAACAGACGACACAACCACACACTCTCACACGCGCCTGATCCAAGAGCCACGTACTCAGCCTCAGCAGTGCTGCGTGCAATGCACCCCTGCTTGCCACTACGCCAGGACACAGCCGTGCCGCCAATCAGAAAGATCCAGCCTGTGCGACTCTTACCGTCCAGACTGCCGGCCCAGTAGCTGTCGGTGTAGCCCGCTGCGACAACAAACGGTTGACGGCGGAACATGAGCCCTCGCCGAGGAGTCGAGACGACATAGCGCAGTACTCGGATCGCGGCCTCGTGGTGGAGGTGACGCGGCTCCTGAGAGAACTAGGCCAGGAGGTTGACGGCGAACGCGATGTCTAGACGCGTCGTCGTCGCCAGGAACATCAGTGACCCAATGACTCGTAGGTACGTGGTCACGTCAACTGGCTCCCCCACAACAGCTGGGTCAGGACTCTTCAGCTTCACCTGGCCATCAGGCGACATGGGTGAGGATGCGCTCGGCACGAGTGGCAGGTTCTCGGCGAAGCGAGTGGACAAGGTCTGCACATAGGCAGCCTGGTGAACGTGTAGGATGCCCTGGGAGCGATCATGCTCAAGCTCCATGCCCAGGAAGAGTCGGGCAGAGCCCAGGTCCTTCATCTGGTAGGCGGCGTGCAGCAAGTCCTTGACGCGCTTGATGGCGGCCGTGTCTGGCGACGCAATGAGGAGATCATCGACGTAGACCAGAACCGCGGCAAAGGTCTGACCTCGCGGGCTGATAAACAGTGCGGGGTCAGCGGTGCTACGCTGGAGGCCGCCACGGAGAAGCGTGCTGCTGACCTCCTGGTTCCAGCACCGAGGTGACTGCTTCAGGCCGTAGAGGGCCTTCCGCTGCCGCCAGACTCTCCCAGTGCTGTCGTCGAAGCCTGGGGGCTGCGTCATGTAGAACTCCTCACTCTCCAGTGATCCGTGGAGGAATGCGTTGCTCACGTCCATCTGATGCAGCTCCCACCCATGCTGGGCAACCAGGCTGAAGAGCGCCCGACTAGTGGAGAACCGACCGACTGGGGCGAAGATCTGGTCGTAATCGATTCCAGGGACCTGCGCGAACCCCTTTGCTGTAAGGCGGGCCTTGTACTTGTCCAAGGACCCGTCAGGCTTCCACTTGCGCCGAAAGACCCACTTGGCACCGATGGCCTTCCGTCCTGGAGGAAGGTCGACGAGGTCAAACACGTGGTGCTGTCGGATGGCAGCGAGCTCCTCGGCGCAGGCAGCATCCCAATGTGCAGCCTCAGGAGAGGCTCGAGCCTCGCGTAGGGTGGAAGGGTCCTCTGGGCGCGCTGTGGACCGGACGGAGAGGGCGTGTGCATCGCAAGCCCCAGGTGGGATGCGGGCGAGTGCAGCCACGATAGCATGCCGATGCTCGTGATGAAGCATGGCGTAGCCCAGTGCAGAACCTGGATGAAGGTCTGCGATGATGGCGGAAGTGGACAGGCCGAGAGCCTTTGTGCCAGGGTCCCCACTCACGACCGTGGGAGTGGAGGAGACACGTGGGGCTACAGGGGGTCGAGGTGCTGCGGGACGCGGAGCGACGGTCTGGCCTCTCACTGACGGACGAGGTCGGAGGCTGCCGCCTGGGCCACGAGTGTAGCGCGGTCGGGCAGAGGATGATCCTGAGTCCGACGTGTCAACGGAGGCGGACGGGGCAACTGGTCCGGAGGAGCCAGTGGAAGTGGCAGGCGCTGCTGGCCCGGAGGGCACAGCGGACGCGACAGGGCCGGTAGATGCGACAGGCACTGCTGGCCCGGAGGGCACAGCGGACGCGACAGGGCCGGTAGATGCGACAGGCACTGCTGGCCCGGAGGGCACAGCGGACGCGACAGGGCCGGTAGATGCGACAGGCACTGCTGGCCCGGAGGGCACAGCGGACGCGACAGGGCCGGTAGATGCGACAGGCACTGCTGGCCCGGAGGGCACAGCGGACGCGACAGGGCCGGTAGATGCGACAGGCACTGCTGGCCCGGAGGGCACAGCGGACGCGACAGGGCCGGTAGATGCGACAGGCACTGCTGGCCCGGAGGGCACAGCGGACGCGACAGGGCCGGTAGATGCGACAGGCACTGCTGGCCCGGAGGGCACAGCGGACGCGACAGGGCCGGTAGATGCGACAGGCACTGCTGGCCCGGAGGGCACAGCGGACGCGACAGGGCCGGTAGATGCGACAGGCACTGCTGGCCCGGAGGGCACAGCGGACGCGACAGGGCCGGTAGATGCGACAGGCACTGCTGGCCCGGAGGGCACAGCGGACGCGACAGGGCCGGTAGATGCGACAGGCACTGCTGGCCCGGAGGGCACAGCGGACGCGACAGGGCCGGTAGATGCGACAGGCACTGCTGGCCCGGAGGGCACAGCGGACGCGACAGGGCCGGTAGATGCGACAGGCACTGCTGGCCCGGAGGGCACAGCGGACGCGACAGGAGCTACAGGCGAAGAAGAGCCGGTAGATGCGGCAGGCGCTGCTGGTCCGGGGGAGTCAATCGGCCCAGAAGAGCCAGTAGACGCGACAGGCGCTGCTGGCTCGGAGGGGCCAGCGGACGTGACAGGGACTATCGGCCCGGAGGGACCAGGGGACGCGACTGAGGCTGCTGGTCCGGAGGGGCCAGCGGACGCGACAGGAGCTACAGGCGAAGAAGAGCCGGTAGATGCGACAGGCACTGCTGGCCCGGAGGGGCCAGCGGACGTGGCCGGGGCTGTCGGCTCGGAAGGGCCAGCTGACACGACAGGTGCTCCTGGCCCAGAGGGAACAGCGGACGCGACAGGTGCTGCTGGCCAGGAAGGAACAGCGGACACGACAGGTGCTGCTGGCCCGGAGGGAACAGCGGACGCGACAGGTGTTGCTGGCCCGGACGGGACAGCGGACGCGACAGGTGCTGCAGGCCCTGAAGGGCTAGTGGACGCGACTGGGACCGTTGGCCCGGGGGGGCAGTGGACGCGATAGGGGCTACCGGCTCAGAGGGACGGGGTGATGTGTCACCCGGAAGCGACAGGACGGAGGACGGACTCACCACTNACCAGACTCGACGCGCATGGTGCGGACGGCGTCGGCCATGGTACGGTTCCACCGTTCGGAGACGCCGTTCTGGGCGGGTGTGTAGGGCGCAGACGTCTCATGGTGGATCCCGCGGGAGGCGAGAAAGGTCGTGGCCTCACCGAGGTACTCGCCACCGTGATCGGAGCGAAAGCGGCGGAGGGGGCGCCCACACTCGCGCTCCGCGAGGACAAGCCAGTCCTGAATGGTACGGGCGACATCGCTTTTCTGCCGGAGGCAGAAGACCCAGCGGTAGCGAGAGTAGTCGTCCGTAAGAGTGAGGACGTAGCGGCCGTGCTCACCGACAGACTCAGTGGGGAGAGGGCCCATGACATCCGAGTGGACAAGGTCAAGAGGGGCGGACGCGCGGGAGGAAGACAAGGGGTAGGTGGACCGGTGCATCTTCCCCTGAGCGCTGTCAATGCACTCAGTGGGGCACGGGAGAGGAAAAGTCTCCGGGTCAAGGCCCTTGGCCGGCTAGGTGCGAAGCATGCTCTCTACGGCGGCTGAGTGGACGTGGCAAAGGCGGCGGTGCAAGAGGCGGGTGTGCTGTGGAGACAGCGTGCTGGTGACAAACACATGACCTGTGGCTGCCGATGGGGAGGAGATGGGAGGGGAAGAGGAGAGGCGGGGAACGTGCCACAAGTTGCCACGAGCGGTGGCGTGCAGGATGACAAGACCAGACGGACGCAACGACACAGTGCCGACACCACGCGAGTGCACAACATCCATACTCATGCGGTCAAGGGCAGTCACGGACAGGAGGCTGAGCTCAAGACCAGGGACAAAGAGAACATCGGTCAGGAAGACGTCACCGGCTGGACCACGAAAACGAACGACGCCAACACCACGGACAGGTAACACCTGTCCAGAGCCTGTCCGGACACCGGAGACATCGCCGACAGGACCGAGCATACTGAAGGCCTCGCGAGAGGCCGTCATGTG